>OY804608.1:4828729-5428729 GCA_963680895.1 Fragum sueziense
AGGAATGACTAGACAATATTGTTACATGACGTTGACGCCCTTACGTCAACGTTTCAAAACTACACAATTTATGGCGATTCAGTAAAGCAGGCATGTGTAAGCAACATTGGAAATCGACGAAGGCAGGCGAACGGCTAAAACGACATTTGAGACCATCTGTTTGTCACATTATCGTGATGCATAAATCTTACGTTAAGCCTGCATTAGGCACATCGTCATCGGCACGGGACGCGTGTAAATAAGTCATGAGTGTGGTGTAGAGCCAAAAAATCTCTTCTGCCTGAGTTTCGCAAAATTTAGGGCCCAGTTAAAGAATTTGCAGGACATGGAATACGCCTTGCAATATGAACGCAATGAAATTCCAAACAATAAAATGAACCGTTGTATTCGATCAGTGAGACCATAGCTGTTTGCCGTCATTCATTAAAGACATGTCACAATAGAAATTGAAGCAGAAATCCGAAGAAATGTGCATTGTTTAATCTCCTCATGTTCATAAGCAAGGTCTGTGAATTTCGAAATTGACCCCTATCTCAAATATCTTAAGAAAACACAAGACAAAATCCATTTCACACAATTTGAAAATATACCTACTCATAGGCAATTGAATTATCTTTAATTTGATACCAATATTATAATATCAATATTCAAAATTACGAAAGAAATTCCAATTATTCTCTGTGCACACTTTCTTTTTTGACTCAGCATATTTCATTTACATGAAATTGTCGTCTGCATCATCCTTGAATTTAGAACAGTCCAAAATTTTGGTCGTTTGGTAATGGGTTAATTCTTGTCCTGCTGACTTAAATTTTGTTTTGTTAAATTTTGTTTCAAACAAACAAGCATTTTAAGAGTAGCCCGAGTTTTTGCTATAATAATGAAGTCGAATGCAGACAGTGTAGGCTAAAATCAGTCTTGTCCATTTTCTTACAATTGAAACAGTAGTACACTACAGTTCACATGTATAAAAGGCTGTTTTGGTTTAAAAGCTACAACTTGAAACAAACACTGATAGCATTTAATTAGAATGACCATCGAAAGATACTTTAAAAAATGAAATATGAATGTAATGTCTCTTTAACCCATTACCACACAGTGACTCTATTTGACTCCCAAAAAGTCAAAGGCTTTACAAAATATTATGGAAAATGAAGAATTTGCTTGAGACAAGCAACCACAATGTTTCCTACTCTTAAGACAAAAATGTAATATTTCATTAATTTGAAATTGTCTTCTGCAACATCTTTGAATTTGGACCGGTCCAAAATTTGTCGTTTGATAATGGATTAATCAGATTGATAACAACATACCAAATTATCATACCCCGCCTATTTCCACATCCAATAGATCGGGTCGGTATCGCCTTTTGACGCTTTTTGAGATATTGGCTTTGGAAAACATCTTGGGATACAAAGAATTGAATTTGCTTTTGACAAGTAATGTCAATCATATTTTCTTACCAAAAATATTTTTTTAATTTCAATCAACTTTACTAAATTGCCGTCTGCAGCACCTTTCAAATTGGAACAAATCAAATATTTGCCGTCTGGTAATGGGTAAATAACATACCATATTCTCCATCCTCGCACGTTTCTTCATCATACAGATTGTCACAGTCGTTATCCTTATTATCACCGGAGACACTTGGTGTTATCACGCACACCTACAATATAATGTATTTTGTCATACATAGGCTAACGTATCCAGTCACGTCTTTCCATTAATCACCTTTTTTCTTCATTTACAATATTTCGCAGGGCTGCGTGAACTAATGCATGTCTTGCTATATTGTGCACATAGTCTATCCTAATGAACTACTTTTATGTCGACTGCATCAGCTTTCATATCGTCCCAGATATAATTTCCGACGCTTGACAAACAGCTGATAGAAGAACCAACACTTTAAACCCTTTCAATGGCCGAATTCAATTTCAGATAGCTTGTGTCACTATAGTCCGGTCACGATGTTTGAACATATTTACAAAATTACTTATGTAAACAAAATACCGAACTCCAAGCTACTGTAGTTTTGTATGTGATGATTCGACCTAGACTGGGTTCCAGACTGATCATTTTTCCCTCTTTTACTTTCTCCGGTCTAAATATCGTCAATATCAACACGATCAAAAACGGGTGCCGCAACGTCTAACGGGTATTGATTTTTTATGCGTTATCTTATTGACCAAATTGTATAATAACGACTGGACCCAGCCTAGTTCGACCTTGTAGGTGTCTCAAACCTTTAAGATTCGAACCAACGCATACAAATAAATGCAGTTATAAAATAAGATCGTTTACCCCTTGTTCACACAGGTTATATATACATGTATTTTTAACTACCGTGGCTAAAATATAGGTAATATCTAATAGTGGTCTTATCTTTCACGAAATCACTCACACAATGGCCACGTTTTTGAAGCCTTTATAGATCTAGTACTTAAAAATGAAAAAAAATGAAGGAAAAAGAGAAAAAGACAAAGGCTCACCTTGTTACTGGCCGAATTAAAAAGCAGATCACTGGTAACTAGGTAATGTTTGTCTGCCTTTTTCACAAATGTCATGGTAAACAATGGGCTACCTCCCACACTGTATGTGCGGTCTTGAAATGTCTGTGGCATGGTCCCACTATATGGTGACGTCAGTCCTGTGCCATTGCTCATGACACCGGCACTAAAGACATAAAAACAAATAATTTATATTTTTGTTGTTGTTCATGTTGTGATTATTGTTGTTGCTGTAATGATCGTGGTGGCATGGAATGATTCCATGCCGTTTGTATATCCGGTCTGGAACCGTCCGTGGCTTAGGATCGCTATATGTTGACGCCAAGCCTGTACCATTGTTCATGACGTCGATGACGGCGGCACAATAGACATAAAATTTAGTAAAAAAACATATATATAAACCATGTATCAATTTGTCGTAACTGTTGTTGGGTCATGTGGTTCCACGCCGTGAACATGTGAGATCTTGAAGCGTATGAGGTATGGCGCCCCTATATGGTGACGACATGCCAGTACCATTGCTCATAACATCGGCACTAAAACATTATAAATGCCACAATGTTTACTTAAATGAGTAAGATTTCAAATACATGGCATATTTCTTTTGACGCAGTTAGATGCAAAATTTATGTCAAAGCGTTTTATCACTACCAGAAAACGTTTGTCGATGGCTATTGCGCGCTCCATTTCATGAACAACTGAACATGGTTTGTTTCTTTCATATATTGCTTTTATATATTGCATATAAACTATTTCATATTCTGCTTTTGACATTTTCGGAAAGACAGTTTTAGTTAAATATTCACCGAAATGTGACGGAACGATCACCATCGCGAATCATTTATTATGCCGCCTAATTCAGAACCACGGTTAAATGAAGAACACTCGACTGTAAAACATAAAGTATTCCTTAAATACATAACCTATAAACTATTTCACATTCTGATGTTGACACCTTCGGGAGGACTGTTTCAGTGACATAATTATGAACCATCATTTGGCAGAATAATCCACCTTGTAGAGTATTTATTGTGTCGTCTAACTGAGAACCGTGATAAAATAGACAAAAAAGAATGGTATACCATGTATTATTTCTTAAATATACATGTTTTACCTGTAGACTTTTTCATATTCTGGTGTAGCAATTTTTGGGAGGACAGTTTGAGTGACATATTGACTAACATGCTGCAGGATAATCGCTCTCTTGGATTAATTATTGTGCCGTTTTACTAAAAATTCATGGTTAAATTAACAACATAAAATGGTATACCGTGTATTATTTCTTTAATATATTACCTGTAGACTATTTCATATTCTGGTGTAGCCATTTTTTTTTTTTGGGGGGGGGGGGGGGGGGGACAGTTTGAGTGTCATATCGACTAACATGTGATAGCACAATCGCCTTCTTGCTTTATTTACTGCGTCGCTTTACTCGGAACCGTTAATCAATTAACAACAAACCAAGGTAAAGCATAATATTTAGATATACTAACTGTATACTATGTCATAATAAGATTTAGATGGAAATTTTTGGAAGACTGTCTCAATGAAAAATTGACCAACATGTGCTATAAATAGCGCCCTCATTGATTAATTATTAAACCGCTTAACTCAGAACCAATATAATATGAACAATTCACGACAGGACAAGGATTATTTCTTGATTTTTCACTTTTCAACAAAAATCTCGTAGATCTGAATGCAGCTTAAAACAATCTGCATTTACGAGGATGAAAAGCATGGATATACAGTCGACACTCGTTGTGTAGAAGTCAGACGGGCCTTCAAAATACCTCGACATATCCGAAGTTGGACTTATCCCATTTTTCAATGTTTAATCAGAACGATATTTGACTACTTTTGCTACTTATCAAATTGGTTAATAATTGAAATAAAGTAGGAAAAGGGCAGAAATTGCTTGTTCGAGCAATTTCTATCCTTTTCCTACTGTATTTCAATGGCTATAGTTATCAAAAAATTGTTTCGTTGGATTTTTTTTATATCTATTGATGAGGACGGGACCAGATTTCTACTTCAATTCGTCTTATCCGATGTCGACAAAACGAGTGTCGACTGTATTACCTGTATGCTATTTCGTATTCTGGTGTAGGCATTTTCGGTAGGACAGTTGTAGTGGCATATTGACCAACATGCGGCAAAACAATCAGACTTCCCCACGAGTTGTCATTAGCGTAGATGTCCAACAATACATAGACCGGCTTGTTGGCGTAGATCTCAAATATCTGTAAATAAAACAAAATAGGAGGAAGGTATATTTTCATTAACTACTTAAACATGATCAGTGACATATTGAAAACATGAGTAGACAATCATACTTCCCCATGAGTTGCCATGAGCTCGGATGTTCAACATCACATAGACCGGATCTCAAATATCTGGTAAATAAAACAAAATTGATAAAAACCCTTCAAGTGACATCCACTTAAAATCACTTCCAAAACGGGAAAAATCGACTGTCTCTGATTAAAAGCTGCAGCGGACGATAAAATTGGAGATAGTAAAGGCATGGTTTGTTTATAACAAAGCACAGAAAATATCGAGACAAAGTCAGCTGATAATCAGCACTTTCTGTTTTTTGCCTCATTGTTTTTCCCAATCCTATTTTCTTATAAATGTCAAGTCTATTTTGTTGTTAGAAAGGGTTTTTTCCAGAGGAGCTGCAAGTGATCAGTCAATTGTCCCGCCAAATAACTGCAATTATTTCACACCCTACATTAGTAAACCAATGAAATCGTCCCATTCGTACCACGTGAGTATACAATACCTAGAGCCGTATTGTACGCACGAGATAATTGCGTGAACGCACGGGATTCTCGATACTCCAAAGCGGCCAAATCGATATTTGTACGATGCACCGGTTGAACCCTCCAAATATGCATCGCACTCATTTGAACCCTCCAAATATGCATCGCACCCAATTGAACCCTACAAATATGGATTTTTTTCCAAATCGAGGCTGCGATACCAAATATCGATATTTGCATCGAAGAACAATCTCCGTTAGTAGAGTTGATGTGCATTGGAGTTGAATGATTGTTTCAACATGCTATTTTGAAAACACTGTTCTAGGCAAAAGCTAAATTTAATAGGGATAGATTTTATCCAGTTATCCGTGACGTAATTTCGGACAAACAACAGTATCGTGTGTGTTGTTATAGAATCTCGTAACTATGGCTTGGATAAAGCCGTAATTACGAGATATTACAACAACACCGACGCCGGACGGTATATCAAAACAAAGCCGCAAACCAAGTCTAATTTTAGCATAAAATCCTTGAATATTCTGTGATTAAAAAATAAACTCTTGGCAAAACATTAAGGCACAAGTAAAAAATTGCTGTAATGTACAGCAAAATGAATTGTATCGCGCTTAAAAAATTATACCAAAGTACTGAATGATACAAGTGTCTGGTTAAGTCAACATGCAGTGAAAACCGAAACAGGATTGCATGAGAAAAAAAAGTAGGAAAAAAAGACACACACAAATAAATTGAAAGTGCACCATAGTAACCACAGTTCACTATGAAAATATTTTTCGAAAAAAAAAAGAAAAGAAAAGAAAACAAAAACAATTCGAAAGGCTCCATGCAAGGAAGATTCCTGTTAGATTCCTATGTTAGAAGATTCCTGTTTGAATCTTGATTGAAACTGGCCTAGTAATTTTGGAGAAGTTTTCACATGAACGCACGCCGGAAACAGGACCGTGGCATAAGCCCCGCTAGCCTTTGGTCAGAATAGGTAAAATACTTTAATTAAATAGAAAAAAAGTACTTGTTTATCCATTAGCCTTCTGAATATAAAAATCGTATCAAGTAAATTTTCCAAACCGGAACATTTTGACCACTATAGCTTATTTGTTCTTCGTATAATCATTCAATAGAGAACAGACTGTGTTGAATAGATCAGAGTGCACGCTAATCTTAGTCTATGGAATCTAAAAATGCTTTGATAACAGCAGGAATAGGAAACGTTTATGATAACAGACATAGATGAACGAACGCACAGCAGCCGCAATGCCACGGATATGATCCTTATTACTTTTGCAATAAATTAAATGTAAAAAAGATAAATACAGAAATGCCATATAAAGTGACAACTACCAGCCGCTAATGTTTAGGATTTAAGCTATATAACACAATACAAGCAATACCATGAATATGTCTCAATAATTCACCCGGCAGATCATCTCTGCCAGGTCATAAATCGGGACCTATATTTGTACTTATCACACACACAAAACACAAAGAACGAGCGACACATACGAGGAGATTTATTGCTTGTTCATTTTAACTTGAGATATTTGCATACTGATTTCACGCTTCAAGGCGCGTTCCCATTGCCGACCAAATTAACTCGATCAAGCTCGATCAAGCGATCGAGTACTGCTCGAGCTTGGTCGGCAAGAGTGATCGGGACGATCGAGCTTGGTCGGCCAAATTGATCGGGAATTAATCTACAAGAGATAAAGAAGAAGTCGTGTAAACACATTTGATCGGGTATGATCGGGGAATTTAGGCGATCGAGTTGATCGAGTTGATTTGGTCGGCAGTGGGAACGCGGCTTCAGGTATTATCGATTTAAACGATAAGATACCTTTGAAATATAGATTCTATTTTCGCGTTAAGTTTAAATTGGCTATGTGGCGTATTGGATAGCGCGTTGGGCTCGTGATATGAAAGATCAAGGTTCGAAACGAACCAGAATCTTTTATTTCTTCTTTTTACTATATGTGCTTTACATCTTTTAATTTTACAATTGATATACTTTCTTTGTGTTTATTTTTATTTTTATATTTATTTAAAATTTCTATTGTTTCAGTTGTATATTTCATTATTTTATTAAATCATTTCATTTCAAACATAGCATTCAACATCCAAGTTACATCTCGTCAGCAGTGTCATTAGCACTGCCCAGTGTCCATAGGGCACTCGTCTGCTGTGTCGGTATCTTCCATGTCTGATCCTGTGATATTTATGATAATGAGAGCTGGTTTCCCAAACTGCCAAATTTAGGACTGATTCCCCTTGAGAGTAGTTGCAGACGACAAAATGAGTTTATTTGTGAATTGAAGTTGTACCTTAGAGCAAGGAAAATATTGAGGCAAAAGTAGAAAAAAATATTTATTAATAATAAAAAAAAAATAGTCACCTTCTGAGATTCGATCCTTGACCGTCAGGTCTGAAGTCAGAGATACTTACCATTACACCACAGACTCTGCATGAAGAAAGACTAGTATTTAACGGTAAATAAATATTCATTTCAATACAATCGTGACCCAATGTGACCCGAATATGCAAATATCTCGGGTTAATTTGAACGATTAATACTAGAGTGTAACAAAAAGTACAGGACTAAAGTTTTGATTGTGGCGGCGAATTGATTACGCATAAAGTATTCTTTTGAACGGTTTTGAAATCCATCCAGTCAAAAACTGTTGAGACATTAAAATTGGGTTGTTCTTTTATGTGAAAACCCCTAACAGTTTGTAATTTTTAGAAAAAAAAATTGAGAAAACCTATTTGTTCTACTAGTTATACACATGCCTATTTAGTTCAGACGATCCCTTGAAATTATGAAATCGAATCATCCATAATTGTACATGCAGTGTTCATTCAATACTTACCGGGTAAGTCTTTTTCGTGCTTTGATTTCTT
This sequence comes from Fragum sueziense, assembly GCA_963680895.1. Lineage (NCBI taxonomy): Eukaryota > Metazoa > Mollusca > Bivalvia > Cardiida > Cardiidae > Fragum > Fragum sueziense. The sequence continues at coordinate 4,836,912 of OY804608.1, forward strand.
AGGAAGCGATGCAGTGAATCGGATAGGCCATGGGCAAACCGAAAGTAGGAATTCACATTGTAATGCAATTTTGAAAAACGCTTGAGAAAACCCATTTGTTCTACTAGCAATATACATATCTAGTCAGATAATACGATCCCTTGTAACAATGCAAGTTGACCAGTCCAAATTCAACATGTAGTGGTCATTCAATAGTAAGGTACTTCTCGTTCTTTGATTTCTTATTGCGATTCGAAATGGTACGGTTGGGCTAAAAAAATTTGATGCGATGAAAATTCAAAATTAAGAAGTTTGGGCTGATATGAATCTCCTTTGCGCCACCGCAAGCTCATTTTCGCACGTGAGTATAGCCTATGAAAATCGGAACTAATACAAAAACCAGACACTTTATGTTCTAACATAAACATTATTGATTAGATATGATCTTACAATACATGAATATAGCAATTTAATGCAATAAAAATTCATGATTTAGGAGTTTATGCTGATTTGAATCTCCTTTGCGCCACCACAAGCTCCTTTTCGCCCGTGAGTATAGCCTATGAAAATCGGAATTAATAAAACAAACAGACATTTTTTTCTAAAGAATACATAATTATTATTGAATAGCTATGGTCTAATAATACATAAATATTACAATCAATTGTGACGAAAATCTATGATTAAAAAGTTTATACAGATACAAATCTCCTTTGCGCCACCCAGCTCCTTCTCGCCTGTGATTAGCATATGAAAATCGGAATTTTTACAGAAAACAGACACCTTTTGTCAAAAAAATAAACATTATGGATTAGATATGATCTTAAAATACGTGAAAATTACAATTTAAATGCGATAAAAATTAATGATAAAGGAGTTTGGGCTTATATGAATCTCCTTTGCGCCGCAGCCAGCTCCTTTTCGTCCGTGAGTAGCCTATTAAATCGGATTCAACACAAAAATCAGACACTTTATGTCCCAAAACAAAGATTACTGACTAGATTTAATCGTAAAATACACGAATATAACAATCTAATGCGATAAAAAAAATCATGATTAAGGAGTTTGGACTGATATAAATCTCATTTGCGTCACCTTCATGTCCTTTGCGTCCTTTGCGCCAAAAACAGGTCCATTGCGTGTTTTAGTCCAACCCGAAATGGTATGCATAAATGCGTTGCATTTAAACGGATAGGAAAAATACATGTCCACCATGGGCAAACCGGAAGTAGGGACTTTCCATTGCTATGCAAAGTATAAAACTATACTAGAATTTCGTTTACACGAACTTTCAGCGTGGTCTGAGATTAAACGAACTTCAATGTATACTTATAGTACTGCTTGAAAAATTATACCGTGTAAACAGTTTATGTGTAGGTTATATATACGACTTTCAAGTACAAATAATTATCGCTCATGACGTAATTTCTAAAATTAGAATATGTATACCACAATATGTATCGCGCCATAGGCGCGATACAAAAAGGAGAAAATGATTTTAAACATCACGAAAGAGATTATTTTCATTTCAAAAAACCCTTTCCCAAACAAGACCTGGATTTGATATCCATTAAAAGGCTTGACAAAAAAGTTCTAAGAGAAAAGGAGATTTGCCGTTTATCAGCAATTTCTCCTTTTCTGTCAATGTTTTCATTGTTGATTTACGCATGACATGATAGATAGTTTATATGACAAAGTTCATGTACATTTCACACTATTATATGACGGTCTATTCAATCTTTTGAAACAAACATAAACCGATAAATATAGATTTAATGCCAGATGCCATGTATATTTCACAGTGTTAGAAATGTACATGTAGCCTACATTTTTTCATGACATAGGCCTATAGGTTGTTTTTCTTCCTTTTTTATTTCACGTTGGAATTCTATTTTAAAGTAATTAGGTCTAGATCTTAATTTTTATACAAAATGAATCTTTGTCATATTTTGTGTGAAAAAAATGGTGTGAAATAAAGAGGTCATTTAACATGTCTTTGTACAATACCGAATTCTATTGGATTCATACTTTGCAGAACAAGTCTATATTTAGACTCGCCTATCGGCTCGTCCAAATATAGCCTCGTTCTGCAAAGTATTCATCCAATAGAATTCAGTATTGTACAAAGACATGTTAAATAACCTCATATTATCAATTCTCCCAACAAGACTTTTTGATATAAAACCTTCATGTGCATGTAGCATGTTTTATGTCATCATTGAATGCCATTATGACGTCAGGACATGGGGGTTGACACGGATGTGGCGGGTACCAATAACTGTCGTAGATGCGTAAAATAACAATGTTGCCCAATCCCTTCCTAGGTGGTATAAAGATCCCGTTCTGCGACGTCATCACGATAATCTATCATATGCTCAATATGGTACTCTCCAAGTATTTGGAAGTAAGTGCTATCTTGTGTTGTTAATGAAGTGCACTCCTAATGAGATGCACGCAACGTCGAAAATTTAAGCGTGATATCGTTAACATTCGTCGCGTATCCGAACCTGTTCGGGCGACGCCGTAAGCATTCGGCGTTGGAATGCTTACGGCGCCCCCACGAATAATTTTTGTCGTCGAATGAATCTTATAAGGGGTGGACTACCTTAACAAATGTATCCCATACCTCGTTCGTATACAGATCCCGTTCAGTGACTTCATCCCGATAATCTATTATATGCTCCATATGATATTCCCCGAGTATTTTGAAGTAAGTGCTATCTTGTGTCGTTAATACATATATCTTCCCGGACGCAACAAGGGTAGTCAGGTCTATTGCTGGTATGAAGAAGTGTTTGCCTAGAAACTCCTTCGGTTGATGCTGGACCAAGTACGGGGCATCGGTAAAGTCGGCACTAAAGAATGCAAATGGTTGCCGTGCGGCTGCCACTGAAACCAGGAAAAATGCTGTTAACCCTTTTTCAAACGACTAAATATTATAGTTGTCCTATTTTAAAGCTGCTGAAGACGTCAAAATTGATGTAAAAAAAGAATGGGTTTGTTTATAATATGTTACAGAAAATATTGAGACAAAAGAAGAAACTGCTTGTTTTCAGCGTCGTCGAGTGAATCCCATTAGAGATGGACTATCTTAAGTCCATGCAGCGCCAAAGAATCACCGAGCCAAATGCGTTACACCGAAATCGACCAAATCAATCGATTGATCGATCAATCAATCGATACATTAACAATCCAACCAATCATACAATAAATTTATCAATCATTAAAACCAATTAATAAAGCTAAAGATAAGAGAGGGTAATGGCTTTTAAAAACGTAGTATTAAACAATAACTTTATTTCTTTTCAAACCCTATGTTGTGAGTATTCATTAGGATCGTCTCATCGAGACGATTCAAATGAGTACCGAATACATACTATTATTGTGTGAAGTTGATGGAACAAATTTAGAATGTATTCACCCCGTCCTATCTTATCTGAAGCTATGAAGATTCAATTAGTCAATAATTCAATCAATCAATCAACTTACTATAATTTCCAGCAGCTGGTGACTGATCAGTCACCATTTGGTTTTCTTGTATCCACAGTGCGTCGGTATCCCGCCAATGTATGGCACGATTTTCATAAACAGAAATAATTATGTTTTCTGCGGTACCTGAAGGGATAAACAAACACATGACACAACAATTTCAGAAAATCATCAATAGTGTTCTTAAGGTAGAATACCTCTAATGAGATTCGCGCGACGTAGGAACTATTCGGGCGCGGTCGAAAATATTCGGCGGTGGAACTTTCCCCACCGCCAAATGTTTACGAACGCGCCCGAATAGGTTCGAAAACGTAACGACGCCGATCGAAAAAAGCCGATTTTTTATGAATCTCAGGATGGCCACATTACGAGTATTCTTCCTTAATATGAGACCAATTTAAATACGGTTTGAAGCAGGGAGTGTAGAAATACTTCTGGGAATTGTCGGTTGTGGTAGATCATTTAAAGATCAGTGAATGAAATGCAGAGCCAGAGGCGAAATTTGAAAAGTGCCAGTAGTTCCTAAACTGTGTAACATTTCCGTTCCAAATACAAACATTAGCGTTCTGTATGGTTTAGAATATTGAATTAGTAATATTTATGGAAATATTTGACAAAAATGCTCAAAATTATCTCCCTTGCATATACATGTATGAAACTAGAGTAAAATAATATTTATAAATTATTTTCTTCTTGAAGCATAATCTTGAAATCCGGCACGTTGAATCAACTTATGTGAAGTGTATTTACAAGCGTGTGTAAATTGATGCATTTTGTATGGCTAGAAAGTGGTGTTTTCATTCTCAGTTCGTAAACCTTAAAGATCATTTAAAGGCGTTGAGGACGTCCATTTCAAATAGATATTTAAAAGAAATTTTACAGATATTTCCTTTCTGAGTTTTGAAACAATAAGCAATTTCTTCATTTTCCACAATTTCTTTTCAATGATTTTCTTGATGGTCGTCAAAAAGCGTCACTGTGCGGAAAAGTATCACAGTGTTGGAATGGGTTAAAATGACAATGAACATACTGTCTACGTAGTGAAAATGGTAGATTGGCCCAAGTATGTCGACCGGCAGTATCATCATTGAAGTGGACTTTCCTTCGTAGATTGCATGGACTGAAACCTCTCCATCGTTACTTCGCAAGCGTAACTGGAAAAGGTGAGCAGTTAACTATTATTTATTATCGTGAAATGGGGAAAATGTTCATAAACTTTTTTCAAGACAACAAAACTTAAAATTTTGTTACAAATAGCTAGCATCCTCATTGAAGTGGACTTTCCTGAGCAAATAGCATGGACTGAAACTTTGCTGCCGTAACGCCGCCGTATGATCTGGGGCAAACGGGGAGAATTGAATTATAAATAACTATAGATAATCATGAAATGAGGAAAATTGCTTAAACCTTTTTTCAAACAAGAAAATTTAGAATTCTAATAGCATAAACTGAAACCTCACCCCATTACATGTAGCTTCGAAATCGTAACTTGGTCAAACGAAAAGGAAATCGAACCATGAATGAATAAAAGTATGTCTAGTCACGGTGCATCGGCGGGATTTCATTAGAAACTGTATCCGTCTTGTTCAGGTTTTATTATACAAATATCAATATTGTAAGTTGTTGAAAAACCTGATAGTTCCTATGGTTTGCAGCTACATTTAATTTGAATTAATCATATATTTTACGCAGTATTATGGTATTACCGTCCATGATAAAATATACTTACAAACTTTGTGTTCGCAGTTGAAGAATAATCAGCCGGGGTCAAGGTCACGGTATCCGAAGCCGGGACACTTCCGGTGTAGATTTCGGCGCCTCCCACGTCAATTACTTTAATAGTTGTTGGTTCCGTTCCTTTATTCGTCACGAAAAGTTTCGCGTCACCTGGGTTTACAGCTCCGGTTCCTTGTGGAATTATGAACTCTGCGCCATAAGTATCTTCTTGACCTGTGGAGGTATAGTGTGGTCATAATATTATGGAACATGTTTACAAATTTTAGCTATGTAAACAACGCAAAACTCTAGCGGACGAGAATTGACCTGGCAGAACTTTCCATTCGATTAGCATGGGCTGCTCTGCCATGTCATTTATCGTGAAGTATACCAGGACTACAGATCAGTGGTAGTGACGCCATTTTCTTTCCAATTACAAACCCTATGTTGTGGGTACGTCGTGTGTGGACATTTGAAACAGGTTTAATGAACAATAAAGGAAATATTGCATTTTGAAAATCCTTCACTCCCTTTTATCTGAAGCTCTAAAACGAGTACTAGTACTCCTTTTCATGTGGTGGTTCAAATCTTGCAGGTGTCTAAGGTGGGGAAAGTTTGTAAACATATGCTATTATGTCGCAAATGGACTATAGTAAGAACAAAATCATGGGTTTACCTGGTTCATTCAGATTGTATAATAAATCTTTCATTTGAGGCTGGAGCTGGAAAAAAGGTCCTTTCGGACTTTTGAGTCCAACATGGTTCCACATTAGCCTGCATGTGTACACAATCTGATCAAGATACTTGCTGCTCTCCAATAGCTTTTTCATGACATGTGGCAATCGAAAGAGTGCAGCCTGGATCCCGGTCATTCTGCATTTACGCACAGACTGATTTTGAAATACGGCTTCATCAAATACCACAGTGAATCTTTTTCCAAGATCCCGGTTCAATTGTATCAGGGGCGATTAACGTCACAAAGACTCCAAAAAGCGTGACGTCGAACATCGAATAAGAAGTGATTTCTATGGCGTACCAAAGTCATCAAAACGTCTGTTTTAGCTTGCATATGTAAGCATGCACCGACAAAAATACGAATTTACACGTGAACAATACATCATACGTATGCACCATTATAATTTTCCAAAGCTTTAATATGTAGGTGGATGCAAAGTCTTTCTTTGGGAAAGGGTTAAAATGGTTGAATCGGAATAAAAACGTCAAAAGAAAAGAAACAAAATTCTTTCCATCATTATCTTTTAAACATTTTGTGCGACTTCAGATGACGGTCGGACATGGATGAGGTTATCTGTCGTTAATTTCCGTTGCAACGGATTACGCCCGAAGATGCACGAAGTCTTTGGTATCAAATGATTGTTTGTAATACTGTAAACTAGGAAACCTACCGATTATGATTTTGCCGCAGTCCTTGTCTGTGATATCTGCAATATAGAACAAAAATAATGACAAAGGATTTTGTGCTAAAATAGACTGGGTTTATCGTTATGTTTTGATAAACCGTCGGTATTGTTATAAAATCTCGCAACTACGGCTTGAATCAAGCCGTAGTTACGAGATTTTATAACAACACCTACGAAATACTATCTGTTTGTCCGAATTTACGTCACGGTTGACTGGATAAAATCGTTCCCGATTGAACTATGATCTGGAAAATCGTCCCTTATGGCAGAGCGACAGATAAGAGGGTGTGCTAGATTTGTTATTTCAACTTCAAACCCTATGTTGTGGATACTCATTTGAATCGTCTCAATGAGACGATTCTACTGATTACCTGCAACTTAGGGTTTGACGAATAATACATGAAATATTGCATTTCAAAAAGTCATCACCCATTCTTATCTGTAGCTCTGTTGTAGTATTGGAGACAGCCATGTTTCAAGTTCAGGCAGTAGCTGGGTGCAGTCTGACCTGGATCCACATTACTATCATGTGGCTTCTACATACCATAACAAAACTATCGGAGAACAACATGGTTCCTGATCAGACTGCGTGTATACGCAGGCTGATCTGGAACCATGTCGGGCGCAAAAGCCTAAACGGACCTTTTTCCAAATTATGGCTCAAAAGTGTTTGTGAAATACCCATCTTCATCATTTGGAACTCCTCGGACAATTCTATCGAATCATTGCCTCGGAAGTATGTGAACGAAGAAATGTTTTAAAAAATGCGATTTCTTAGCAGGAAGTAGTTACGCTTCATAAAGTAGTGTCGAGGTCATCCAAATGAACAACCATGGCAACTTGCTGGACTTGCAGGTTGTAATCATTTAAAAAGAGAGGGAACTGGAACTACAAACAATGCATTTCAGTATCATTGTCGCTTTATTGTTGATAGTAGTTACAGACGAACGTTTTGAGTCGACTTCTAAACCACGAATACTAACATCGGCACTTGATTTATCTGTTTTTGTAATAGCATCTGCATGAGTGATTGCCGCTTAGGCAAAGTGAAGTACTCACCTATTGAGACATTCGATTCACGTACCAGCGACATCATTAAAAGTGGTCAACTTCTAGACCACGTAGATCAACACTGAAGCTTATTTTATCTGTTTACGTGATATCATCTCGCTGCTTTTCTTAAAACATCTCGTAACTGCAGCTTGTTTTAAGCTGCATTTACGAGGCTTTCGAAGAAAAGCGACGTATTCAGTGCGAGAGATTGTCGGTAATGGAACATAAAATACACACCTATTGAGACATTTGATTCACGTACGAGCGACATCATTAAAAGACGATCAACTTCCAGACCACGTAGATCAACATTGGCGCTTGTAGTTCCTACCGTTACCTGTGTAAAACAAGTATAAACTCAATGAAATGTCTTGAAAAACCTCGTAAATGTAGTTTGAAAAAAGTTGAAGTTACGAGCCCACCCCCCCCCCCCCCCCTCTACCCGATTGTATAAACTGGTTTAAAACAAAGTCTTCTGTAATTGGTTAATGTACACGACGAATGAAATTGCTCGATAAATAGAAAAACGATATAAGCATTCGACCACAGCTGTTGTTATAAAATGTAATGGTGTGCTTATATAAACGAACGTGTTACTTTCAGATGCGGGAGTTAACTTTTCTTTAGTGCAACCTTTTAAATCAGATCACCCTAAGGTTTTGCAGTTTGGGAAAGGGTTAAGGTATTCAATTCGTCATTAGATACCAAACACTTCGTGCAACTTCAGTCGTCATCAGTGCCAACAGAAATTAACTGTTGTATACCCTACCCAAAATCTGGGTTAAAAAATGAGACACCCTCGTCAATGTTCGTTACCATGGATGACGCCCGAAGTTGCACGAAGTATTTTTAGAATATCTATTGATGTATGGAATACCTTAATTAAAAGAAAATCAGACCAAGCCAGGGACTGATCTGTGAATTTTCAAGTATATTATGTATGTATTTGGGCCGTTATCTTCATTGAATAACGAAAAGAAACCGGGTGTCATTTTTATCAAAATTCTGTACCTTATCGTCCCGAATATGCATATTTTATACAATAATAGCGTCAATTCACGTATTTTCGGTCGTTAACATTCGCAGAGTCCCGCAAAAAACTAAAAGCGCCCTACTGCTTCGCAGTCGGGCGTTAACGTATTTCTTAGGCCTCAGCGAATGTTAACGACCTCTAAAACGTGATTTAATCCTATAATACCGTCGGTGCTATTGCAAAACCTCGTAACTCCAGCATTAATCAAGATGGAGTTACGAGGTTTTTCAATAACACCGACTATGTTTAGAATCATATGTACCAAGCGAGATTCGAACCCGTAACTTACCGTCATGTCACCGTTAAGTAGACTGAGTTTAAATTTGATGACGTCGGACGCACAGTCAGTGACGCCGGATACCGCAACTTCTGCGTCCAGATCGCATCCTGGGTCGCATGATTGTAGCAAGATGTAGGATTGAGACACCTGCAGGGAGAAAGAAAAACATTTCGTCGCTTTTCTTAAAAATAGTTTCGTAACCACAGCTTGTTTTAAGGTAGACTACCCGTGACTTGGCCATTTTGAGTTTCAAACGACGTCGGAATTTATAGGGCGACGTCATAAATTTTCGGTCGTACCCGATCTATGCGGATAAGGTGGAAATAAAACCGAAGCTTCTGCATGGTGAACGATTGCGACATTTCCCCAAAATTCCGACTCTGTGTGAATCTCTAGACGGCCCTATTATAAGCATTTTACATTTAGGTATTAGAATAAGTCTTTGAAGAAAAGTAGCAGAATGTTGATCATTCTTATCTTTTCCTTACAATACACTTTTTAAATAGTCAAACTTTGAAGTTGACCATTACATATTGTTTTCCACGTCCTTCCCCTTAAAGGGACATTTCACATTTATTTCATTTTTCAAAAGTATGTCTTGATGCAAAGATTGTTTATTCTAATGCGTATAAGTGCTATCAGTTTTTTTAAGTTGTTATTTATAGGCGAAAATTACGCCTTTAAAGTTGAGACAGAAACGACAAATTCTATATAAATCTGGACTGTTGTCCACAACAATTTGTTTAATTTTAGCACAAAAATATATATTTCTCGTAAACGGTTCAATATTTTGGCTGAATTTCCATAAGATGCTCTTTCAGATAGAATAAAAGTAAAATTAATGTAAAAATAATCGTGAAATGTCACTTTAAGGGGGAGTAAAAAAGCGTAATTATTTGAGAAAAAATTATAACGAACCTGAAGAGCGGCGCTTTTACTGGAATCGTTAGTTGATCGAAGTCCTATTTGTAAAAGCCCACACGTGACCGCAGAAATGTACATGGTTTTTGTTGAACCTATGTCGTAGATTTCCGTGTGAATTGACGACCCAACGCTCGCTGCATCATACGGCAGGTAAAATGACGTCGCTGAAAATTGACATATAAATGAAGATGGTTAAATTGGTGATTTTACCCTTTTACAGACAATTGAATTTGTTGACCTTTGTGCCTGGGAATCTGTAGAGAAAAGAAGAAACTGCTGATAACGAACATCTTATTCTCACTCGATCGCCCTGCCTTTCAAAGAATATTAATATCTTCTCCTTTACAAAGACTTTGATTTTAAACCATTTTTATTTTGATGACTAGTATAGAGCCCGCACGTCATTGGATAAATATTCAAGGTTTAAGAACAATATCTACCAATAGATGTCGCCAGCGTCGATTATCATCTATCTGATTTGGGCATTCTGGGCTTACTACTTTCAAAATGTCAGCGCGCTTAAAATGCATACACGTGGCACATCCTGTCACGCTATACAGCCGTAGATAATGTTTTTGAAATTTGAGAACTTCAGAAGTGTCGAGTATCGCATGGCATGTGGCAGATATTTACCCAGATCGTTGGCAGTACAGACTTGTTATTTTACTATTCACAGAAGAGTCTACATTTTGCATGACGTATGACGTATGACATTTTGTCGCTTTTCAACAAAAACTTCGTAACTGCAGCTTAAAACAAGCTGCAGTTACGAGGTTTTTGCTGAAAGGCAGCGATATATTTACCCAGATCCTCGGCCGTGCAGATATTCTCGTCATATTTGTTGTCACAGTCATTGTCCAGCTGGTCACCGGGTAGCCCGAACGATACAACACAATCCTACAATAAGAATGTCGATGCTTTACAACAAAATCTCGTAACTGCAGCTTATAACAAGCTGCAGTTACGAGGGTTTTGTTGAAAGGCAGCGATATGTTGACTTTTGAGTCGTTTTTGACTGTAATGTGTTAGATGTGAACTAGAATTTGAAAAAAAAAACTAATTTCAGAAACATTTATTTGATGTCTCTTTACGTTGCTCCGTTTATAGCCAAAGCAATCCTTAATCACGGTATGATCACGTGATATTATTCTGTACTATGGCCATGTGATTTGTGTTAATGCAGTAGGTAACTGTTTGGTTAGCTGGTGCGAGGAGGGTGGGAAACACAGAGACAAAACTTTAATCCCTCCCCAAACGACAAAATTTTAGGGTGATCCACTCAAAAAACTGCCACAAAAGACAAAATGGGTGTGAGTAAAGATATGATTTGTGAAAAATATGGCACAGGAAATATTCAGATAAAAGGAGAAACTGCTGGTTATCAGCAGTTTCTTCTTTTGTTTCAATGTTTCCCAAGCATTTTCTATTAGGAACGTTAAAACCAGGTCTTGTTTGGGAAAGGGTTAATAATGACAACAATAATAATCTGTGCAAGAATCACGTGACGCAATGTTTCCGAACATTTTCTATAGTTATGTTATAAGTAGATCAATTTTAAAAACAGTTTGAAGCAAAGAAGATGGAAAACACCAGGGATTTGCTAGACATGGTAGGTTCTTTAAATATCATATTAATTTAATTTGTTTTTGTTGTTTTTCTTTTCGGTTGGTATTAAAGAGATCCATCACATCCAAGAAATCGTCGCCTTGTTTTTAAGCTGCGTTAACTACCAAAAACACTTTTCCGAGAAAATCTACTTTAAAGATTCAGACCTTCATAACTTTTTTATCTTTGCTTGAAATTGACCCGAATTTTGCATGTCTGTCAGAAATAACCTTAACTATCCACATTCGAAATTTAATAAGAAACGACGGAGCATTTTTTGAAAAAAAATCATTATTTCTGTTTGGAGAAAGAGCAAATTCTGTCATTTTCAAACACACTTCTCACTTTTAACGGAGATAGAGCAAAATAACTCAGAAAAACACTATTTGCTATATAGGCCCACCTTACGAATCATACAAAAGACAAATTGTCGTTTTGTCGTAGAAATGGGACAACGCATGCGGCTCTACTACGAACCGATGGCATTTGTTCTAAAAAATTAAAAAAAAGTATTCGAGTACAAATTGATATAAACTTTTTATGGCATCGTAAAGGATATAGACTTAAATTGCAACAAATTCATATCACTTTCGTTCCAAAGAAATATATTTTGCTTTTTATAATGGCTACATGAGTTATAGTTGAGAAAAATCTACTTGTTGAAGCATTTGTGTGCCAAAATCAATTTCAGTTACATTTATTTCAAAGATTATCCGCCTATTCTACCCATCGAGGACTGGTAATCAGAATGCAGGCACGCATATAGTGTTATTATGAACGGACATTGATTAAAAAAGCATTTGAAATTGTTAACGATTGACTTGCTAACATATATGTACTTACATATTATTATCAAAATCTTCAATAGAAATCTATTGTTCACATTTTGTAATCGGAATTCGTGTTTTGTCACATAAAAGGTCACGTGGATTTCATTCTTATTTTCATTGGACGATAGAAATTTTCTTGGACATAGGATAAAATTCGGATCAACTTATAGACAAAAATCAGGACATAGAAAAATATGCATACGCGATTTCTCAAAAACCAGCCTGCCAATCGACGATACCTGGTGTTCAGGAGATAGAGCATAAAAATACGCACACAACGATACCAAATATTTGATTTTTGTAAAAATGGAGTTAGCGCACGCTAAAAACGAGACGACGAAATCCTTAATTTCTGCATCGGTCTATGTATTAAAAGAAACATTGATATTTTCTACAATTGGTTATATATTGTTGTGTCATGTGATTCCCCGATGTGATATTGATAAATTGACTGACCTCGTTTGCTTCCGTTTTGATGTTACTGAGCATGGCAATATTGTCCGCCATATAAACATGGCCGCCAGCCGCCCCAGATCCAGTAATTTTGACAAAGCCGTTCAGAGTTTGATGTCCAACTTTAGCTCCAGTTCTGTGTACCGCAGTGTCACCGCTTGCGAAATAATCACCCGCCGTTGAGCTACCCTGTATAATAGTTTTAGCCTGAGTTGTGTCCGTCGAGGATAGGGAAACGTACATAGCGGGCGGTGTAGAAAAAGACGGGTGGATGTAAAAGTAGTTTACATTGGGCCATTGATTCATTGCAAGAGCCAATACCATGGACGGTAACTTTGATTCGTCTCCGTTGTTATAGAGATTGATAAACATAAACTGACCGATACCGATGGGTTTGTCAGACACGATGTGAGCGGGAAGCCCCCAGTCTATTCGTCTTATACTGGAATCTCCGGCGTACGGTACAACAAAGGGAGAGAATCCGAGTATCTCGATGGTTGTGTTATCTTCCTTTGTGACGATATTGATGATGTCACCGTTGTCGTTATGATCGTTTGGCATTATCAGATGCGAATTGCCCCATTTGTCTATCGGTAGTAACTGCTCCATGAAATGCCCAACCTTGCTGGAATTCATAGCTGGTACATTTCTGGCCCCAGCGTACACAGCGATGTTCTGGTCAGATGAGATGTATGTACCGGACAGGTCCTGTGCGCTCTCTATGTGAAGTATATCCATGGCACTGAGACTGAAGGGGATCGAGGTCCCTACAGGGATCGCGTCGCCATCCCCGGAAGCGAGGGTGCAGGTTGTGTTACCGGAAAACTGGCGCGGGAATCGAACGTTAATGGACGCATCTTGTGTCGCAAGGACTGAAAACTGGCAAATACCGCCCGGATGATGACAATACGTGATCACGCTATACTCGTTACTAAGGTGACTCTCCTCGAAGGCGAGATATCCTTCACGACCAATAGGATCTTGTAATGATTCATCAATCTGTACCACATGCAGAAGGAAGGTGTCCGATGATGATACTCTCAATCCTTTGGATGCGATCTCGATGCCCGTTGGGACGAGTCCAGTGCAGTTTATTTCCAGGGTCTCTGGTTCGACGCTCACTGTGGATGGGATAGTGTAGTCCCCGACGCGGTCGCAGTTAGAGCCAGATAAGGTCACCGTGATGCTGTTAGCATTCTGATTATTTATCATGAGATACAGCGGGGTCGCCGTCTGACTGATTGTTGCAGTGTCACGTCCCAACAACGAGACATAGTAGGTTGTTTCCGCATCTACAAAAAATAGAACACACTTTGTGTCGATTATACGCCTTTTTGTGAGAAGGCTAAGATATATTTATATATTTATCTTGGGATAGAAAATATTGAAGAGAGAAGAAATTGCTGGTTACAAATGGTTGCATAAATACGTCCTATTGTAGTAGGTTGTTTTGTGAGAAGGCTAAGATATATTTATATATTTATCTTGGGATAGAAAATATTGAAGAGAGAAGAAATTGCTGGTTACAAATGGTTGCATAAATACGTCCTATTGTAGTAGGTTGTTGACCCATATGTAACAAAATTTATTAAAATGTTTTTCGTAATAATACGTATTTTTGTGCAAGGGTCAAGATTACAAGGGCATAGAAAATATTGAAGAAAAAGAAGAAAATGCTAATCGCCAACATTTCCCAGCTTTCGTCACAAGCGAAGTATATAGTTTACTCATATATAGTCAAAATCCTTACCTATTAACGATGGTAAATATCCAAGGACGAATGTATGTAATATTACATATGCGAACTGCATCCTCTGTAAATATACAAGATCGATTATTAGGTAAGGCATTCTATCCTTAATAAGATTCTCGAGGCGTCAGAATTTTTCTAGCGGCGTCCGAATTTTTCGTTCGATGTCGTAAATGAGTTTAGAAAAAAGGCATTTTCACTGCCGAGTATTTACGACGTAGCGTAGACTACTATGTGGTATATCACGTTAAAAGAGACCTCCTTTGAAATGTGAAAATTAACGAACCTAGGAAGTTTGTGTACACCGCAGAGACTGGCTCAGATCGAAACGTTTCCACTATTTTTTGGTTCAGAAAGTCGCCTCTTTTCAATTAAAACCTCTTAACTGTAGCTTTGTTTAAGCTGCAGTTACGAGGCTTTTGTTGAAAAGCATCGGTATTGTATACATATAAGAGGAGATCAGAAGAAAGGGTTATTGGAGATAAACTGTCAGCATCTTCGCAAGCCAAGGGTTCTAACTCCACGTGTTCCTTACGTTCGTAAGGAACAAAGTAGAAATAGAACCCTTGGCTTGCGAAGATGGACTATCAGATGTTACTGAAAAGTTAAAAAAGTTAACTTAACATCGGATCTCAATCAGATTGCAGGCTGATCACAACCATTATTATTGTCTAACAGTTGTCACCGGTTATCAGATTAAGCCTGGAGCGCAAATGGCAATGCGAACGACCATAGAATTAGTGGATTCCTAAATAAATATGCAAATCAGATCCAGTCCAGTGGTGCCATAAACTATAAAGATCTTTAAATTTCAGTCATTTCATAATCTGTAAAACAAAAGACTATTCCAAGGCTGATGCAGGCGAAAATGGATGTTATGGGTGATTTTTTATATATTTGTACAATATAGTACAGAAATAGATGAACCCAGCTGGCAAAAGTGGTCGTTTTTACGTTGAAATGACGTCTTTTAGAGACGTAAGGAAGACATCTTTTTCTTGTTGAATTTGATATAAGGAAAGACGTCTTTTCCCGACGTCTTTTCCACGTCATTAAGTGACGTTGAAAAGACGTCACTTAATGACGTTGAAAAGACGTCTGAACAATGTCACTTAATGACGTTGAAAAGACGTCTGAAAAAGACGTCTTTCCTTATATCAAATTCAACCAGTAAAAGACGTTTTCCCAACGTCTCTAAAGGACGTCTTTTCAACGTAAAACCGACCACTATTTCTATTGGCTTTCGTTTAGTGTTGATCGAAGATGAAAACCTTCCAGAGCTTCTCGCTCAGTAGTGGTATTTATTCCCCATCATAGAGGATTAAGGTATCGCCAGGTATGTCTGACGACCTTGACACATTTTCTAAGGTTTGATACCTAGGAATTTGGTCTTAAATGTCATAACATTTTCGAGGCTTTCTATAACTATCTATATGTTTTCTTGATATAATTTTATGTCTAGATTTATTTCTATCTTTTTTTGAAAATGTGTACACAATTTAATTTCTTTTAACAGAATCATATAGGATTATTAAGCCAAATGCTTTCTTTACATAAACGCTTTGTAAAAACATGATTTATTGTCAACATTTTTAATTATTTCCCTTTAATATACTGTAACACACTAATTGATAAGATTATGTTAGTGATTTGAACAGACTAATTACAGTTTAAACGCCGTTAAAACGACAAAATAATTCGGATGATCCAACATGAAGCCCATGTTTAAAAAACGATATTGACAAAGAATGTACTTCTGTACAATATAGCGCAGAAAAAACTTATGCAAAAGAAGAAATTTCCGATTATCAACTTTTGCTAATATCTCTAGGCCTATGGTTTTTTTTTTTTTTTTTTGCAATTTATGCCTACCTTTCTATTAGAGAAGTCAAAACCAGGTTTTGGTCGAGAAAGGATTAGACATGTCTTATTGATGTTGCCTTACTTGTCTTGCTGAATATAATGTTGTTGTTTTTCAATTTGTATTGATTTGATGGTCATTAATTTTGATGGATATAAATAAGATCGTCATTCAAATTGAAAACTTATAATTCTATAGGCTACATATTCAGATTATGGATATTTTAGATATGCTCATGTATACATAATTATTCTGTTGTACTTGAATGGGCGCAAGTCAATTATTGTACCTGGGACCCTTATTGTCCAAACAACATGGGCTTTCCCACATAGGTCCTATATGGGCATACCCATATGGGCTTGCCCAGACACAGCCCATAGGCTGGGAATATGGGACCAATCTGGGTCCCTTATGATCAAACCCACATGGGCTTACCTACATAGGTCCTATTTGGGTCCAATATGGGCCTACCCACATGGGCTTACCCATACACATCCCATATAGGACCCATATAAGCATGTTTGCTGGGACAGTTTTAATTTCTGTAAGGGACGTCAGGTCCAAGCAGCCATGCAGAACACTTGTGTTGATTTGTAGACAAAGAGTGCACAATAGATACTGTTACGGAGTAAGTATCATGTAACTTTAAAAGTTTCCAATAGGAAAAAAGTGTTTACAAAACATCATTATTGGAATTTAGTCAATAAATCTAGGTCCCTAAGACGTAATTAAGATGACGTTGAAATTAAGTCTGTGGAGAGACGTTGTGTTCACGTTGAAGTCGCGACCAAACCCCGAAAAAGACGTCATAAAAACGTCTTATTATGACGTCTTTTTTACGTCTGGAAACAGACGTCTTTTTCTGGTCGATATTTGGTTATATGACGTCGTGACCACTATTCAACCAAAAAAAGACGTCTGTGTGACGTCTTTTGCCTGCTGGGAAGAATATAGTTTTTTTCTTCATTTGTCTAAATAAAGATGCCAAACCTTTTCTATCAAGGACATTAAAACCAAGTTTTGTTCGAGAAAGCGTTAAAACGATGTATGTATGTTCATTAGAGCGATATGTCTAATAATTGAAATTATGAATATTTTACAGCTTTTAAAAGTCTTTAAAGAAGACCAAGAATTGCCATACATTAGCAATAATACATTATTCTATTTTTTAATGATAGTACATTTTAATGATAGAACCTTTGGAAATTCACTATCAAAGTTGCAGGGCATTTGATAAAGACAAAGATTTTGGAATGTATGTACAATTAATCATAGAAATATTGAGGGAAAAGTCCGATCATCAGCAATTTCGTCATTTTCCTAAATGTTTTCCTAAATTCCGTGCTTTACTGAAAGACAAGAAGCCAAGGTATAGATTTTTGAAAATGGTTATAGAAAACATTAGTCTTCCAAAACCGTAATCATAGTGAATTCTACAAACATAGTCCTTGATTCTATGGAAATATTATATTATATGAGCCAGGATCTTGAAAGTGGTATCTTAATGCATTTAAGGTGGAATGCCATTTATAGAGATTCACTCGACATCGGCACCTTTCGGGTGATGTCGTAATCATTTGGTAGCAGAAAGTGAGGATTCTTTCCCTTTCGAAACTTATCCGTCTAGATATGATACCGCTGAAAGTTCACGACGTCGTCCGAAAAATTCCGATGTCAACAAAGCAATTTTATTTGACGATTTCAAAATCAGGAAAGCAGAGAGGAAAGAAGAAAATGCTTTAAACCTTTTCGCTCAGTGTTTTCATTGCTATATTGTGTAAATTTTCCAATTCTGTATCATTGATTTTTGTACACAACTTTGGACTTGTGTAAAATTTGTCGTTCGGGAAAGGAATAAACCAGGTGTGGCGAGTGTCACTTTAAACCATTAAAAGCGCAATGCATTTAAATTGAAACTATTATTATTATTATTCTTTAATTCCTCCATTTATGAAGATACATATACAATCATGGACATATACACAGACAAACATATTATACTTGCACATTACAACAAACATGAAACAAAAGCAGTAGATACTAGTATTCACATATGAGAGAATGGTTAGAGCCAAGATGTTATAGCAAATTTGACAAAGACAAAGAAAGAGAAAGAAAGAAAAAAGGAAAGAAAAAGAAGAAAGACTGAATTTCATCAATAACAAGAACTTATCACTTAAAGTGATATTTCACATTCATTTCATTTTTTTAAAAGTATGTCTTGATGCAAAGATTATTTATAAATTCTTATGCGTAGACATACTATCAGTTTTTCTTTTAAGTTGTTATTTATAAGCGAAAAATACGCCTTTAAAGTCGAGACAGAAATGACAAATTCTATATAAATCTGAACTGTTGTCCACAACAATTTATTTAATTTTAGCACAAAAATTTCTATTCCTCGTAAACGGTTCAATATTTTGGCTTGAAATTTTCAGAAGTTTCATAAGAAAATATGCCCTTTTAGATAAAATTAAGTAAGATTTATGTAAAACTATTGTGAAATGTCACTTTAAGGTCATGAAATACCCCCGCCACTACATTTATCCGGACACGCGTTTTTGTCGAAAACAAAGGACAATAACGCATAAAATAAGCAAAGTAGAGTTATATTCCTTGTACACTACGATAATAGCTATACATGTACTTTACTTTCTTTATTTACTGGACAAGTATTTTGTACACGGACGGATAGACAGATCGACAGACATGCTGATTCTAGTATAACCTCCCCTCTCACCCAAACATTTGTTTTGCGGGGGTATAATAATGTTTTACATGAAAAAAGAGCAACATAAATTGTGTTATCTGTAACGGCTTCCAAATTAATTTGATTTATTGGGGTTTTACGCCGTTTTCAACTACTAAGGTCATATCGCGGAGGCTGAAGCACCTAACCATGGATTCCTGACGTTTCTCATACCAGTACTACCACAACAGCCTTACCGAGCTGACAGTTGCTCCCCCACATAGGTACACGATATCAAACCATTGATGGGTGGGCTTCCAAATTAAACTAGTGTCATTTTTGTTGCTTGGAAAAGGGGTAGACAGAAAATAGTCGCTTTTCAACAAAAACCTCGTAACTGCAGCTTATTTTAAGCTGCAGTTACGAAGTTTTTGTCCAAAAGCGACGAAATGGAGATTGGCACTAAAAGCCCATTAAACACCATGCATTTAAATTGAAACCACTGCATTATTCAAAAAGGCTAGGAGTTCCATTTCAGTGGATTTCATAAAAGCCATAATCGGTCATGTGAAAATTGAGAACCAATATGTGGTGTGGCTTCCAATTTGGAGTGGTGCAAAATTGTGTCGGTATGAAATATGTTTTATACACACAAAATATTGATATTGTATTTAATGCCAATTAAAAGCGCCATTCATTTTGAATTGAAGCCACGGCATTATTTAAAAGACTGAGTTTTGTCGTTTGAGAAAAGGATAAACAAAAATGTTGATTTGGGATGAATCGAAAATGGACATTGTCATTTATATCCACTAAAATGCAATGCATTTAAATTGAAACCGTTGCATTATTCATAAAGACTATGTTTTACATTTCAATCAACAAAAGAATTAGATTTCAATAAGTCTAGAAATATTAATGTGAAAATGGAGTTTTCAGAAAAATCAATAACAATTTCAATCTAGTCTCTAATTCCAAATTACCATACAAGCAATCGAATTGGAGGCAACACATGCCTCGGCCAATTGGATTGATTGTAATGTAATACAAGAAATCTACATTTTTCAAGCTCCGATTTTGAGTTATTCTGAAACACGTTGGGTGAAAAAGAAGAAGAAAACATATAATATATTCTGGGTATTCCCGAAACTTTTTTAAGCTGCCATACCGATGTGATATGCATTTTTCTTTTGTTAAAGGCATACGGGCGCCGATAAATCGGTGAAAGATGCTAGACTGTATTTTAAGCGAGTACCCATTCTCATTAACATGCAATGTTTGCCTACATCAAGCGCATATATGTTGATATTCTTAACTTCGCCGCCACACTCGGGGTCAGTCGGCCTTTAAAATATTATAATTCTCCCGTTCAGGCGAAAATACCATATTACTTTGGACAAACTTTAAAGCAAAAGCCTTTTTCTTCAAAAGATTTGGATAATTGAAACTAGTAAATTATTTATGTCAAGTCGGAACTCTATTATAATGCCACGTATGTCTAAAAGCATTTTGACCCTTTTCTAAATGACAAAGACATCGGTAAGACAACAATAGAGTCTACGTATTTTGATGAAACCGGCCACTGGGACCGTATCCACCAACATTTCTAATTTGATTGTCTTCAGCAAAAGTGCATAACAAACCATCTGATTGGACGAGACGTATGTCTCGGTCAATCTGATGGATTGTTGTGTAATTTGAAATTAGATTGGTGAATAGCACCCCTGGTCTTGCTTAGTTGGTTGATGGGGGTGCGGGGGGGGGGGGGGGGGGTTACGCCGCTTTTAACTGCTATGGTCATATGACTGTGGATGAAGCACCTAACTATGGATTCCTGTCGTTCCTCATACTAGTAGTACTACCACAACACCCTACCAAGCCCAGCTGCGCGCCCACATACGTTAACGAATACAATACATCGGCAAGACAAAAATGCATTCTACTTGTATGCGTTTGGGGAAAGTGGTCCCTGATCTTGTTTGGGAAAGGGTCAATTGGCTAATTTTTCATGATACAGCCACTCGATATTTCATTCAGTCCCATAGCAATATAATTGCTTCCATTCGCCACGTATATAAATCGATTATGATACTGCTGTCAATTTTAGATAGGACTTTTTGAAATCAACACTTTCTAAATCAATTCCTAGCTTGAACGTCCAATATAGAAAACAATTTATTTAAGCAAAAATTGAAATACTGACAAACAACATTTTTTATTATTGTTTGAATTAATCAAAGCAATGCACACACATTTTCCGTTTTGGTGACACGCATTCTGCTGTCCGTGATTTCTCTGAAATTGTGTCCTTATTTCATGTATTTAAGGTCTTTAGAAATCGCAGAGGCTCAAAAGATACGTTACCCCCCTCCCTAAAAAATGAACATATAGTAAGATAGGGAAAACATTCCAGATTTAGAAAATTACATACAAGTGAAAAGTGTCGTCCCTGGTCTGGATGCGCGGACTGCGCAGACTGACTAGGATCGATATTTTACACACTTCCTAGAATGTCCCTTTTAGCGTGACGGGTCATAAATGAGCGCTATTATTGCAATAATAATGACGAAATAGGGACAAAAAGGTATAATTATGAGAAAAATACATTTAAATCGACAAAAGCCGGAAATGTACCGAATGTTCCCGATATTCGGTACGGTAGTCAAAGTGAATTCTGTTATGCGTTACATTCGGAGGTTGTGAAATGAAAATAAAGGGCAATGAAGAAAGGAATGCCAGAAAGCCGATCATGAATTTGCAACATGTACTCCTTCTATGTTTTAAGAATTACAAATCAGCTATAAAAATGTCGTGACAATTGTTAATGAACGTGATAATTGAAAAGCATTTCGTCAAAGTATACCACATACCACAACCATGTTTGAAAGAATTACACATCGACTATAATGTTATTTACACGAATATGGACGTCTTTTACAATATTTTGTAAACCATGTTGTAACTTTACATTTAGGCATTGTATAATAAAATGAAATAGGAGGCAAAAAGAGAAAATGCTAGAAAGCTACAATTAAAAGTTAACAACAAACCCCATCCATGCTTAAAAAGACTTACAAATCGACTATAATGTTGACATGAAAATTTTCAGTGGACGTCGAAGTCTCTTACGATATCTAAATAAGTTCCAATCCATCCTCCTTTACTACTAATGTAAAATTTACGCGCTACTTTATTCAACCCATTCCTAAACATTGACGCTTTTGACGCCCTTCAAGATAAAGGCTTTGGAAAACATTGTGGAATATGAAGAAATTGCTTGTGACAAGCAATTTTTTCATTTCCAACAAAATTTTCTACCAAGAAAGCCCAAATATGTCAAATTCCATTCACTAAGATTTGTCGTCTGCATCATCTTTGAATTTGGAACAGTCCAAAATTCTGCCGTCTGGTAATGGGTTAATAAATAGAAGAGATGACAGAGCAGAAAGCAATTCTAAAATAAAATATAGGCCTAAAAATAATAAAAGTAAACAACATACCCCGGTCATGTTTAAAAGATTACAAATCGAATATAATGTTGACATGAAACTTGTCAATGTTCGTAAAGTCTTCAAAAACTTTTTTGTAAAATTCATTCTATCTATAAACGTATGACAACAAAAGAACAGAGCAGAGAAGGAATGTTAGAAAATTACAAGTAAAAGTAAACAACATACCCCAACCATGTATGAAAGGATTACAAATCGACTATAATGTTGACATGAAAATTGTCAATGTTTCATCTAGCCTCTACGCGCGTTTTGATTGTTTAACGCACGGAGTGGTCCGTGAAATATTAACGTTCGATATTATTGGAACCCGGGTAGGCTGGGTAATTGAGCGACCACGACACGTAAAAACGTGCCTCTGTATGGACCAGATAACATTGTTAAATGCTTTATGATTAGCCCATAGTTACCCTTTTTAGGCCCCATAGGATAGAGGTGTGGTAAAACATTTTGGGAAATAAGAAATTGCTTGTGGCAAGCAATTTCTTTATTTTCCAAGATGTTTTCTATCCAAAGACATCAAAAATTAAAATATTTTTTACACTTGAGATTGTCGTCGGAACCCGGGTAGGTGGGGTAATTGAACGACTGCGACACGTGAAAATGGGACATCATAATTGTATAGACCAAATCGTCGCTTTTCAACGAAAACCTCGAAACTATAGCTTGCTTAAAGCTGTAATTACGATGTTTCTGCTAGAAACCAGAGCAATAATCGTTGATCTGTTGTAAGATGAAAGTGGAATCCCCAATAATTGGTTGTCGTATAGCTGCGACTGACATATGTTTAGAACTGAAATTCAAAAGCAATACAATGAGAATACTTTGCTCAGCCATTTAGACATAGTACGGCACACAAAATCCCGACACTTTTCATGGTCCCACCATTCCGTGTTCGGAGCAATTCATAAAAGGTGACTTGTGCAGCATAATTTAGACTTGGTGTGGACGTGGGTTCGTATGCGACCGGGCCTTTTGATTGAACTATTCTACCAATTATGCATTTTGAATATTAATTTCTTGAACAGTCTATTTGAATCATGACGCATAACACATATAAAGCTAGTTCCGGTCCCCCAGGAAAGCCTATAAGTACCTTAATCTGGATAATCACTTTGTTCAAAATCCATGAAGATGGAATCAATTACATTATGCATGACTTTTTGTCTTGTTATACGTGTGCAATTTGACCTTTGCTATGCCAATCACTGAAAATGCAAGATACTTTTAAAGAAAGAATAGTACAAGCCTGCACATACCTGTTCTTTAATCGTTTAAAGTATAGAACATTGTTACATTGATTCTTAACCTCATTAAGTTATGGTAGAAAAAGGAGGTACACGGTTTCAATAATAAGCATTATGTTGTGTGTACACAGTCTCATTATCTAGAAGTGACTAAAAGAGGTGGTTGGTTGGTTGTTGTTGTTGATTTGTTGTTGTTGATGTTGATGTTGTTGTTGCTATTGTTACTATTGCTGCTGCTGTTGCTGCTGCAATTGTTTTCGCTATTGTTGCTGTTGTTGTTTTAAAGGATTTTAAAGCGTCTAATCTATAACTTTGTATTATTTTGAAACCTTAATGTTCAATAAATATTCCAGTATAAGTTGCTGAGGCGTGAAGAAAATATTGATAATTTCCATACCTAGTTCTCGCTATTTAAATAATACATTAGACGTGTTGACAGAGAGACTGAAAAAAATCAAAAGCGCTTCGATTGTTTCAATTATAACACTTTACATGAATAATAAGCTGTTTCAAATTTTAAACCATTTTCTGAACAACTGAATTTTAGATTGGTTCAAAATGAAAGGCGTTGTGTTACAACAACTTGTCATTTGTGACAGTAAAACGCAGTTGCGTGTATTTGTAAATCTCTACCCAACGACAAAAGTTCAGATGGGCCCAAGAATTAACAGACGACATTTTTCACTTGAGTGTTACAACTTACAATTTTAGGTTAGAAAACAATGTTGGAAATAAAGAAATTGCTTGTTACACGCAATTTCTTTATTTCCATATTGTTTTCTGCAAGATATTTCATAGCGGATATCAAAAAGCGTCAGTATGAGGGTATGGGTCAAACCCTTCCAAAACGGAAAATTTTCAAAGGGTTAAAATTTGAAAACATATCCTGCTGATGATTTTGTCCGTCAGCATCTTATTCATAACGGTTATGGTTTTCATTATTCATATAGCGAGATTCCATTTCTGAGACACGTTGTGACCAAGCACCCTTTGAGAGCCATTGTCTGCATCTAGCGAAACGAGGCCAGAAACTATAGTATTCTACAATTTCACTTTGATAAATCGGAATAACAACTTTTGCCGACAGATCACCATTTTTACTATTAAATACAGAGACTCTGATAGGGTCGACATCTCGCTCTTCTAAGTATTGGATTATTCCACTCTCAGAGGAGTCAGAGTCGATCCCACCAACATAGTATGTTTTTGTGCGACTTCAGTATTTTCCTTTGAATACTGCTGTGTATCCATCTGTGTCATGTGTTTTGCCACTGGTTTTATTGTTATCAACAGTTTTTGTATTATTCACGTCACCTGATTTACTCGATTTTTGCTCAGTATATTTCCTGATTTTTGAGGTTGAGTCTTGAGTTTTATTCGGACCATTTCTAACCCATCGTCTGCTAGTTTTATCAAAAACCATGGCTTGTTTTTCACTCGCTTGATTGTCTGATTTGTTTGTTTCAGTATCAACAGGACTCTCTATATTGTTTAGCGGTTGGTTCTGAGCGTCCGATGATACTACCTCTGCGTAGGATCTATGTTCATTATCAGCAGGATCAGCAGTTTGACTTTCACTTGACTGTTCATGAAATAGCACAGAAAAATATTGCTCGACGAAGAATATGCTGATTATCGGCATTTTATTCTTTGTCTAAATGTTTTCATAAGCCTTTTTCACTGGGGACGTCTATCAAGCTTTTGTTTGGGAAAGAATTGATATCCTTTCTCAGGCTTGTTCAAATTGTGAGGCGTTCCGTTTTAAATAGTGGTCACTCTGACACAAAAATTCGTATGGAAATGATAGAATTTGATTCGCCTTTCTTCGTGGGAAATTTCGAGGAAACAAAAATCGAGAGTAGTTGCAGAAACTTTTTTCTCCGTTGCAAAAGAATGAAATGAATGCATTTCACCAATCATTAGATAGGCCTGCCAAAGATTTTCATGCAACTTCGTCGTCATCCATGGCAACGGAGATTGACGAGGCAATCCGTTTTTTTTTTTTTTTTTTTTTTTTTTTTTTTTTTTTTTTTTTTTTTTTTTTTTTTGTTGTTTCAAATTCGGATGTCCTCGTCAATTTTAGCTGTCATGGAAAATCAACGAAGATAGAAGAGGAATTGTACGAATTGTTTTGTATACATCTAATAATGTGTAGAACACGTAAACTAGCACTTTCTCGCACGATGACTGGTTTTGACAACCCTATCAGTGACGCATAATTATGGAAAATATTGATGGAAGAGGAGAAATTGTGATATTTGGCATTTGCCTTTCTCCCTAGATGAACATTTTTCATATATGTTTTTATCTACGTGCACTCTGAACATTGCAACATTCGATTAACCCTTTCCCAAACAAGACCTGGTTTTGACGTCCCTAATATGAAATGCTTGGGAAAACATTGAAACAAAAGGAGAAACTGCTGATAACCAGCAGTTTCTCCTTTTGTCTCAATATTTTCCATACAATGTTTTACACAAATTCCATCTTTAATAACTTCCATTTTGTTATTTATGCAGTTTTTGATGAGGATCACCCTAAAAATTTGCCATTTGGTAATGGGTTAAAGTTAGTCAGTCGTAGAAACTACCAAGGGAAAGAATCCTCCATTGGCTGTAAGAATTACTTGATAAATAGTTATTTCCCATGAAAGACTAAATTTCAGACCACTGAATAGGTCACTTTGTTTGCTGTCAATCACTACATGAGTATACTCCATCACGCGAAAAGGAGCCATCTAGGAAGTCCGTAAAACCAATATATGAAAATCAGATCGGGTCCATCAAAGATCAACCAAATCTCTCTTTTCGCAAATGAGGATGTTGTATGGCAGAGAAATATTCTGCATTCAGAAAATTATTTTACAATGAAAAAATCGACCCAAGCCAGTCTGCACTAACTGATTAGTGTTGAGATTGTCTACACTTCCCAAATGGTCCCTATTTCGAGACAACTCACAATTATGTTCCATAATATGTCATTACTTGGAAAAAAAATTGTTTTATTTTAAAACACTTCTTCGCTTTTCAAAAAAATCCTCGTAACTGCAGCTTATTTTAAGCTGCAGTTACGAGGTTTTCGTTGAAAAGCAGCGATTTGCGACGTCCAGCATGATAGGATCTGGAAGTCAAACGAAATGTAACCTTTCTTGGACACATTCTTACCTCGGCACACCCGTACTTTGACACATCGATCATTCAAAAATGTTTCACCTGTTATCTTTCTATAGCGGATCCGGGATTTCTGTGGCGGAGGTTCCAGCATACAAATAGGTGTTTCGTTTTCCTAGTATTACACAATGTTGACTGAATTTCTGCGTGAAAATGAAATAATCAGGTTCGAGATTGGATTCGTTTGACCCCACTCCCTCGAACTCCCTCTGGATCAGCCACTGCCTTTGCAAACTTACATTAAAAATGGTAAAACGCGTCAATAGACTACACGATACATGTGTCAAATATGTTTTGAACTTGTATGGAATATGTAACAGTATTATTTTTCAACCCTTTATCAAAACAAGTCCTGGTTTTGACGGTCCTAATCATGGAAGCCTTAAAAAGCATCGAGAGAAAATGGAGATACGCTGAATCCCGTCTCCCCCTTTCTCTCAACACTTTTAATTGTAATATTTACCCAATGCATTCAGCTGAGTTTGACATCCGTATCTGTATATCTCCTAACATTCCATTATGACGACCTTAAGATTTCTGTGGATTGCGAAAGCGTTAAACCCCGATAATCCCTTATGTCGTGACGTAACACAATAAGTCAATCATCACAATGATCAAGTGGTTAACACTATACCAAACATTTCACGTGTTTGGACATTTTAACCCTTTCCCAAACGGCGAAAAAATAGGACTGTCTTATTTGAAAATCGCTGCAAACGCCAATATGATGTTGAAAAAGGAAAGGATATTTGTACAATATGGCACAGAAAACATTGTGACAAAAGGAGAAACTGCTGGTTATCAGCAGTTTTTTTCTTTTGTCACAATGTTTTCCCAGGCCACATCCCTTAGGAATGTCAAAAGCAGGTCTTAATCGGGAAACAATATAATAAAAATAAGGAGGGTCAAAATTGAAATCTAGAATACAAAACAAACAAAAAACCCTTGAGATCCCATTCAATCACTTTTTTGTTTTAAGCAATAAGTTTTTCTCGGAATTTAACTAGTTCGAAGTCAATAGGGAACGATTTTATCCAGTTTACTGTGACGTAATTTCGTACTAACAATAGTATTTCGAAGGTACTGTTGTAAAATCTCGTAACTACGGCTTGATTCAAGCTGTAGTTACGAGATTTTTTAACAACACCGATAGTTTATCAAACGGTAAACATAGTCTATTTTGGCACAGAATTCATTGCCGTTGACTTATAGGCACTTGAGGACGGTTCATCCCCATGAAAAATCTTTCGCATACACTATTTTAGGTAGGTCTCAGGGTAACGTTTAAGGAAAAAAGAATGTGAATATGATCAGCATTGTGTCATTTCTAATCAACGTATTCCCCTGCATCAAAGAATGAATGATAATCAGCGGCGGGTCCAGGATTCCTATGAGGGGGGTTCGAGTTTTCAAATAGGGGGTCGTTTTCATGTAATTACACAATTTTGACTGAATTTCTACATGAAAATGAAATAATCAGGCAACAGAGGTGGTTCGCTTGAACACCCCCCTCCCGAACCCCCTGGATCCGCTTCTAATAATTAGATAACGTCACGTAGTTTTCAACTACTCGCATTTCCACAATAATTCTGTTGCAAAGAAATACTCAACGAAACACGTGAAATGAGCTGACATTACAAGTAGAAAAGTAATTGAAAAGCAAGTTTAAACAAGTACTTAGCGAACAAAATCCCCCGCAAATCGATCTTTCAATTGTCGAAAAAAGAAAAGATTATAATTAATAACTTTTTTACACACCGACTTGTCTCCCTTTGCCTCAAAATGACGCATTTTAACACAATCAAATTTAGAAAAATGTTAGAGAAAACATTGAGACAAAAGACGAAAATGCTGATAATCAGCATTTTCTTCTTTTGTCTCAATATTTTCCGCCACATATTGCACCAAAATACCATCTTTTTCAACGTCCAGTTTGTCGTCTGCAAAAGATTTAAAATTGGAACAGTCTAATTTTTTTTGTCGTTTGGACAAGGGTTACCTCCCCTGTCGTTAAGGACGCCCGGTAGTCAAAAAAGTTCCGATACACGAGTTCTTTTATTTACATTGTGTTTATAATATGTAATAAAAAAGTTTATAAATGAAGTTTTGAGCTCGCGCGTGGGACTAAAAAGACTTTTTGTGAGATTTTCCGACTTTAATTTTTGGAGAAAATTGAGATTTAAGTAAAAGTTGGACTTTTGGAGGCAATTGAAGAAATATCGAAAATGTTCGATTTTTAACAGGAATTTTGACAATAATTTATAGATTTGTATAGAGATTACCAATAGTTTGTTTGACTAATGGCTTTTTACGACAGGATATTAGTCTGAACAGGTAAATATACGGTTTATTTTTATAATATTTTGTGTCTGATATTATTTTTGAACATTTTTTGTGGACATAGGAACATACATAATCCACAATAAATAGTTATTCAATGTGTGTTTAGCATCTTTTCAGTTACAAACATGTTATATTATCAGTACTTAACCTTAAATTTCTCGTTTAAAAAAAATCCGTAATAGCTCTCACACAAATTTGATTCAAGTATTTAGCTAATTGTTATAAGCAGACGAACGCCTCTGTCGAAATCGAAAAATGACATTTTTCGATCCGAAATTCGGACATAGGCCCCTATATTTCAAATGTTCCCATTACAGATAGGAGACTAGGCTTCCCAACTAGCACCTTCACGGTGCTCTGTGTTATCAGTCCCACATATCAGTCGGTTTCAGTCAAATGGAGCCTAGTCCAGGGACTAATTAAGCTATCGGTTCTTAGAACAGTTTGTAAGTAGTTTATTACATACATGTATTCAGAATGTTTTTTTTAATCCTTACCCACACGACAGCATGACAGATTGGTCCGAATTGAGGCAAAAAAACAGCATTATTATAATATGCCAAGTATATCATTTCTTCACCGGTACAAAAGCATGGAAAGTATTTAGAGAAAACGACAAAATTCTGGTTTTCGGGATTTTCTCCACGTATGCCCATCATAAACATTTGTGACCCGTCACGCTAAAAGGGGCCTTATTGGAAGTGTAGAAAGTATCAACCTTAGTCAGACTGTACAATCCGCGCAGCCTGACTAGGGTTGAAACTTTTACTCTTATATAGTTATCAAAATTGTTCCCCTATTCTGCCATATGCTCAGTTTCTAAAAACGACGCCAGGTTGACCTCTGTTGAACTCGTGTGAACCATTTCTCCAAATAATTCTACGGGTTTCCCATAAGACCCCATTTCATTGTGACGGGTCACATTTATTAGGAAAAGGAAAAATGCTCGAAACGAGCAATTTCTCTCATTTACCTCCTGTATTTCAATGGCCACATTTGTTTCAAAATCATTTTCGTTAGAACCACATTTTTAAGCAGAAATTCGAGATATCCGATATCGACATAGCAGTATTTCTTCTCTCGAAACGCTTGGTTCGTTGGCCGGAGGTCTAATATTAAGATTATTGAGGTGAATTATCGTGGGAAAATCGGTTATCACTGGCGACTATCCATATAACACCTGCCACATGTAATACGTACAAAATGTACATTTAACCCTTTCCTGAATAACACAATTATATGCCGTTCCAAGTTAAAATACGTACAAGCCCACAAAGTCCCCGCACAATGCTGATGTAATTGGTGTATTTTACCTTGACAAGCACGGAGAAAAATTAACAACATTCAAGCATTTTGTTGTCTTCTCTTGGTGCTTTTTTCTTCTGTTTCTTATGTTTTATAGTCACTCTTCCAAATATTTTTCTATTTATGACAGGAAAAATTTTATTTGGGAAAGGGTTAAGGTAAATATCTTCAGATAAAATAGTCTGGGTCATATAGGGACAAATCATGGCTTTTATCCGAAAACGTAGTTCCTATACTCTTCAAAAAGCCTTTAGTTATGATAATAATGATATAATAATAATATGTTAACCATACGACAAGAATAATTTAAATACTTTTTTCTTCCTTACTCACAACGTTTCCATAATAAGTCTCAGTCGGGATCGGTTTATGCATCGTTTGAAACTTAACCATAACCAAAGTACACACAAAAGGCAAGATACATTCTTTCTCTATCTTTATTTGAATTCCGGCTTTGATGATATCTTTTCTAGCATTTGACAAAATTTTGTTTATCATTCGTCAATCATTCGTCAATGATTCGTCAATGATATATAATCGCATATCAATGATTTTCTTCAAGAACCACGTAAATACGACTTCAAATAATCAAAATCAACTTCAAATCGTTCCATTTTATACGACGTATTCAAACAATTGGGGCTCGCAATTTAAAGGGTTATATGATACTATATGATATTTGATATTATCTAAACCCAAATCAATCGAACAACTAATTAAATAAATAGAATATCGATCATTTTAAACAGACAATGACACGGTGGATAATCATGTGATACAATATTTTCAGAAAATCTTCAATACTTTTGTAAATACTGGACCGATTTGAATTCGGTTTGAAGCAGAGAATGTGGACAGACGTCACGCTTTAGATGGACGTGGTTGATTTTTGAAAAATCAACTGGTAAAAAAGTTATTGAAGATAAACCAAATTTTTGGTTTATCTTCAGTAACTTTTTTATCAGTTAGTTTTTCAAAAATCCAACACGTCCAGCTTACTCCTTGCATTTTCCCACATTCTCTGCTTTAAACCGAATTAAAATTTGTCAAGTATTAAAAAAGATATTGGAGATTATCGGAAATTCTGAGTCACGTGATTATACATTGTGAATGAACCCTTTCCAAAACACTAAAATGCGGACAGTTACTAATTTGAAGCTGCTGTAGGTGAGATTAATGATGTTCATGAAGATAGGTTCTGTGTACAATATAACATAATAGAATATTGGGACAAACTGAAAACTGGCATTTTCTCATTTTGTCTCAATGCTTTGCAATAGCTTTCCTATTAAGGACATCAAAATACGTTTTATCTGTGTATAGAATTAAGAATTACATGTAGTAATAACTGGTAGGTGGAATTTTCGGGCTGGGCAATTTCTCATAATTATAAAACTCATCCTAGAATATAATTCCATTAATTGTTTACCTTTTCAAAGTCACTCTATGGTTTTCACAGTAATAAGTTGTAGAGTTTTACAGAACATTGCGAAAAAGTGAGAAAATGCTGACACCCAAGGGCGGATCTAGGGGTGG
Organism: Fragum sueziense; assembly: GCA_963680895.1. NCBI lineage: Eukaryota > Metazoa > Mollusca > Bivalvia > Cardiida > Cardiidae > Fragum > Fragum sueziense. Next base: position 4,869,105 of record OY804608.1, read on the forward strand.
GGTCATGGGGGTCATGACCCCCCCCCCCCTGGAATTGGCCGAAAATTGAATTTTGACTATATAACTTATTATCAAATGCCATCATTTAGTCTTTGACACCCCCCCCCCTGGAAACATCCTGGATCCGCCATTGCTGACACCAATATTTTCTTTCCCACATTACTGCTATTGCTGTAAACATTTAGGCCTAATTTATAAAATATCTATTTTTCAATCTGGATCGATATAGAATTATCTAAATCTACAAAAGGCCCGAATTATACAATTCAAGAGCTGCAATGACTAAGGTTTGTGCAAGTTATTAATCCCTTAATCTTGGTGTCAACTAAGATTTGTTGCAAGGTTAAAAATTGGGCTAATCTGTTTTCTCATTTTAAGTTTTGCAATTATTTGTTGTCTCGAAGAAAACAGACGCACTGATCAGCCGAGCTCCGAAACAAAACGCAGCTCAGTCTCTCGGCTGACATTTTTCGTTCCCAACCAATGCCAGGTTTTTGGCGTCCCTGATATATAAGGTTTTAGAAAACATTGAAATAAAAGACGAAATTGCTAATAACAAGCATTTCCTCATTTTGCCTAGTAGGCATATATCTATTATTTGTTCTTAATTTTGGACAAATCAAATTCCAAACAACTTAACATTCGTTTTCTACAACAGCTTTGCACCCACCCAGTCTGCAGTTTTCGTCTGTAAGAAAAGTGTTAAAAAGGCAAAGAATTATGTAGTTAAGATGCAGTCCATATCAAAAGCCTTGAATAGACTTATTTAATCTCTATAGAAAACATAGCGACAGGCTTTCAATAACATATTTTTTGCTAGATTGATTTTGGGCCACGTGTATCGAATTACAAATGAGGTGGTATATAAAAGGGGGCCTATGATATTTTGTAGACTAGTTTCTTTTTGGTTTTGAGATCACCATGGATCCTGATCAGCCCTGCGCATACGCGCAGTCTAATCATGATCCTTGGTGTTCTCTCAGAACGTCTTCATTTCTTGTATACGTTACAAGAGATCTAGAATCTATGTAGATTTTAATCAGGCAGCTCAACATGCTCGGATCCAAAGAGAAGGGTATGTGGGTCCAGGTCCCCCTTGGATTGGTAAAAAATGGCTTATGAAATTGATGTTTTAGGAATAGTCCATCCTCCACCCGGAAAACACAGCTTCATCTGGCATATGTAAATGTCTAAGTCCGTGCATGCAAATATACGCATAGGCTGGTACTATCTTCTTCCTTGGTGGTCACAGTGTAATAAGGCTCATTTTTCCATAACGCATTTCAATATTCTAATACCTATCTAATGCAGGCATGGTTCACAAAGGAGTTATTCATGTGCCTTCATAACATTAATTCAAGAAAAAAATAGGTGGGGCTGCATCGAATCCTTTCTCCATACAACGGCTCGTTTTGAAGTTTTTTAAAATAGACCTACTTTAGAAAACTAGCAATTTTACCCGTCTCGAAATTTGACCTTTGACCTCGATGACCTTGACCTATCCGGGGCTGCCCTTCACCTAATCCCGTCCCGTAACCCGTAAGCAATCCCGTCCCGTAACCCGTAAAAACGATACCCGTAACCCGTAAAAACATAAATTTGACCTTTGACCTCGATGACCTTGACCTTTCAAAACATGAACCCCTCAAGCTAATATCCGGGGCCGCCCTCCACCTTCCCTCCAAGTTTGGTGAAGATCGGCCCAAGGACCTGGGAGGAGTAGGGGAACAAACAGACAAACAGACAAACGTTGCTCAAATTATAGTATGATGATATATAAGAACGTATGGAAAGTGCTGATTACCAACATTTCATCCATTTTCTTCAATATTTTCAACTCAGTGAAGGAGAAAGATAAGTACGTGTAATTCTAGTAGTCATAAATTTGACCATTACATTATTCTTTGAATTTGGGCCAGATTAATATTTTGTCGTAAACTTTGCGGGGGGAATAAATGAGGCACATTTAAAAACCAGTTTAAAATGGTAAGAGGAGCAGAAATATTTTTTACCAGTTTTGCTGATTTTAAAAATTTATTTCAATTTCAGCTAAAACAATGACAGAAACAAAGCCGGGTAAATTAGCCTATACTAGACTCTAGATTTAGAAATATAGATTTTCGTAGAGAACCTTCACGTGGTAGTGAACTCGGCCAAAGCGTGGGACATTTTTTCGCGATCATAGTATTCCGTCGGTGTTGTTATAAAATATCGTAACTACGGCCTCGATAAAGCCGTAGGCCTAGTTACGAGATTTTATAACAACACAGACGGTTTGTCAATACATATCGGTAAACCCGGTCTATTTTTAGAACAAATTCATTGTTATTAGAAAAAACTATCCAACCAGATATTTAAACTCACATTGAAACGCAAAATATCTGTACCTTGTTGTAGCGAAAAACGTCCCTCGCTTTGGCCGAGTTCACCACCAGTGACCTTGGTAGAGTTCTCTCACATGAATAGATCTTCAGCCCTTTCCGAAACAAGACTTGGTTTTGACGTCCCTTACACAATAGGCCTGGGAAAACATTAAGAGAAAAGCAGAAAATGCTGATGATAAGCATTTTCTCCTTTTACCTCAATATTTGCTTAGCTACATCGTAAAAAATCCTATCTTTATTTACATAGGCTACATTGTATTATCGTCTGCAGCATCCGTCGGGGTGTGTCAAAAAGTTTGCCAGTTTTGGGAAAGTGTTATTGCAGTTCATACAGAAACATTGAAGTTCATACAGAATAAGAAGTACTAACCGAATTTCAGAAGTTACAAAACTAACCCAGTTATGATTGGCTTATGGCATTATGAAACTGACATGGATGCATATAAACCTGCGTATACAGACAGTCTGATCGAATCCACGTCGTCATGTAGTGATTTCACCATGATCTGTCGCAATTGTAAGTTAGCACATTGTATGCTGATCAGACTGGACTTAAACACGAATTTGAAATGTGGTAGTCTTAGGGATCAAACCATGATTAGGTACCAACCACTTCGTGTATTTCCGAGCGTCATCCGTAACAATGGAAATTAACGAGTGATACATTCATCCATTTCCGGATGTCATCCATGGCAACGGAAATTTACGAGTGATTACTTATTAACTTAATCCTCTTCGGTCCTAGTGGAGCATAGGGCCATCACAAGTAATGATGCCATTGTTAATTTCCGTTGCTACGGATGAGGCCAGAAGAAGCACGAAGTGTTTTGTATTAATCATGGTTGTAATTCTTAAACACTTTGCAACCGTTTTGCATCAACACAGTAATGTTTACGATAAGCCATCTATGACAAAGCACCAACCAAAATCTTTGAGTGGGGTCGATGACTGAATAAACTCAGGTCACGTCTTGGTTCGAAACATTGGTTGTCCACCCTACCCTGTAGGTTCAAGGATGGACTAATCCTTTCCTAAACGACAGCATTTAGACTGGTCCAACCTGAAAGTTGTTGCGTTCGACAAGATAAATTTTACTGACATAATGACATTAGATAATATTATAATATTTAATTTATAACATAGAAATCCTCGAACGAAAAAAGCAATGTTGTTTACCAATTTTTCTCTTCTGTACCCTCAATGGTTTCTAGAATAATTACACGTTGGGTCGTCAAAGCCGGGGTGTTGTTTTGGGAAAAGGTTAAGTTCAAGTATAGCTTAATGCCATTTAGAAAGTAGATTAGTTTGGTCAGTTTTAATCCAGTAATCCGACATTTAAATTGTAGATTTTTTTTATTCACTTGACTACAAATTGCATCACTAAGACCTACGCCATCCTCCGAAACCCAGGTATCGCACATGCTACACTGATTTGACCCCTGGAACAATACATTTGAGCCGGGATCAAGAAAAAAACGTCCCTTATAACATTTTTAAAAAGTGGGTTTGAAGATCAGACTGTTGTCAAATGTAGTCCAATACGCATCCATATTGCTCTCGTTAAGTTACTACTGGTCAAGATGAAGCTATTAGAGAACAGCATGGATCCTGATCAGACTGTGCGTATACACAGGCTGGTCTGGATCTATGTTGGGCTCAAAAGCGTTAAGGGACGTTTTTCCAGATCCTGACTCATTTGATTTCCCTCGCATTACAACAAAACGAATATCATTTCATTGGTTCTATCATCAATTTATGAAGGAAGATTTAACCAATTAAAACGATCCTTACATGAAAGTCTTTATCTGATTGGACAGTTAACTTTGACAGTTCGTATCGAATTCGTTTATCAATTCAGATCTTTATTAGCTAATTGTACCAGAGGTCACAACAGTCTATCATGTGCGACACCTGGGATTCTGATGATAAACCTACATATCGCAGTTTTCAACAAAAACATCGTTAATATAGCTACTTTAAAACTGTAGTTACGCTGCTGTTTTTTTTAAAAAAGCGACGATTTATACAGACTCTGACGACACTTTTGCAACATGAATGAACTTTGATCTGAAAATAGTATCTTTTCTTGCAAGATCACTATGGATACAGAGGCAGTATTCATCAAAATGTCAAAATCGATTGTCTGTCTGATTGGACGATAAGTTTGCATGTAGGCCTACCAATCGGATTGATTGGTGTGTGATTCTTAATGTAAACTTGATATTAGACTGGTTGGTGAATGTCGCCCCAGATCAACCTGCGTATACACATAGTCTGATCGAGATTCATGGTGTTCTCCAATAGTGTCCCTAATGAAATTGTTTAGGTTATCTATTCGTGTGTGATCCGAATCTCGTTCAGTCGTTTAATGGTGTGACCGGGGTATAAACGATTTAGTTTTACTTTATCAATATATCACATGCTTTTCAACGAAAACTTCGTAACTGCAGCTTGCTTCAAGCTGCAGTTACGATGTTTTCGTTGAAAAGCGACGATATTATACAATATCTATATTGTCCCTAATGAAATTGTTTTGGTTAACTAATGGACTACACTTGTTCTATTTGTTCGATATTTTGTAATCATTTTGACTCCCGTAGCTTCAGAGCTAGTAACATGTATATTTCTTTTCTTGTGACCAATGTTTTATTTACCCTTTCCAAAAGTTAATGGCAAAATTAAGACGGTTACATTTAAAAAGACCATGGATGGTCATGACAATAATATGTGTAATAAATAGCTCATCAATATTGAGACAATAGCAGAAAAGTCTACATCCCAGAATCACGGGTGGTAAACGGATAAACTAGCTCCAAAAGGAGTCAACGGTATTTTATTGCCTCGTGACATCCGGCCTCTACCGAGGTAGTTGAATAGAGCGAAAGTCTGTAAACGAAGGTAGGTCACGAACACATTTTTCTACAATTATTTCTTTTACAACGAGTTTTTGAAAAATCCGACGATGCTGTAATATGAAGAAATGGTCGAAGTTTGTTGTGCACGAGAATATACGGTGTTAGTAAGCAGAGTTTGAATACAATCGTTGAAAAACATTTCAAAATCGAAAGTAAAAACTGTTCTAGGCAGAATTTCTATAATTACGAACAACAAACATACCAATTCTGTGATATTTGATTTTACTTTGTGCTTGCAAGGCATGTACATGTTGTGTCGATATATTATATAGGGCTATTTTTCCCTGCTACTAATACCGTATATTCTCGTGCACAACAAACTTAGACCATTTCTTCATATTACAGTATCGTCGGATTTCTCAAAAACTCGCTTTAAAAGAAATAATTTTAGAAAATGTGTTCGTGACATACAATTTTTCGCTCTATGCAACTACCTCTTTTGGGGCTAGTTTCTCCGTTTACCACCCGTGAGAATGGCACGTCTGCAAACAACGTGGGGGAGTGGGGTGCCAAATTTTGGTTCAATACTTGCCAAACACCATTCGTATGGTAGTCCATCCCTAATGAGATTCAGGCAATATCGGAATTCTTCATGCGATGTCGTTAACATTCTTGTGTATCCGTTCCTATTCGGGTGACGTCGTAAACATTTGGCCGTGGACGTTGCACCGCCGAATGTTTATGACGCAGCTCGAATAATTCCGACGTCGCGCGAAGCTCATTATGGTGGACTTTCCTAAAACAAAATCTCATTTAAGTATTTAAATCGCTATATTGTGAGGTAGTTGATTAAAGAGCTGATTATTCAAATATACTGAGATAAAAAACCTTATCTCCCACGAAGTAATCAATATTAATTTTATTTACCTTTTCCAAATAGCAAAATTTTAGAGCTAGTCCAACCTAAAAGTTGTTACAGAAGACGAAGCAAAACGAATTACATGTGTACTGAAAATACATTATTTACATAGAACTTAATAGAAATACGTGAGGGAAAAGGGGGAAATGCTGACTATCTGCTTTTTCTCGTTCCCCTCATGGAAGTCTGATATAATTTATTAATAAATATCATCTGTAAGGTCGTCAAAGCCAAGTCGTGTTGAAGGAAAGGTTGAAATATTTTTTATCATGCCATTACGTTTTGTTTACTGAAACCAAATCGGTCAACGTGGTCCAGGGGTATGTCCTTTTAGATGTTATGGTATCATAATCACTGGTGGTGAACTCGGCGAAAGCGAGGGACGTTTTTCGCTACAACAAGGTATAGATATTTTGCGTTTAAATGAGAGTTTAAAGATTAACTCTAATTGCTCTGAATTTGGTCTGAAAATAGACCGGGTTCACTGTTATGTATTGACAAACCGTCGGTGCTGTTATAAAATCTCGTAACCACGGCTTTATCTAAGCCGTAGTTACGAGATTTTATAACAACACCGACGGAATACATTGTTCGCGAAAAAAACGTCCCTCGCTTTGGCCGAGTTCACCACCAGTGATAATGTAGGAAAACTTAAGATAGATACAATCATTTTAAGAAACTAATGACATTTTCAGTTAATGTTTTGGGAAAAATATATTATTTTTCATATTTTATCCTTCGTATACGATAACTTTTATAGTATATGTGATAATATATGTATCTACATGTGCGGATCCATCTGGGTAGCCTACTCGAATTTGTAAAAACAGGGGCTTGATAAAGTGATTTTGAGCATTTGTTCGTGCTCAAGTGCAGTCGTACCCCTGAAAAACTCTTCGGGAAAAGGTCTAGATCTGCGCATGAACTACAATGACATTTCAATTTGTAAAAATGGTAGGAATTTTCATGGTTTCCCTGCCCTATAGATCACAAATAGGCTTGTAGTAGACTTTATAGTGTATAATTATGTTGTGAGCAAACTTGGAACTGTGAGCGATCACGAAACTGCTCAAATGTTACGTAATTGCTCAAAATAGCATAAAAATATTGTTATAAACTTATTTTGAAGCTGATTGGTCAATTTTCTATGCAAATCTAATATTTCTTCAGTTTTAGTTTTAGTTTAACAATGTTCTCATATTTCCTATTACACATGTATACATGGTACAAATATTCCCGATACCAACTGATATCACCTACCGATAATCTGTATATTTAAATGATTTAGACAGATTATAGACGGATTAATTACTGATTAACCCAATTCTTTAATCCCTTACATGAATTTGGCCATATTCTGTTGCAATGATGGAGAAAGTCTACGGCCCGTGTTATGAGACTTACACCTTTATTACGTCAATCTAAAATTATTCTGACCTACCCACCTACTTCACTTCTTCCCAAAATAACAACATTTTAAGTTTATACCGATCCAAATTGAAATGAGGTGACAGACAAACAAAGTTACTGGTATATAAAATTGTACCATGCAATATTACCTCTGAGTTTGGAAAAGGCTACAATGTTGTCATTTGCGAGGATTGAAAACGGTACAAGTAAAAATAGTTCGAAATTACTGGAATCTAACACTTTCCTAAAAGAAGACATGCATCCGACGTCCCTAGTAGAAGTTGTTTTAGACAAACCATTCACAGAAAATAAAATGCTGATATTCATTAATTGTCCTTTCTTTCCTCGGTATTTTCTGTGTCATAAGATACACATTTTCTGATTTCGATATCATATTATGATAATAACCATCTGTAACCCTTTTCGGATTGGATCTCCCTAAAATTTTGCCGTTTGGGAAACATTGAAATATATCCTTTTGTATATACTTTCTGAGTTTCAATACTTTTGTATCGACCAGTGGTAATAACTGTCTTTGATTTATTACGGTATTTCAATGATATTAAAACATTCTGACATTCCTTTACAATTGAGTATATTCAGTTGAGTTCAATTTTATTGTGTATTTGTAATAGTATACGATAACCATTCATTGTCTACGTTAGAAAATATCATAACTACAGCTTTAATAAGCTGTAGTTACAGCATATTGACGTAAATGACGTATTGTCCAATATACCGATCTAAACAAATAATTGATATGCGCTAGGCACTAGAAAAGGCATCGTAAAAGGCTCGGCGTGTGAAAAGACCTCATATGCTTGTGTATGTCGAGGTTGTTGTTCAGTTTTGCAGCTTCTGATGTACAAATTTCCTTCACCGTAAAGTGGGGTCAAGAAGTTCAACTGAAACAATTCTGTCGTTTGGGAAATGCTTAAATGGCATTAATGCATAAAATGTGTATTTCCGAGCCATTAGAGCCGTGCATTAACGGACAGAAACCGACCGAATATCAGGAGTAAACGTGTATTATGCAGTGTATTCACGTACCATTAAATCCGGCTTTGCACTCAAAATATTTTTAATATCCTCGAATTAAAACGGTTCTCGTGCTTCGCACTCGAGGTTAACACATTTCTTGGATCTTGGCGACAGTAAACGACCTCAAAATGTGAATGAATGGACAAATTAAACGAATCTTACCTGGAAGTTGAAGTTTGATGTTAATTTTGTTAGTCCCTGTCTACCAGAATCGCATATGACATTCTATAGGTAGACAAACCCTATACATGTATTATTGACACCATTCATAACAATTCATGTCTAATTTTAAGACCGAATTATATTTTCATTTTCTTTCTATTTTCAGAAACAGTAACTAAGGGCAGAATGAGTAAGAAGAAAGAGGACGAGGTGATCCCCGCCATGGGTCCCGGAAGTAAGATAAGCGCGCTCGCAGCGCCACTACGTCGTTTTATACTCCGCCAAGGGAAGCAAGTCATACTGAACTTCTCCACGGCCAGCATGAAAACATTACCGCTGGAAATCTGGCAGAATGAGGAAATACAGCTTAACGCGATCGAGCTGCGAGCTGAGAGCAATCGTCTGAAGAAATTACCAAAACAGGTATCTGACCTTGAGGTAATGGAGACGCTTACAGTTCAAAATAATGCGCTTGGGGCACTTCCGGGGACCGTCTCAAAGATGAAGAAACTAACGACATTAAACGCGGAGAATAACAGTATAAAAGCTATACCAGGAACCATACATAAATCTCCCATGTTGAAATATCTACACTTGTCCAATAATAAAATCAAGGCTTTACCGAAAACCATCAACAAGGCGACGACATTGGAGGTCGTAGATGTCTCGCATAACGTGATACGCTCCCTCAAAAAGAACATTTACGAGATGAAAGCTAGACTGGTTATCAACAACAATAGACTGGTGGAACTTCCGGACGCATCCGTGAAAAACCCCGCCCTCCGAGTACTAGACGCCTCCCACAATCAGATAAGCAGTATCCCTGACAACATTAACAACGTGGTGACCTTGACCTGGTTAGATATCTCACATAATGACCTTGAGGATTTACCGCGAGAGTTGGGGCTGCTGAAGTACCTACACTACCTTAACATCAGTCACAACAAAATTGCTTCACTACCCGACGAGGTACGTTCCAATACTTTCATGTAAAACTGTTTTCCGTTTTAAAATAATATTCTTACTTCTTAGGAATTTCTGACGGCCAAATGTAAACCGAAAGCTTATCGTAACTTTTCAACAAAGTTTCGCAACTGCAGCTTGTTTCATGTTGCAGTTACGAAGCTTTTGTTGAAAAGCAGAGTTATACTGTTACTAGAAAACACAGATCGAAGAGAAGGAAATGCTATTTAACAGTATCATTTTTTCATAAATATTCAGAGAGGTTGTAAGAGTAAAATAAATGTTTGGCGAAGCACAATTCACGACAGAGGCAGATATTCTTCTTATAATATTTGAGCAGGGATCTGAAAAAATGTCCCTTATAGCATTTGAGGCAGCCAGGTTTCAAGACCATGCTGTGCCAAGATGCAGTCTAGTCATCATCCATGTTACTCTCATATGGTTGCTACAGACCATGACGAAACTATTGGAGAACAACATTGTTCCTGGTCAGACTGCGTGTATACGCAGGCTAGCCTTGAACCATGTTGTTCTCAAGTGCTATAAGGGACGTTTTTTCCAGATCCTGGCTCATTTGTTCTACCACAGCGCATATTACTATTATAATGATTCTGTGGTTCCATTTCAGTGTTTTATGTAAGAGAATGCGCATGTTTACATGAAAATGTGAGCATGGCGTCATAAACCCCCTTTCTAAATAGGGCATGTATAATTAATCATGATAATAACAAATGAAAATAGTGAAGACTCTATTTTATGTGAATATTCATCAACGTTTTTCAACCATCATTACATACTAAACACTTCGTAAAACTTCGAGTGTCATTTGTGGCAACGGAAATTAGCAATGGTATATGGATTTTAATATCAGTCTACCCCGTCGAATTTCGGGCGTCATCCATGGCAATGGATATCAATTGAAGAAGGATACCCTTATTAATCTGATTTCCGTTGCCATGGATGTCGCCCGTTCGTGTCTGTTATCTATCAATGGATGAAACTACTTAAATTCAATTGCGTAAGATAAATCAGAATTTGAATTCCGTTGTAGGTTACTACACTGTAGTACGCCCTGACGTATCATCATGCGCCCGACAACACCACCAAGCCACTGCCGGAGGATAATTGCTCAAATGTACACTTTCTTTTGTGTGTCAGTATATCATAAAATGGAATTTTACATCATTGTTTGTACGTAAATTGTGGGTTACCACACTGGAATACGCCCTATCGTATCTACATGCGTCCGACTTTCTTTTGCGTGTCAGTATATAATAAATTAGAATTTGACACCCTTGTTTCTGTACCATTGTAGGTAACTACACTGGAGTACGCCCTAACGTATCTACATGCTTCAGACAACAATATCAAGGCGCTACCAGAGGATATACACAAACTTATGAGGTATGTTATAAAAGGCTAACTAATGATATAGCACAGAAAATATTGATGCATAAATAGAAAATGATGATTATCAGCATTGTCTTCTTTTGCCTCAATGTTTTCCAAAACGTATTCTCTACAGCTTCAAACACCAATATCAAGGCTCTATAAGATTTTTGCTTTTAAGCGAAAAATATGCCTTTAAATAGCAAAATTCCATATAAATCTCAACTTCTGTCCACATCTCTTTGTTTAATTTAAACACAAAATATATATATTTCTCGTAAACGGTGCAATATATTAGCTTGAAATTTAGAGAATTTTCAAGAGAAAATTTGCTCTTCAAGATAAAAAATAAAAGTAAAATTTATCAAAAAATATCTGTGAAATGCCACTATAAATGACATATACACGAGGGCTGAGCGAAGTGCTCGTAGAATTTGTTCGTGAAATCTGAATTTATATAGCAAGAAGGACGTCCACAAACGTTTTACTCAGGGTTCGTAATGCCCTTATGTCGTGTTAACACGGTATATTCATCTTCACCATGCAATGTCATTTTATTTCATACTCGTATCTCTGAGTATAAATTGCTTGTACCGTTTCAGACTTCAAGTGCTACAGGTGGGCAACAACCAAATCGAGCAAGTGCCAAACAAATTCTACGAACTCAAGGTTGTCCGAGAACTAGACCTGTCCGGTAACAAGCTATCTACAGCCGTCGGGTTGAGCCGATTGAAGACGGTTGAACATCTGAATGTGGCAAACAATGCGTTGACTGATCTACCGGATGACATCTCACAGCTGAAGTCGCTTGTTTATCTAGATATTTCTGGAAATCATTTGAAAATCATTCCAGAAACACTGAACAAAATTAGCACATTGAAGACACTACTTGTTGCTGACAATAAACTCACTCAAATCCCAGAGACGCTTGGTGAGAACCAGCTTCTGACTCGATTGAATGTTAGCAACAATAGAATCCAAGGTCTTCCGCAGGAAATGAAGCGTCTGAGGAGCTTGGAATCATTGGAAATTGCTGGGAACCAAATTTCAGCGCTACCAAAGTCGTTGGATTCGTTGCGGTTCTTGTTGACGCTAGACGTCTCCAAAAACTCGCTGACGGATTTCATCATCCCGAAAACCTTGACGTCGATTAGTATAGCGAATAATCCGCTATACCTTCCTTCACAAGATCCCAAATCGGTGATCGCGATTCTCGGAGAGCGGGATTATGCTTCAAACATGGTGTTCCTAGATGCTTGTAGCTTAAAACTAGACGAGATTCCGATGAGTTTCTGCCACATGAAGATGCTAAAAACCCTGAAACTTGCTCACAATAACATTAAAACAGTGACAGAGGAGCTTACGAAATTACGTGCATTGGAAACATTAGATCTTAGTGACAATGATATCGGTGAGTTACCGGATGCTATCAGAAACATGCAGAATATCAGGACTTTGGATATTTCCCAAAATAGACTCAGTGAATTCTGTGAAGGTCTAACAGCGCTACATCAGCTAGAAAAGCTGAATATCTCGTTCAATAATTTAGTTGAGCTACCAGAGAACTTTGGTGAGTTACACAAACTGATCTGGTTAGACATTTCCAACAATGAGTTAATGATGTTACCTGAAGACAAGTGGGACGTACTGGCGTCAATGTTGGAACTGAACGTTTCCAAAAATCATATCAACACAGTCCCGACTGACCTTCCGTACCTTTACAGAATCAAAGTACTGAAAGCGCAGACGAACGACTTGACGTCACTTCCGGCGGATATCGTCAAGATGACTAGCCTGGAACACCTGGACGTTAAGGACAACCTCCTGGAAAGTTTACCGGAGTCTATCTGTAAACTTCCGGCTCTGACTGAGCTGGATGTTTCCGACAACAAACTAAAAGGTCTGCCCAGCAAGATGGATGCTCTCAAAGCGCGCTGTACCGTGGCGTCGGACGGGCAGACATCGTACAAACAACGAGACCCGCCGGACTTCCTGAAAACCGGAGAGGCACAAACAACCAAAGAAAAAGATAAGGAGGAGAAACCGGCTGAATAATGACAATATCTTTCTAATTTTCGGAAAGAAACCCACTTGCTTAATCGATAATACGTCACTTAAAGTTCTTACTATCGCTGTCAATTAGAATATCGATTGACCAATCAATTGACTCAATAAAGGTCACTCGTATTTCTGACATCACTTTCAGCCAATCCGGTTAAAGGTTAAGGGTCATGAAAGTGGGCGTGGCTAGCAATCGATCATCCGACTTTGAACCAAAAATTACAAGATTAGTTTTCACTCCGGCATTGTCACGGAGTTAATGAGTTATTCAGACAAATGGTTTTATTGATGCTTTTCTTCAAAAACCTCATAATTGCAGCTAAAACAACCTGCAGTTACGAGATTTTTAGATAAAAGCGGCGATGAGCCGATCACATATTGCAAATTATTATTTGCTCTTGGCTGTGATAATTTATTTATGCATCTTACTTTTGTTAACATTTATTCTTTTCTTTAACAGGCTTAAGCCTCTCTTACAACCGGTCGTACGTGCTCCTGCGTGCGATCTGCGTCTAAAGTCGTGCGATGCACGCACGTGCAACGTACGATTTTTGTGGACGCAACCACGACGCAGACTGCACGCAGCAAAGAATTGACCGAACAATTCTTATGAGGCGCTCTTACAACCCGTCGTGCGTCTTTATTAATCATGCGATTTTGCAGCGTTTAAAAACGTTCGATTTAAAAAGACGCACGACGGGTTGTAAGAGAGGCTTTAGATATTAACTTTATCTCTTTAACCCATTACCATTCAGTGACTCTTTTTGACTCCCAACAAGAAAATGGCTATGGTAAACATTGTGAAAAACCTTCAAAATAAGCTTTGATCCATCGGCTTTTGGATTTTTAAATTTAAATAACACAGGAAATGGTTAAACTACACTTAGACACAATCAGATATATTTGAGTCATGATCTGGGAATGGGTTCCTTACGACACTTCGTCGCTTTTCAACGAAAAACTCGTAGCTGTAGCTTGTTTTAAGCTGCAGTTACAAGGTTTTCGTTGAAAAGCAGCGATTTGAACATTTTATGTTTCAAGATTAGTTCCTGGCAAGGGTTGTCTAATTATGACGTGTTCTTCTAGCTTACTTTGTGTCATGAAGATGTCGCTAGACAAAGAGATCGACGTGGATTTTGATCAGGCTGTGTATCTGCATATGCTGATCTTCGTCTATGTTTATCTCAAATGCCATGATGTAATCTTGAGACCTTTTCCAGATCCGTGCTCATTTTGTGTTCTGAAATTGTCCCCATTGTCCTGTACTCCAAATTCCAAATCAAATGTTTCAAACATTATTCAGACCAGTCTAAATGTTTGTGAAAATTAACGTATATACCGGTAGGTCCCGATAAATGACCTGTCAAAGCATCCATAACTGATAGCTAGGAATCTCTGCCAGGTCATTTATCGTGAGCTTTACAAAATTGTTATTATATAGCAGCATATTTTGCTCTTATTTGTGTTATGTTTTGTTTTCTTGTTTTAAAACTCTTTTATAATATTAAATCTTAATCGTCTCATATTCACGTTCGTGTTCATTATCATTTTAATACCATTTAACCCTTTCCCAAACAGTCAAATTTTTGGGTGCTCAAATTTGAAAACTGTCGCAGACGACAAAATAAATTCAAATAAAGATAGAATTTGTGTACCATATATCAGAGAAAAAATTTGAGACAAAAGGAGAAACTGTTGGTTATCAGTAGTTTCTTCTTTTATTTCAATGTTTTCCCAAGCCATTTTATACGGGACGTCAAAACCAGGTCTTGTTTGGGAAAGGGTACACCGATCATTTAAGAAGAAAAAATCTGGTTTAGACGTCACTCTCAGAGAAAACAATCGAAACCATGCATTGTCAAAAACAGTGAATCGTCATTTTCCTTGAAAACGCAGCAATTACCTGTTTTTTAAAGCTGTAGTTACGATGATTACATGAAAATTAGTGAAATAATTATGGTATTACAGCCATTATTAGATACCAAACACTTCGGATGTCATCCAGGGCAACGGAAATTAACGATAGTATCCGGAACTTAAAATCGGAATGCCCATCATGGCCATGTCAATTTCCACAGCAACCGTGAACGGCTGGCGCCCGAAGTTGCACGAAGTGTTTGAAAGATAATGATGGATGGAATACTCTCTGCTTGATAAATGTCTTTGGTTAGACCCATTACTGCACGGGGACGCCTTTGGACACCCTGACAAGAAAAAGCTTAGGAAAACATTGTGGAAAATGAAGAAATTGCTTGTGACAAGCAATGTTTCATTTTCCACAATGTTTTCCAACCCAAAATGCGAAGATTCTCAAAATTTCATCAACTTTAAACTGTCGTCTGCAACACCTTTCAAATTGGTACAGTCCAAATTTTTGTCGTTTGATAAAGGGTTAAACGCACAAAATTTCTGCTTATCACTTCGTTTACATGCCACCCTGTGGATATTTTCGTTTGGAAAACGTCGGGAGAAAATTGGTAAACATTGATAGAAAAGATGAAATTGCTGATTATCAGTATACACACTTCTTCTTTCCTAGTTTTCTGTCAAATTAGTTTAGAATAGACCTAATAGAATGTGCTGATGAAAATATTGAGGCGAAAGAAGAAAATGCTGATAACCCGCATTTTCTCATTTGGTTGCAACTTTATCTTTATTTATCTATACAAAAATGGGCCTACTTCTTTATGAACCTTCATTTTGTCTTCTCCAGCAGCTTTGATATTGGGCCACCATAAAATTTTGATGTTTGGGAAAGGGTTTACAATATAAAGTTACGAGGTTTTGGAGATAAAACGCCAAAATGTTTACAATGATACCGAGTAAAAGGCCAGGAGAACTGTATTAACTCATGCCATTTTAACTAAAGGGAAGTAACCATAAATTTAGAGCCACCTGAATTTACACGAGTTGCTACCCTTATACTAAAAGATAAACCTGGCATAGTGGCGCGAACTGTGATTAATTTGTCGTCTGCAACACCTTTCAATTTCGACATATTCTGACTTTTGTGATCTGCTAGAAAGCCAAACAGATCGCATTCGTCATTTATAATTGTTTAATCATATAATATGGCTAGCTAGTCATACGATTCTCAGATTAAAAGACAAAAAAACGTCATTTCTTGGCTTAGATCTTCAAAAGATACTTTAGGGGAAAGGAAATTGCTGTTTTTTCGAAATGTTCTTTGAAACAATGCATACTAAAAAAGGAAATTTTACGCCTTATTAACTTCCTTTAGATCTAGAAATCTTATTATTTTTCTGTAGCAGCTTCTGTCTTTGAAAATGCGATGCCAGACCAATTCCAGACTCAGTCGGCACATGGTTAATAGATTGATAAAACTTTCTAAGTGGGTATGTACAAGTAGGCTAACATAGATTCTGATAGATCTAAATAGCCTAATATTACCCCATGTGATATAGTGCGTACAGGTGAATATGCCCTCTAAATAACGTGTAGATTCGAAATGTGTTTCTTCGAACTCGCTAGTTTACTCTGACATTCACAGAAACATTGCTAGGCGCTAAATTTACCCTTTCCCAAACAGCGCGTACGTTTGGCGTCATTAAGAAAATATTAAAACAAAAGAAGAAAATGCTGATAATCAGCATTTTCTTCCATCTATTCAATATTTTCCTTGTTATAAATTACAATCTTGTCCGTTTTTATTTATAAATTTATCATGTCGTCTGCAACTTCTTTCAATATGCACACAAAGTAAAGGGCCATTATCGAAAATCCCAACCTGCGAGAGCGATGTATTCATTATGCAATATTACGCGGGCTGTGATTGGTCGAAAAATTGTGTCACGTGCTTTAGGTATTTAGGTCATTGTAACGCTTAACAAAGACACCGCTTCGCGGCCATTTGTTTACAAAAATCGTTTTTCGAGGATGGTGGAATAAAATTTTCGCTTCAAGGTAAATTATTTTTCGATCACAATTTATTATTTTTAATTTTAAAAGTTAAATATTTTTAGATTAAACTGGTTCAAGATAATTTACAGGTGAATTTATCTATAGCGTGTATACCATGAAATTTACATAGCAGGTGGTTTCGGTGTGTGTTCTAATATTGGATAATATTATTGCGCGATAAAATTAAACTTAAAATCGAGCATACAAATAATGTCATTTTTATAACTTTATGCATTTTTGAACTTGCATATTATTCATTGAAATGTCATTTTATTGCAATCGGAAATGTCAGATGCGTGGAATCGCATTTTGATTTTGGAAGTATATTTTTTCCGATACATACATAATCTGGGTCGAGGCAGTATGACATGCCGGGTTTAATGCGGGCGAGTGGTCAAGCTGACTAGCCGCAGGCGGCGCTTTTTTCACGCGGTCACTGACCATGCTATGGACAAAAGACTGACCGGATATCGCTGCTGTTCAACAAGAACCTCGTAACTGCAGCCTGTTTCAAGCTGCAGTAACGAGATTTTTGTTGATAAGCGACGGATATGTTACGTTGAAAACAAAAAGCCACTGTATTATCGATGCCTTTCAACAAAAACCTCGTAACTGCAGCTTGGTTTAAGCTGTAGTTACTAGGTTATTGCTGAAAAGCCACTGTATTATTTTGTTAAATCCAACTCTTGAATGAAAGGATGGAATGCAAATAAAACGAGCGATCGGTAGCACCACATTTTAACCCTTTATGTACTTGAAGTGGTGTACTTTTAGAGTAGCCCCTTTGCAGCCGATAGTTTTATGGACTGTTCCAAATCCAAAAGGTGTGGCAGACGACATAATTACTGTTGGCTAAAACTTTTAATTGGACCAAGGAACATTGAAGAAAGAAAGGTTATCCAAAAACATTGATAGATCTAGTAAAGGAGAAAATCGTCCTTAATTAGCCCTATCCCAAATAACCTAGCTTTGAGGTCCATGATTAATAGTTAAAGAAAAAAATGGAAAAACTTTGAGGAAAAAGAAGTAAATGCATTATTATGCGATAAGCATTTTTTTGTGAGGCATTCATAATTTGACTTATGGGGTAGAAATGAAGAAATAAGTTTCATTTTCCACCATGTTTTACAAAGGATTTATCACACGGAGTGTCAAAAGACATCATTATCATGGGAGAATGGAGTTATTTATTTATTATTTAAACCCAATGTTTCCAAACAAAACCTTGTTTTGATTGCCTAAATTATAGAAAAGATTTTTGGAAAACATTGAGGAACAAGAGCCGTCATCGATGGATTATGCTCTCCGAATAAGTGTTTGTCACAAAATAAAAACTATCATACATTAACCCTTTCCCAAACAAGACCTGGTTTTGACGTCCCTGATAGAAAATACTTGGAAAAACATTGAAACAAAAGAAAAAACTGCTGATAACCAGCAGTTTCTCCTTTTGTCTCAATATTTTCTTTGCCATATTTTACACAAATTATGTCTATAGATAATAACTTTGGTTTTGTCATTTGTGGCAATTTTTGAAGTGGATCACCCAAAAATTTTGCTGTTTGGGAAAGGGTTATGCCCCCTTTTCCATGACAGATTTTTTGTACACAAACTATTTATAGAATATGGTCTAGAACATCTCATTTATCACATAAGTGGCAAAATTTCATCAAATTCTGCCCATGAAATGAAGAGAAATAGAGAAAAACTAATTCTTACATGAAGGCCCCTTTTTCCATGATGCAGCCTCAAATTAAGAAACAGAGAAAGAGACCCATACTGGTCCCATATGGATTATCCCAGGTAGTTCACATGTGAAGTTTTATTGAATTTGGTCCAAGGGTTGCTGAGATCTGGCTGTGGACGGACAGACACATGGACGGACGGACAGCATGGCGACTATATATGCTACCCCAAAAATTTTCGGGGAGCATAAAAAGGGAAAATTTGTCAACTTTTGGAAAAGAGTACTATTTGCCAATATTTTCCTTCATAAGGACCTATCCTGAGGGGCAGTGGCATTTACCCTTTCCCAAACAAAACAGGGTTTTCAAAATGTAATCTCTATCAGAAATGGCTTGGGAAAACAGTGAGACAAAAGAAGAAACTGCTGACGACCAGCAGTTTCTCCTTTTGTCTCAATATTATCTATGTCATCTTATACACAAATTCTATCTTTAACAACACCGCTTTTGTTGACAGTCTGCAGCAGCTTAACCCTTTCCCAAACAAGACCTGCTTTTGACGTCCCTTATAGCAATTGCTTGGGAAAACATTGAGGCAAAAGAAGAAACTGCTGATAACCAGCAGTTTCTCCTTTTGCCTCAATATTTTCTATGCTATGTTTCACACAAATACAATGGTTTTCAATCTTAATTTTGTCGTCAGCAGCATCTCTCAAATTGGAGCATGCTGAAATTTTGTCGTTTGGGAAAGGGTTAAAGGCCTTTTGAATTGATCATCATCTAAGTTCTTAGACATTTGCTGTTTGGGAAAATGTTAAAGTGCTTTTCCTGTGTCAGGAAGTTGGTTAAACCCTTTCCAAAAAAGACTAATCCCCGCCCCATGACAATAAGCATTTCCTCTTTTTACCTCAATATTTTCTGTGCCATAATGAAATCCTATCTATATCAATAATCCTTCTATCATTTGCAGAGAAACGGTTTTAACTCATTATCAGACAACAAAATTTTGGACTTACCCTGAAATTCAAAGATGTTGCATATAATTATGACAATAGCAAAGAATTTGTGCTAAAAATAGACTGGGTTAACTGTTATGTTTTGATAAATTGTCGGTGCTGTCATAAAATCTTGCAACCATAATTACACGATTTCATAACAACCCCCATGAAATATTGTACTGTTGTTTGTCCGAAATTACGTCATGGTTAACTTGATAAAATCATTTCCTATTCTAGTTGAATGAATTATATTATTGTTTGGAAAAGTGTTTAACCCTATCGGATCCCAAACAAGACCGGGTTACAGAATAGGCTCGAGAAAACATTGAGGCAAAAGAAGAAACTGCTGATAACCAGCAGTTTCTCCTTTTGCCTCAATATTTTCTGTGCTATAATGTGTGCACCAATTTCATCCTGATTAACACTGGTCTGTAGCAGCTTTCAAATTGGACAACCCAAAAATTTTGTCTATAGGGAAAGGGTTAACTGGTCCTAAAGGGCAGTGGAGAGGAGTTTTGGTTTCCTGTATCAGGAAGCTTGTTCATAGTACAAACTGTACAAAAGTTCACAACTCAAGAGCATGTTTTGATCACAGATACGGATCTGTATATGCAGGGGCCAACCTAATCCGAGTCTTCTCTGATGTAAATATGCTCTTTGATATTTAGATTTTTCGCTATTTAAATAGCGAAAAATCTAAATATCAAAGAGCATATTTACATCAGAGAAGACTCAGATTAGGGCCAACCCAGGATTTCTTCAAGGGAGCGCTCAACTTCAAGGGTCAGTTTCAACAAAAAGTCATCCTTAATGACAATTTCCAAAGCTTTAAATACCACTATCAAGCGTGAAAAAATCACTTCTTGAGCCCCCACAAGATAGGTTAAAAGTCACATAGTCAAAATTTAATTTACGACTAGTTCCATGGGGGTCTGGACCCCCTGCCCCATGCTAGATCTACCCTTGCTGTCATGTACCATATCTGGCCTCTTTTTTGTTCTGCTGGTATACTGTATGGGTAAGGCACCAACTACCATAATGAACAATGATTATGATGTAAGAGCTACTAGCCAGAATAGAGGGATTAAAGTAAGGATTTCCCTGTCTTACCTCTATGTTTCTCAGAGCTTTCTCTGCCATTTACCAAATCCGTGCTGGCTTACAATTTATTCTAGGCAAAGTATAAGTGTGGACATTACTGTTTGAACTACAAGCCATATAAGAAGGGTTAACCCTTCCTGAAACAAGACCTGGTTTTGACGTCCCAAAAAGAATAGGCTTGGGAAAACATTGAGGCAAAAGAAGAAAATGCTGATGATCAGCATTTTCTCCTTTTGCCTCGATATTTTTCTGGTTATTTTCTACACAAATCATATCTTCTCCAATGCCCAAATTGTTGTCTTGAGGAGCTTCCTAACCAAAACCATCCAAATTTTTGCCGTTTGGGAAAGGGTTCTGTTAAAAATATAGAGATTCATCCAGTTTGGTAGAGCTTTCCCTGTCCTATATACTAAATCCACGCTTTTAAATAAGAATAGCCCATTTTGTTGTGTTGGTAGGATACATCATGTGGGCAGTTTTAACACAATGGACAATGCTTTAGTAGGAGCTACTCACTGGCCAGATTAGAGGGACTAAAGTAGGGACTTCCTGTCCAATGACTGACCCTACTTGTATTATGCTACATATCCTTTATCTGCACCCTTTTGTGTGGGCACATGGATAATACAAAATATCCACTTCCCAAACATGAATTAACCCTTTCCCAAATATCAAAATTTTAGGGTGTTCCGTTTTGGAAGATGCTGCAGACGACAAAATGAATGTTGAAAAAAAATAGATTTGTGTACAATATAGCCCAGAAAATATTGAGGCAAAAGGAGAAAATGCTGATCATCAGCATTTTCTCATTTTGTCTTAATGTTTTCCCAAGCATTTTCTATTAGGGACTTCAAAACCCGGTCTTGTTTGGGAAAGGGTAAAGATAATATTGTACATGACGTTCTCCCCAGCTCAAAAATGACTTGGACTTGGTGTCCATGGTCGAGATGTTCTGTACAGTAGAGTGTTAGCTTTAACAATCAAGAGGTTCCAAGTTTGATCTCCGGTAGCAGAGGTTCCCTTGCAAAAAAAAAGTTCAAGAACGCATTTCTAGTTCTAGAACTGTTCTACAACCTTAAATGGTACTTCTAGAACTTTTCTAGAACATTTCTAGAAGTGCCATTTAAGGTTCTACAACATTCTAGAACACTGTTCTTGAATGAAATGAACTTTGTGCAGGGGTTGTTCTTGGTTTCTCATTGGCCATGTCAGACCTAGATAAATATATAAATAACTCACAAATCGCTCTCACAGAATTAAAAAAATAAGCAATTGAAAAAAAAGGGGTGTCCCCAGTATGCCTTGTGCCATTTACAGCCAATATGAATGTGTATGTTCAGAATTATGTAAAAAAATATGTGTAAGTTTGTTTAGTAGCAAACTGTATGGGCAAATGAGTTTGAGAGGCCACAATTAACATCCACTATCAAACTCCATACCTCTTGATTGTGAAATAAATGCTCCTCCTTTCAACCACAGACACCAATGAATTTTTGAGAAAGAGTTATAATAATAATAATAATAATAATAAAGACTTTATTTAACGAGGCAGCACAGTTGGGATAAACCCAGTCTTCCCTGTGGGCCTCTACAAATATTTACAAAACCAGTACATGTATATACAACAAAGCAAAATAACAAATATCAACAGTCTGTGTAAATTATGCATTAATCCTTTCTCACATGACAAAATTATAAGCTAATCCGAATTGGAATATAGCACAGATGACAAAATAGTTGCTAAACAGACAAAATCTTTGTGTGTTATGATATATAAAATAAGAAAAAACTGAAGAAAGAAGGAAAATACTGGTAATCATAATCAGTATTTTCTTCCTTGCTCTCAGCACTTATAGAACTCTACAGAGTTAGTCAAAAATCAAGTTTTAATGTTAGAGTAATGTGTAAAAAGCAGCACAAATAATACTGCAGTATTTGTAAACATATCAAATATTATAATTTATCATAAAATCAATTCATCATCAGAAAAAGAATCATTTTGTATTCTTACTTTATAAGGATGTTGTACAAGACTGTAACAATTGCAAGAGTATATGAACTAATAATTACGATAGTTTTTCACCTGAGTCCTAAGCTAGTTTTCACTGCCTTGAGGTAAAATATAAGAAAAATGGTTAGAAAATAATTCCTCAACTTTAATTTTGAAATGTTGAGATATATTCTATCATGTATATAAAGGTTATGGATCAGCTTCACTTTGTAGTTTTAGTAAAATTCTGACAAGGCATATTACCCAGTATTTGTTATTTAACATGTATAATTATATTGTTTGGATTTGAGACTTAGGATTAATATCTACTGACTACTATAATATACACATACTTTGATTTTGCCACTCTTTGTATAAAAATACGAGATTAGATCTATTTACATTAATAAATTTTTCCTGTTTGACTAAGAAATATTGTGTACATCCAGGGTGTTTCTCCCACCTGTGTACCACCATTGTAAATAAGCAGCTTTAAACTTATTTACATTGTCCACATTTCTGATGTATAGGGGTATTTGATTCCAAATTTTTGGACCAGAATATGAAATTGATTTTCTGAAAAATTCAATTCTTGGCTTTGGAATTTTTAGAGCTGAGTTTGCATTAGATCTTAGATTTGTATTTGCTGTTTCAGTGAAGAGATTTGATATATACTCTGGAAGTTTGCCTTTTGTAGATTTGTACATGAAAATAGACTTCTTGAATACAATACGTTCATGGATAGTAAGCCACTTGAGCTCTTGAAATAATTCTTCACTGGGAGTATCAATATTTCTATCAAGAATTATTCGTGCAGCCCTTTTTTGAAATTTGTAGAGTTTATCTAACAATTTTGAGTTACAATTTCCCCAGATAATACAACAGTAGTCAATGTGAGGTAGGATATAAGCATTGAAAAACAATTTTCTTGCATGAATATTAAGATATCTTTTGATTCTTAAAAGAAGGTATAACAAAGAATTACATTTTTTCAACAAATTTTCCACTTGGTTTCTCCATGAGAGGTTATGGTCTACTTGAACACCAAGCAATTTTTCTACTTCTGAAAATTCTATTATTTGATTTTGTAGAAGTAATGATAAACTTTCATTGTTGAAAACTTGGTTTGTTGGTGAAATAATCATAGCCTTTGTCTTACTTGGATTAGGCAACATTGCATTTTTCTTACACCAATCATCAATGACATTAAGACTGTTTTGAAGGGTTTTACAAACTTCATCTGGTGATTTTCCTGTCACACTTACTGTCGTATCATCTGCGAAAAGATCAGTTGATGACTTGGTAAGATGTGCAGGTAAATCATTGATATACAGGAGGAAAAGAATTGGGCCTAATACAGAGCCTTGCGGCACTCCAGATACTATATTTTGTGACGAAGATAATTTTCCTGAGACAGATACTTTTTGTGTCCTTTCCGACAAATATGATTGAAACCAAGCCAATGTTGGAGTTTTTATATTGAATTGAATCAGCTTTTTCAAAAGTAGAGAGTGATTGATAAGGTCAAATGCCTTTGTTAAGTCAAGAAAGACAGTACCCACAATCTTTTTATCATTGATTGCTTCAATCCATGAATCAATTATGGCTGTGAGTGCTGTCTCACAAGAATGATTTGTTCGGAAACCTGATTGGTTCTTATGTAAGAGCATGTTCTGTTCTAGAAAAAATTTAAGGTGATCACTGACATGTCGCTCAAGAATCTTGGATAATACTGGTAGGATGGAGATTGGACGATAATTGCAAACTTCAGTTGCAGGACCCTTTTTTAAGATGGGGATAACTTTGGCCTGTTTGAAGGCAGATGGAAATTGGTTTTGTTGAATACTTTGATTGAAAATATATGTAAGGGGTTTTGCAATAATTTCAGCGCTAATTTTTAAAAACTTTGGTCCAATGCCATCAAGGCCTGTGGATTTACTCAAGTCTAATTTTTTGAGTTGTTTTAGAACAAAACATTCATCCATAGTTGGAATGGTGAAATCACATGTGTTTCGTGTGTGGTTGTTTGGTAATAACACAGGGTCATTTTCATTAGTTTGTTCAAGATTGAAATCATGAGATGATTTTAATACATTTACAAAGTAATTATTGAAGACTTCAGCTTTATCTTTTGCTTCAGTTATTGAAAGTCCATTTTCATCACAAAATAGACTTGTCTGATTACTTTTTGATTTCCCTGATAATTCCTTCAAATGTTTCCACAATTTTTTGGGATTTCTTTTATTTTCACTTATGACATCATTATAGAAGGACTTTTTAGCTTGACAAATCAGAGACTTTGTTTTATTTCTCCAATATTTATACAGAGGGATATCATTACAAGATTTTGCTTTATCACATTGCTGTGATGCATTTCTAATTTCATCATTGTACCATTCTGGCATATTAATGTGTTTCACTCTCTTTTGTTTTAAGGGGGCGTGTTGATTTAAAACTTCATTGAACAAGAAGAGGAAAGAGTCTAATGAATCATCTACTTGATCATATATTTCAATAACAGACCAAGGTTGAGCCGCAAGGTCATTACAAAATATTTCTGTATCAAAATTTCGAAGATTTCTGTAATAAATCATATTGTGTGTTTATGGCATAAGTATCAATGGAGTGAACCTTTTCGCAAATGACAAAATTTTAGGATGGTCCAATTAGAAAGTTGCTACATTATAATGCAAAAAGATTGAGGCAAAAGAAGAAACTGCTTAGTATCAGCATTTTTTTCTTAGACTTTTGCCTCAGTGTTTTACTAAACCTTTTCGATTATGAACGTCAAAGCAAGGTCGTGTTTCAGGGAAAGAGTTCCCATTGCTAAACAGCAAAATTTTGGGTAGTTAAATTCAAAGATGTTGCAGACCACAATTTCAAGTTGATGATACATAAAAAAACTTTCCATTTTGGGTTAGAAAACATTGTGGAAAATGAAGAAATTGCTGTCACAAGCAATTTCTACATTTTCCACAATGTTTTCCGAATTTTTTCTGTTATGTACATCTATACCTGGTCTTCTTTAGGAAAGGGTTAAGTCATAAGTATCAATTGAATTAAGAGACTTGACTTTATTTTTGTATCATTTGAGTGCAGGATGCTGAAAAACATGGATTATTGTTCAAAAGTTGGTTTCTTTTATCTACAATTAGTGCAAGAATATCTTAAGTTCATTTACAAAGGATACACTGGAACAGTAGTTAATCGCTAAAAGAATAGATTTAATACTGTTACACTTTGTAACTCTCTGTAATAGAAATTGGACATTAGATCTCTTAAAAGATATGTTCATAAAAAAAACGTAATCATTTCCATTGATGAAATGCATGTTGCTTGACTGGTTTAGGATTAATTTGCAAACTTTGGAATTTTATGTTGCATGACTTGTTTTGGATTACAAGCTTTGTATATCATAATTTTATATCTTTAAAAAAAACATTTGTCTTTAATTCAAAGATTTTTTTATGTTTTTGTGGTGACATTTAACACATTTTAGACATTGGTGAGTGTTTTGTTGTCTGGATTGTAATTCTTCTTTGCTTAAATATTCTCTAGATGCTTTATTGATACAAATTACGTCTTTGTCAATATCCATTTTGTCATCTACAACAGGGTTCTCCGCAGAATATTTTGAAGCCGTAGTGGCATTGATAAACTTTGCAACACATTGTGTTCATATAAATAATTGTGAATAAAAACATAATGGGAAAAGAAGAAATTACTCAATTTGAGCAATTTTTTCTATTCCCATTATGTTTTTATACAGAATTAGTACATTTTTAGCTCGACTTTTCGAAGAAAATGAGAACTTTTACTGTCACCCGGGCGTCGGCGTTGGCGTCGGCGTTGGCGTTGCAATCAAGGTTAAAGTTTTTTCAAACATCAATAACTTCCATATTATCAAAGGGATTCAACCCAAACTTGGAATACTTATTCACCATCACACCCTCTACCTTACTATCAGGGCCCATGACCCTGGGACCACTCTATTTGGAGTTATGCCCCCTTTATACTAAGCAACTTAGAAAGTCGAGCGCGCTGTCTTCGGACAGCTCTTGTAGTGTATAAGAATGTACTATTTATCAGTTTTTGACATGAACTACCTCTAAATGTCTCTGTTTGGTGACCATTTTGAAGAAATTAAGCTGTGGGAAGCTGTAGGGGCATTACACTGATTTAGATGAAGCTGTATTGGGGCCGGTCACAGCTTATTGGGCTGGGGAGAACACTGTACAATATCTTTAAAATTAGACCATGGTGACCCTTTAAGACATTGTCTTTTGGTGAAGATGTTTAACATTATGAATATGATAATGTGCACCAGCCACCAGTTGCTGCAATGCAGTGATTTTTTTTCATAAAAAAATGGTCGTTATAACACTGTATTTGAGAGTATATACATGTAATGAAATTTCCCCTTTTTGGACTTTCACGCGCAAATCTTCCTTTACCTATGGGCCCTGACCGCCTTCCCCAAAAATTAAAAATAAACACTGCAATGAGATTTTCCATCAACCGATTCCCGAATGACAAAATTTTAGGATCATGGTCTAATTTCCAATCAGCTGTAGGCCTACACAAAATTTTGGATATCTGCAAAGATTGGAAATGTACAAAATAGCCCAGAAAATATCAAAGCAAATTGTTAAAATGCTTGTCATCAGCATTTTCTTCTGTTGTCTCTATGTTTTCCCTAGTGTCTTCTTTCAGGGATGTCAAAACCAGGCCTTGTTTTGGAAACAGTCAAGTTGATAATTTATTTGTAAAAAAATTGAAAGTAAACATCGCACAGGTTTAATTTTGCTGTCTGGTAATGGGTTGATGGATTCTGTGTTTCAGATGATGGAAAGTGAGACGAGGGAGAAGAACAGCATCCCGTTGCCGGCGACAACCGGACCTCGTCCCTTCAGATGCGAGGTGTGTCAGCGGTCGTTCCGGGAGCTCGCCACGCTCCGTAAACATGAGCAGCTTCACCGCGCGGACCGTCCGTACGTCTGTAACACATGTGGAAAGTCGTTCCTCTGGTCGTCCAATCTGAAAGTACACGAGAGGGTTCATACAGGAGAGAGGCCATATAAATGCAAGATTTGTCACAGGTGAGAAATAATACATGATCTACCATGGTTTATCACTAATTTAACCATAGTTCGGAGTTGGGTGGCATATTGAATAATATAAAGTACATGAGGGAGTTCATACTGGAGAGAGGCGGTATAGATTCCAGATTTGTCATAGGTGAGAAATAATACATGTTTTACTATGGTTTATCGTCAATTCAACCGCAATAATTATGTTGTTGCTTTTCAACAAAATTCTCGTAATTGCAGCTCGTTTTAAGCTGCAGTTACAAAGTTTTTGTTGAAAAGCAGTGATGGAATCATAGAGGGCGATATAAATGCAAGATTTGTCACAGGTGAGAGATAATACATGTTTTACTATGGTTTATTGTCCATTCAAATATAATATATTGTTGCTTTTCAACAATGTCCTGGTAATTGCAGCTTGTTTTAAGCTGTAGTTACAAAGTTTTTGTTGAAAAGCAGTGCTATAATCGTAGAGGGCCATATAAATGTGCAAGATTTGTGACAGGTGAGAAATAAAGAAATAATTTATGTTCTGACATAGTTTTTGTCCATTTAACTATGGTTCTGAGGTAGGTGGCACAACAAAATATCTATGATAGCTATATAAATGCAAGATTTGACACAGGTGAGAAAAAATAAATAAACCATGTTTGCCATGGTTTTCCATTCATTTAACCATGGTTCCGAGTTAGATGGAGCAGTAATAGTCCATGAGGGCTATATGAATGCTAGCTTGGTCAGATGTGAGCAATAATCCATGTTCTGCCATGGTATATTGGCCACTTAACCACAGTTCTGAGTTAGGTGGTATAAAAATTAATCCATGAGCAACCATATTCTTTAGTACACCAAATCTATTTCAGTATAAAGATTTGCTATACTTCTTAAAACTATTATATAAAATAAATACAGGTTTACCTATTGTTGTTTTGTTTTTGCCATGAATATGTCAGTTTTAAGTGTAATGACAGTGTACTAAGTGTTCATAATGTTTTTGTCATGAATGTATGACAATATTGTATCAAAGAAGCACTTTGGCAAGTTGACGTTTATTAGATAGTTGTTGTGAAAAACTTTATTAATATTTCAACAATGAAACCAATCTTTCTACAGTGAACAATTATTATACATTAACCATTTCCTAGACACCATTTGATACATTTCCAAATGAAGTTGCAGATGAAAAAATAGTTATAACTGTTACTTAAACTTGACTAAATTAAGGTAGATTAACACTTTCCTAAACTAGACCATGCTTTGATAAATCGAAAAGGCTCTGTAAAAATTTGAAGTAAAAGAAGAAAAATAGTATTTTCTAAGACTCTTCATGTCAGTTTTGTCTTGGCTATACTGCACATAATTCTTTATATTATCAACATCTGTTTTGTTGGCAGCAGCAGCTTTTAGATTAGACCACCCTTAAGTTTTGTTGTTTAGGAAAAGGTTTAACCCTTTACCAAACAAGACCCAGTTTTGATGTCCCTAATAGAAAAGGCTTGGGAAAACATTGAAACAAAAGAACCAGCAGTTTCTCTTTTTGTCTCAATATTTTCTATGCCATATTTCACACAAATGTTATCTGTAATAACTTCCATTTTGTCATTTGTGGCAGTTTTCAAATAGGATGTGCCTAAAGTTTTGCCATTTGGGAAAGGTTTAACTTTCATCTGCAGTTTTCTCTGTGTAAAAGTAATACTGGAATTAATGATCCCTGATTTCCTCATTTCAGATGTTTCACACAATCAAACGATCTTCGCCGCCACGAGCGTAACGTTCACATGCGAGGAAAGCTGTACAGCTACAAGAATCCATCTGGACGACAACTACCTCCACCTGCCGTCGCCGCCGCCGTGTCATCTGCACCGCCTCACATGAACCTTGCCGCATATCAGGCATTCGCGCTCCAACAGCGAGCGATCCTTCAACATGCACTGACGTACGAAAGCCTCATGCAGAATGCCGCATCAGCGGTCACATCCTCGCAGTTCATGCATCCGATGAACGCCGCCAACACAAGTTTGCCCCGCCTTAAAGACGGGGACGTTGCCATAACAACATCTACCTCCTCTACCCATAATGCTCATGATCACCGTGATGATCATAATCATAACCAGCGTGATGACAACAATCTACCTCAAAAATCAGACGAGGATGTCAAGCTTGAACAGGTATGTGTGAGATATTGGAAGATTTTAACCAGAGCTACAAATAAGAGAAGTTGATCGCTTTTCAAAATGAAATATTTCTCTAAATGTTTATCAATACTATGTTATGGGTACTGATTGGAATCGTCGCATCGAGACAATTGAAATGAATACACACAACATAGGGTTTGGAATTGAGTTAAAAACTTTAGAATGTCTCCACTTCCTCTTACAGATGTAGCTTTGTTGTGAAATATTGATTTTTTTTATGCCGCTTTTCGAAGAAAATGGGGTATATTGTTTCACAAGTGTCTGTCAGATGGTTGGTCTGTAGACCAAATCTTGTCCGGAACATAACTCAAAAAGTGATCATGGTAGGATCATGAAAATTCAATGGTGGATAGGACTCATTATGGAGAAGTGCTGCGCAAGAACTGTAACTTTGCAGATCATATTTATGGAGTTATCGTTATTGCCATTAATTTTTAGCTCCACTGGCCTTTCAGGCCAGCGGGCTATTGTCATGGCGGTGTGTCCGTCGTGCGTGCGTCCGTCCGTCCGTGCGTCCGTAAACTTTTTCTTTAAAAATCTTCTCCTCAGAAACTACTGGATGGATTTCAACCAAACTTCACAGGAATGATCCTTGGGTGACCCTCTCTCAGATTCCTACAAAGAGTTTGGATTGAATCAGAATAACTTGAGTTATCTGCCCTTGAACATCAAAAAAAGCTGGTTTTCACCTTATTTTTACTCTAAAATCTACAAATATTAACCAATCAAGACAAAACTTGGACAGAATATATATAAGCATGATATCCTGCCTTGGTTTAATTTTCAGCTTGATCAGAATTTTACATCATGAGTTATGTGCCCTTGAATTTGACAAAATTTCCATTTTCGACTTTGTTTCCTGTACGAAAAAAAGAGGCGGATTCCGCTTGGAAAACAGGCGTAAATGAGGCGTAAATGAGGCGTAAATGGCAATTTACGCTTGTAACAGTGGCAGAGTTATACTTTACGCCTCAGTCACTGTGCAACATAGTGGCGTAAATTAGAGGCGTAAAATGAAACGGAGGCGAAATTTTATCATAACAGGCGTAATTTAAAACTTTAATTTATGAAAAGGCGTAATTTTTGGACTTAGCCATTTTAACAAGGCGGAATGGCTGTTTCTTAAAGCGGAAAATAACTTAAACTTTCCAGGGAGACGGAATATTTGGACTTAGCAATTTTATAATAACGCGATTCCAATATACTAGCTATTTTCATTTTGCACTGCATAAGATATAGGCAAAGAAAAGGCTTTTGTTAAGGTCAAACTCCAAATTCAAGGTCACAAGGTCAAGTTCAAAATTGATGGTCTTGGTAGGAGGTGTGCAATCTTGAGTAAACTATCAAGACTCCATCTGTAATAGTGATTGAAATATAGGCCAAGTTAAAGTATATACCTTATGGTAAAGGTCCTAATGCCAAAGGTCATGATCCCAAATGAAAGGTCTTAACGAGTTCTATACATATGTGAAATATCAAAGCTCTATATCTCACAGTGTTTGGTTAAACAGTAGGTCAAACTTCAAGGTCAAGGTCACAAGGTCTTAATTCCTGAATGAAAGTTAATGTCAGGTAGTATCTTTGTGTGAATTATCAAGGCTCTATCTAAACAAGAAATGTTTGTAAAACATACAGTCGACACTCGTTGTGTCGAAGTCGGAGGGGCTGTCAAAATACCTCGACATATCCGGAGTTCGACTCATCCCATTTTGTATGGCTTCGATAAAGTTGATATTTGACCGTTTTTGAAAGTAATCAAGTACGATTATTATTGAAATATAGTAGGAAAAGGAAAGAAATTGCTCGTGTCGAGCAATTTCTATCCTTCTCTTACTATATTTCAATAGCTATATTGAGTTAAAAATTATTTTGTTTGTAAATATTATGTCCATGGATGAGGACGGGACCAGATTTGAACTTCGACTTAAGCGAAAATTCGACTTATCCGATGTCGACATAACGAGTGGCGACTGTATATGCCCCCTCAAGGG
The DNA here is from genome assembly GCA_963680895.1 of Fragum sueziense. Taxonomy (NCBI): domain Eukaryota; kingdom Metazoa; phylum Mollusca; class Bivalvia; order Cardiida; family Cardiidae; genus Fragum; species Fragum sueziense. Next base: position 4,901,257 of record OY804608.1, read on the forward strand.
CCTACCTTTAATGTAGGTCAAAGTTGAGGTCAAGGTCACAAGGTCCAAGGTCATGATCAAATGTGAAAGGTCTTAGTAGGAGGTGTCAATGTGTGAAATATCAAGTCTGTATGTGTAAAAGCACATGAAATATAGGCCATTTTAAAGTTCTTTAAAGTAGGTCAAATGCCAAGATCAAGGTCAAATGCAAAAGGTCTTGGTAGGAGATGTCCATGAGTGATATATCAAGGCTGTACATGTAAAAGGACATGAGATAGAGGCCATATTAAAGTTTTTACAAAGTAGGTCAAAGGTCAAGGTCACAGGGTCCAAGGTCATGGTCAAATGTGAACAGTCTTGGTGGGGGGTGTCCATGTGTGCAATATCAAGAATGTATGTGTAAAAGGACATGAGATAGAGGCTGGGTTAAAATTTTAAAAAAAGTAGGCCATATGCCAAGGTCAAGGTCACAAGGTCATGGTCAAATGTGAAAGGTGTTGGTAGGAGGTGTCTATGTGAGAAATATAAAGGCTGTATTGTGTAAAAGGGCATGATATATCGGCCAGGTTAAAAAAAAACCTTAAAAGTAGGTCAAACTTCAAGGTCAAGGTCACAAGGTCCAAGGTCATGATTCCAAATGAAAGGTCTTGGCAGGAGGTATCCATGTGTGAAAAATCAAGGCTCTATCAATAATAGTGCATGAGATATAGGCCAGGGTAAAGTTTTTAGCTCCACTGGCCTTTCAGGCCAGCGGGCTATTGTCATGGCGATGTGTCCGTCGTGCGTCAGTGCGTGCGTGCGTGCGTCCGTCCGTAAACTTTTTCTTTAAAAATCTTCTCCTCAGAAACTACTGGATGTATTTCAACCAAACTTCACAGGAATGATCCTTGGGTGACCCTCTCTCAGATTCCTTCAAAGAATTTTGATCGAACCAGAATAACCTGAGTTATCTGCCCTTGAATGTCAAAAATAGCTGGTTTTGACTTTATTTTTACTCTAAAATCTACAAATATCAACCAATCAAGACAAAACTTGGACAGAATATATATAAGCGTAATATCCTGCCTTGGTGTAATTTTCAGCTTGATCGGAATTATATATCATGAGTTATGTGCCCTTGAATTTGACAAAATTGCCGTTTTCAACTCTATTTTGACTTTGATTTCACTCTAGCAACTACAAATATTGACAAATCTAGACAAAACTTTTACAAAATGTTGGTGACTATAAGATCTTGCCTTGGTGTAATTTTCAGCTTGATCTTAATATTACATCATGAGTTATGTGTCCTTGAAATTGACAAAATTACAATTTTCGGCTCTATTTTTACTTTGTTTTCACTCTAGCAACTACAAATACTGATTAATCAAGACAAAACTTGTACAGAATATTGGTGACCATAAGATCTTGCCTTGGTATAATTTTCAGCTTGATCTGAAATTTATATCATGAGTTATGTGCCCTTGAAATTGACAAAATTGCCATTTTCGGCTCTATTTTGACTTTGATTTCACTCTAGCATCTACAAATATGGACTAATCAAGACAAAACTAGAACAGAATGTTGGTGACGATAAGATATTGCCTTTGTGTAATTTTCAGCTTTATCCATAAGAAATTCAGGCCTGTGGAGCGACTCAAGACCTTCAGGTCTTTCTAGTTTAAAAGTAGGTCAAACTCCAAGGTCAAGGTCACTAGGCCAAAGGTCATTGTCCCAAATGAAAGGTACTAGCAGGAAGTATCCACGTGTGAAATATTATGGCTGTATCTCAAATAGTGCCTGAGATATATAGTTCATAAGATATAGAATTACCTTTGTGAAAATAAGGCCTCCCAGTCTATTTTCTCCCAGTCTATGACCATTTCCTACTTCCTGTTTAGAAAATTGGAGGGAATTTTGCTTCTCTGACTTTTTGCAAAGTTAATGGTTGAGGTATGTAATCAAACATTGATATTGATGAATCCAGTACATTAAGGGGCTCACTAAATGGTAAGACCAAGTGAGGCAACATTGGTCGTGTTCTTTTGACTAAATTAAACAAATTCAAATGTTCATTTTTACCATTCCCCACCCACATATTATGTAGTAAACATCTAGGAGGCGGGATTATGAGGCGGATTCCGCCCGGAATTTCTTAAAAATTCCAAGCGGAATCCGCCTCCTAGCAATTACGCCTGTAAAAAAATCCGCTTCATTTGCATATTCCGTCTCTAAAAATTCCGGTTAATTAACATTTTACGCCTCTAAATTACGCTTGGTTTACGCTTGGTTTCCGTCTCATTCTTATATTTCTTTAAACAAGCTTACTAGCGGAAAATAAGGCGGATTCCGTCTCATAATTCCGTCTCATTTACGCCTGTTTTACGGGCGTAATTTTTCGTACAGGTTTCACTCTAACAACCATAATTATTAACCAATCAAGATGATATTTGGAGAGAATCTTGTTGACAACAAGATCTTGCTTTTGTGTAATTTTCAGGATGATTGCATTGCTACAAACTGAGTTATGTGCCCTAGAAATTGACAAAATTTCAGTTTTCAACACTTTTTTCACTTATGTGGCCACATGTATAGATTAATACTGACAAAATTTGGACAGACCATAAGATCTTGCTCGAGTTTAATATTCAGCTTGATTATTGTGGTGTTCAAGACATTAATTATCAAGTCAAAATCATATTTTTAACTGAAACTGAAACTGTTTGATTTACTTAAACGCCTAATTTTACGCAAAGCATATTCACTGGCGTTGTACAAAAGTAAAGTGTGCTAAAATAAAAATGTAAAAGGATACATAAAGGATACGCATGCAGCACTACTCGCGTTCAGTTGAACAGAGCGTCGAAGTCTTTAAAAAACAGGGTTTTCAAGCCTTTCTTGAAAGAATCAATGGTGCTGGATTGTCGTAGGTCCTGTGGGAGCCTGTTCCATAGTTTTGGGCCTGCTGTTTTAAAAGCCCTGTCACCGAATGTTTTGCGTTTGTTGAATGGTATACTGTAACAACCTACAGATGAGCTAGTGGATCTCAAATTTCGCTTTGGCGGCAGTTGTTCGGTAAACAACTCAGTCAAATAAGTCGGAGCGCGTCCTTTGGAACAGTTGAACATGACAGTTAGAATTTTGAATTCAATCCTTGCTTTGATAGGGAGCCAATGTAGGTCATAGAGTGCTTGTTTACTACTGTCATATTTGTTTCGCCTTAAAACGAGCTTTGCACACATGTTTTGAATCCTTTGCATTTTTCGTATGGCGGTTTGAGAAGCACCATAGAGAATCCCATTACAATAGTCTAAGTGAGAGATCACAAGCGATAGAACGAGAGTTTCTGTTGCGTCTTCAGTAAGATATTTTCGTATGCTTTTTATTCTTAGATAGTGGAACATTGCAGTTTGGCATTTTTTCTTAACATGTTCGCTGAAAGTTAAATGTTCGTCTAGGAACGCACCAAGATATCTTATGCACTTAACAGACTTGGCATGGTCACCAGCAATATTGATTTCATTTGTTGTACTCTTTTTTAGTTGTTGTTTGCTTCCGAAAGTTATAAATTCAGTTTTTGAAGTGTTCATTTTTAGTTTATTTTGTTTCATCCAGTCATTAATTGTCACAGCACAACTTTCTAATTCTTCTATGGCTATTCTCTCGCTGTCTGCAGACGGTTTGAATGATTTTGTCGCAATATGGTCGTCCGCGAAACCGTAAACGGATATAGATTTTGGGATGACGTCAAACAAAGTTCCGGCGTTAGATCAGAATGTCTTTATTTTCATGACCACTATGTTACATACACAATCGCAACTTCTTGAACTAATTATCATAAAGAAAAACAACTCTTACTGAACTTTAAATTGCTCATATCAAAAGTTACTTCCCTTAGTCTACCACAGTTATTAACTCACATATTGAATTATGTGCCCTTGAATTTGGCATAATGACAGTTTTCAACTTTATCATCACTCTAAAAATCTCCAAAATATTAGTCAATCATTTACCTTCTTTTCGCTTTGACCACATAATTGCTTCTCTTTACTTTGTTTCTGCTCTAAGAATCGCAAGAATTTAAAAATATATCAGTTTAAGCATTTAGATAAACCCTTTGTCAATTATTTTATAGTAAACCACAAGAAATTCAGGCCTGTGGAGCGACTCAAGACCTTCAGGTCTTTCTAGTTTTTTGTTGATTTGCATACTTGATAAAATACTACCATTAAAAGTGCTTCAAATGTTAGACGGCTGTATCAAAGGTAGGCACTTGAGGGGCATATAATATTATGCAAACTTCTTTTGTTTACCACTGCAGCTTCAAAGTATTCTGCAGCAGAATGTTGACCCATTTATACTTTCTGTATTGTTTTCTGATAATGGACAAAAGAAATGCAAGACAACAAAGGAATTTGGCCATGTTGAAAAACTACTTGTTCATCCTTTTATTCTTATCTTACTCAACTTGTAACTCAAGACTCTCTAAACAATACTCAAAAAGTAGTAAAGTAGCTTTATTATGCAACTCTTGAAACTTTTCTAAGTCAAGTGCTGATACTTCTATGTATTTTTGAGATTAGTTTAACTCTTTCCTAAATGACACAATTTTAGGGTTGTCCAATTCTAAAGCCCGTGAAGACAATAAAATGGATGTTGACAAAGATTGGATTGGATTAGATATAAGCATAGAAAATATTGGCATGAAAGAAGAAAATGCTGATTATCAACATTCTGCCTTTTAACTTGATAATTTCTGTAGCCTTTTCTATTATGGACATCAAAATCAGGTCTTGTTTGGGAAAAGTTTAAATGATTACAAGACAACAAAATTCTAGACTGGTCCAAATTCAAAAAAGTCTGCAGTTGACAATCTCAAGAGAGTGGAATTTTACATTCTTTTGTCTTTCTGAATAGAATGCATTGTGGAAAATGTACTGTGTCTTCCAATGCCTTTGTGTTGAGGCACATGAAAAAGTGTCACTATGTGGAAATGGCTTAACCCTTTTTTCACACCATAAATTCCTTGGATGGTCCAAAAATAATGGTGTCAGTGTTTGAGAGATTTGTGTTTAATGCCTCTTTCAAATGCTATGTTCTGACAGGGTTCTCCGCAGAATATTTTGAAGCTGTAGTAGCATTTGAAAACATTGTGTTTATGCAAATAATTGTGAATAAAAACGTAATGGGAAAAGAAGAAATTGCTCAATCTGAGCAATTTCTTCTTTTCCCATAATGTTTTTATACAGAATTTTTACATTTTAGTTTATTATAAGAATGCACCATTTATCAGTCTTTGACATGATATACCTCTAAATGTCTCTCCTTGGTGACCATTTTGAAGAAATTAAGCTGTGGGGTACTTTTGAAGCTGTAGGGGCATTCCATTGATCAACATGATGCTGTAGTTGGGGCTGATACAGCTTATTTGCTTGGGGAGAACACTGGTTCATATTGCTGCTGCTGGAGTATGTAATCGTGGATTCCTTGAACTTTTAAAAATAAATTCCCTGACATCTCTATTAAAAAAAGTTTTAGGGTCATCAGCACTTTCTTCTTTTGTCTCAATCTTTTCTGTACTATATCACAGACAAATATTATCTTGAACAACAACAATTTTGTCATCTGTAGCAGCTTTCAAACTGGAGCAGTGAAGAATTATGTCATTTGGGAAAGGGTTCACCCATTACGAGAAGGCAAAGAGTTAATGAAATTTAATATATATCTTGGTTTCTTATGATAGAAAACATTAAAGCAAATGAAGAAATTGGTTGTGACAAGAAATATCCTCATTTTCAACAATGTTTTCCAAAACCTTTATCTTGTTGGGCGTCCAAAGACATCATTATATGGGAAAAGGTTAAGCTTTGGAAAAAAAATGGGGATTTCCCTCTTAATGTTTTGGGAATTTCCCTGTAGTCAGCCTTTTAAAGCAACTGTTAAGTAGCTCCTTGTACTTCAAGTTTGTACTTGTCTCCTTTTTATCTGTTTCAAGAACTTCAAAATTTTAGACCTGTTCAACTTCATCCTTTCCCAAACGGCAGAAAGTAAGACTACCATTTTGAAACATTTTGAAACATCCTGATGATGACAATTAAAAATGGAGGTGATAGCAGAATATATTGACGCAAGTACAGAAAATACTGATTATCAGCATTTTCTGTACTTGCATCAATATTTTCCTAAGCCATTTCTATCAGAGATTTCAAAACCAGGGGTCCGTATTACTAATGATCGTACATTTGATTTTTGCATAATTACTTGTAACAACAGCCCTGATTGGCTCAGTCGGATTTCTCGTGCAATCAGATGTCTTGTTACACAGTTTACACAAAAACTTGATCGTAAGATGTTTAGTAATACAGGGCCTAGGTCTTGTTTGGGACAGGTATTGATAACAGAGCTACAGTTAAAGGGACATTTCATTCCAATTTCAATTTTTTAAAGTATGTCTTGATGCCAAGATTGGTTATTCTAATGGGTATAAATACTATTAGTTTGTTTAACAGGTTGCCAATAAGCGAGAAACACGCACTTAAAGTTAAGACATAATCGATAAATTGCATATAAATCTGAACTGTTGTCCCTAACAATTTGTTCAATTTTAACACAAAAATATAAATTTCTCGTAAACGGCTCAATATTTTGGCTTGAAATTTTCAGAATTTTCATAAGGAAATATGCTCTTTCAGATAAAAATAAAAGTAAAATTTATGAAAAAAAATTCTGAAATGTCACTTTAAGAGAGGGGTTAATGGCTTTTTAACATGCAAAATATCTGTCAATTAATGTTCATCAAACCCTGTATTGTTGGTACTCATTGCAATTGTCTCATCCAGATGATTCAAATGGATACCCACAACATAGGGTTTTGATTTTAAATAACTAATTTACGATGCCTTCATACCCTCTCTTTTCTGTTGCTTCTTGGTAGGGAAAGGGATAAAAACAACTTGAGAAGTGTGCCAAAGTGCCTTAGTCTCATGTTTCAGTCAATGGTGGATCAAAGTCAAATGCTATTTAATTTTTTCACTAACAGCAAAAATTTGAATTGTTCTTATTTGAAAGCTGCTGCAGATGACAAAATGGATGTTACTTAACCCTTTCCCAAACAAGACCTGATTTTGACGTCCCTAACAGAAAATGCTTGGGAAAACATTGAGACAAAAGAAGAAACTGCTGATAACCAGCAGTTTCGCCTTTTGTCTCAATGCTTTCTATGCTACATCATAGATATAAATTTAATCATTATAAACATCTATTTTGCTGTCTTCAGCAGCTTTTGAATTGGAACACCCAAAAAGATGCTGCAGGTGCCAAATTTGCTGCTGTAGAGGAAAGATTTTTTGTACAACTTAGTTAGCACTGAAAATGTTGAGACGAAAGAAGAAAATGCTGGATATGCTATTGATTACAAGAATTTTATTCTTTAGCCTCAATATTTTCCCAATATACAGTCGAAACTGTGTCAGCGGCAACCTGTGAATATCAGCCAAACTTTCGTATGCAGCCAGTCCAGGCCCCCCATGCAATTTTACTCTTTACAATTACTGTAAATAACAATAACCTGCAGTATGTGGTCAGTGGCCAGCTTTAATTGTTACTTATATCCCCTTAAGCAGTCATGCACAACTAATTGGTGGCAGGTGTGAAATATTGATAATGCATCTTGATAATGATGTGCATAAACCATGACTAGGTGTAGTGAACAGTTAAATGTTATAGAATTGTACCTTTTTACTTTAACACTTGCCTTTTCAACATGTTAATAGTGCCAGTCATACAAGAAGACATTTACTTACCAGCCATTCCACGAAAATTGACCCATTTACTGAAAATGCATGTCGCCGACCTTCATTGCATTATTTAACACCTTTATCAATTAGGTACAACAAAAAGCAAGATATCTTTTATCACGGGACATAATTTGCAATAAAGTAGTATGGTTTTTAAATTATTCAAACGATTTTATGAATGTGCTTGGTTGTGTTGAATATTGCAAAAACGTCAAAATCTTGATGTCGCCGAACAATTTTTTGTTCTAAACTACCGTCCGAATCAGCCGTTTTTTTACTTAGACTTTGTTCTCTTGGACATTATTTTCACCAAACCCTACTACAACGACTAAATTAAGTATGATTCCATCATCATACATGAAATAGAATTTAAACATGTCTGTTTGTATGTCGCCAGATTTGCCTATGTGACCGTAACGAACTTTCAAAGGTATGAAAGAAAGTCAACTTTTCTCTCAATTTGCCGATTTTCAAACTATTTTGGTCCGGGAATGGCTTAGTTTAACTATCAAAACCCTAAAGTTTATGAATATTTTAGTATTTCTTCACTAAAGCAAAGAACATGGACAAATAGAATTTGTCGCATTTCGTTTACTATGCTTCCGTTACGTCCGTGTAGCCCACAATAATGAACGGACATTCCTAAATCTGTCAAATTTTGACAGAGTGGTTGCCAAACTGTTGAAATAGAGGCGAGTTTCAAGTATAATCAAGAGTATAACATTTTGATAGACTTGAAAGTCCTTTGGTCGCTATGCTTCCGTTACGCATATTTTTCCGTAACTTACTTCAAAGGACGCCCTGATTTAAACTAAAAGGAATATTTCAATACAGTGAACAATGTAATACACTGCAGTTATCAAAGATTCGTTATATCGGCTACTGCAAGTAGAAAAATGGAATGTTGAATGAGAAATTCGACGTGGAAGTATGTAAATATAGTATTATACAAATTCATTTCCAGATTAGCAATACAAAACTTCTTTATTTATGCTCGATTCTTTTTTAACCCTTTCCCAAACAGCAACATTTTAGGTTGATCCACTTCAAAAACTGACACAAATGACAAAATGGAAGTCATTAAAGATAGCATTTGTATACAATATGGCATGGAAAATATTGAGACAAAAGGAGAAACTGCTGGTTATCAGCAGTTTCTTCTTTTGTCTCAATGTTTTCCTAAACCATTTCTTTTAGGTACGTCAAAACCAGGTCTTGTTTGGGAAAGTGTTAATTAGACGTGCAAAAGCTGGAATCTCAAACAAAAAACAAAGTAATGCGGGATTTACGTATCTACCCTTTTTGTTTTACGGTCAAAATAACTGTTACGGAGCATATATTATTAGGTGGTAGCATGTCCTGGATATTAATGAGATTTATTTTGTTGATTATTTGAGTTTGCATGAATCAAATGGAATTTTACATTTCCGTATAGTTTTAAAATTTGTCTAAAAAGAGCTTATTATGTCAAGTTTTGCCACATATGCTATAAGAAAATGTTACGGAAGCATATATTTGGGTACACTATTTGTGCGTAAATTACGATACATAAAACATTTTGATGTCAATTGATTATAATTAACTCAAAAAGTATATGAAGTAGGAATACTAACAAAGCCGCTTAATTGTATTTATCTGTGAATTCACATAGTAATATTCCGTTACGAAATATAGACTCTTCGTTACGGAAGCATATACTATATTTTATGGAATATTTAGCATACACTGCCATATGTGGGCGATAGATTAGCAAACATACCCCTTCAGGTTCTATCTAAGTATGTTACACAACATGTTTGAAACAGTTTGTGGCTTCTCAAGTAGACAGACATGGTTACAGCAGCCTATTGATGATTTCGAGCGAAACATAACTGTCTGGGTCATAAAATATGCCCCTTTTGGTCCTAACGCCATTTCCATTTTCTAATTCCACCATTAGACATTTTTCAGCTTTGTAATAGTTGTTCTTAGAAAACCTGCATACATCGCTTTTGTGGCAAATAGAAGACACAAACCTTTTCCTTTTCAACTGAGCCAGACGATAATGTCAACAGGAATAATTTTCTGCAAACGTGGCTTGCAACTCACTTGTCACAGTTTAGTCCCCAAGTTTCAGGAGCAGGTATGCAGGGTGCATTTTCCCTTCTTTTTTGTAATGCTGATATCGAAATAACACACACCAAGGCTGTGTTGTTGCACATTCTCTTTAGTTTTCATTAATCCTGACATCTTTTTTCCCGAAACTAAACCTAGATATTTGTATTGTCGGGTCTTGAATAGTTTGTGAAGAAAGGGCTTCTCTATATTTCTTTTCTGAAAGCTGGTGTTCCCTTCTACTAGGTAATTGGCTAAGACAAATTACACCACTCTTTAACCATTGGAATTACAAATACTGATCCTTTGACATAAGTTCACACGCTAAAAGCCTAAACCTTGTGTCAACCATGGCCAATCCAATCAATCACCAGGGGGTATGACAGTCTAAGATTGATTTTGGATATCAAGCTTTGGATCTAGTCAAAGTGACAGTAATATCCCAACATTTATTCTACTCCCAGTTCGTTTGCTACATTTTTATTGTCAGATTCAACATTCATCTACTTTCAGAATTCGTCTACTTCGACTTGGTCTACAATATATCATACGTTTTTCATTACTAGACCTATATGATTCATTTTAATTTTTATTTCAATATTTTAATATATATGCATTTTTCTTTTATTTCCTGTCAATAAATGGAACAATTATGCTTGACATCAAATTGTATCAAATGATTCATTTTTATTTTTATGCCCCCTTTCGAAGAAAATGGGGGTATATTGTTTTGCAAGTGTCGGTCGGTCGGAAGGTCGGTCGGTCGGTCCGTAGGTCGGTCGGTCTGTCCGTAGACCAAACCTTGTCCGGAGCATAACTCGAAAAGTATTAAAGGTAGAATCATGAAACTTCATAGGTGGATAGATCTCATTATGGAGAGGTGCAGTGCACAAGAACCGTAACTCTGCCGATCAAATTTTTTGAGTTATTGCCCTTTGTTGATTTTATAACTTGATTCTTGTCCGGAGCATAACTCAAAATGTATGTAAGGTACAATCATGAAACTTTACAGGTGAAAAGATCTCATTATGGAGAGGTGCAGTGCACAAGAACTGTAACTCTGCTGATCAAATTTTTTTAGTTATTGCCCTTTGTTGATTTTCAAACTTGATTCTTGTCCGGAGCATAACTCAAAGTGTATGTAAGGTACAATCATGAAACTTTACAGGTGAATAGATCTCATTATGGAGAGGTGCAGTGCACAAGAACCGTAACTCTGCTGATCAAATTTTTTGAGTTATTGCCCTTTGTTGATTTTCAAACTTGATTCTTGTCCGGAGCATAACTCAAAAACTATGTTAGGTAGAATCATGAAACTTTACAGGTGAATAGATCTCATTATGGAGAGGTGCAGTGCATAAGAACCGTAACTCTGCCAATCATATGATTGGAGTTATTGCCCTTTGTTGATTTTCAAATTTGATTATTGTCTGGAGCATAACTCAAAAAGTATGTAAGGTAGAATCATGAAACTTTACAGGTGAATAGATCTCATTATGGAGAGGTGCAGTGCACAAGAACCGTAACTCTGCCGATCATATTTTTGGAGTAATTGCCCTTTGTTGATTTTCAAATTTGATTATTGTCCGGAGCATAACTCAAAAAGCGTGTAAGGTAGAATCATGAAACTTTACAGGTGGATAGATCTCATTATGGAGAGGTGCAGTGCACAAGAACCGTAACTCTGCCAGTCAATTCTTGGAGTTATTGCCCTTTGTTGATTTTTACACTCAATTCTTAACCTTGCCTATATCTCATGTCCTTTTACACATACAGCCTTGATATCTCACACATAGATACCTCCTACCAACATCGTTCACATTTAACCATGACCTTGGACCTTGTGACCTTGGAGTTTGACCTACTTTAAAAAAAATTAAACCTGGAAAATATCTCATGACCTTTTACAAATACAGCCTTGATATTTCACACATGGACACATCTTACCAAGACCTTTCACAATTGACCATGACCTTGGACTTTGTGACCTTGACCTTGGAGTTTGACCTACTTTTAAAAAACTTTAACCTGGCCGATATATAATGTTCTTTTACACATACAGCCTTGATATTTGACACATGGAAACCTCCCACCAAGACCTATCACATACGACTATGACCTTGGACCATGTGGCCTTGACATTGGAGTTTGACCTACTTTTTAAAAAAATAAACTGGGCCTAAATCTTATGTGCTATTACACATACAGCCTTTGTATTTCACACATGGACACATCTTACCAAGACCTTTCACATTTGACCATGACCTTGGACCTTTTGACCTTGACCTTTGACTTTGACCTACTTTGAAAAAACTTTAACCTAGCCGATATATCAATTCCTTTTACCCATACAGCCTTGATATTTGACACATGGACACTTACGACCAAGACCTTTCACATTTGACCATGACCTTGGACCTTGTGACCTTGACCTTGGTGTTTGACCTACTTTAATAATACATTAACCTGACCTATATTTCATGCCATTTTACATATACAGCCTTGATATTTCACACATGGTCACTTCCAACCAAGATATTTCACTTTTGACCATGACCTTGGACCTTGACCTTGGAGTTTGACCTACTTTTAGGCCTATATATCATGTCCTGTTACCTATACAGTCTCAATATTTTACACATGGACACCTCCTACCAAGACCTTTCACATTTGACCATGACCTTGGCCTGTGTGACCTTGACCTTTGATTTTTACATACTTTTAGAAATCTTTAACCTAGCCTTTATCTTATGTCCTATTACACCTACAGCCTTGATATTTCACACATAGACACCTCCTACCAAGACCTTTCACATTTGACCATGACCTTGAATATTGCAACCTTGACCTTGGAGTTTGACCTACTTTTAAAAAGACTGAAACCAGGCATATATCAGGCCCGTAGGAACAGGGGGGCTAGAGGGGGGGCTAAGCCCCCTCCCCCCCCCCAAAGTTGGCCAAAAATGCCGAATTTTCCTTATTTCACACTGAAAATTTTAGGAAAATTCAATTTAGCCCCCCCCCCAATATTCAGACACTGAGGCTTTAGCCCCCCCCCCTTCCCCCCAATATGAAATTGCTTCCTATGTGCCTGTATATATCATGTCCTTTTACACCTACAGCCTTGATATTTCACACATGGACACCTCCAACCAAGACCTTTCACATTTGTCCATGACCTTGACCTTGGCATTTGGCCTACTTTTAAAAACTTTAACCTGGCCTATGTTTCATTTTACTTTTACATATACAGCTTTGATATTTCACACATAGACACCTCCTACCAAGACCTTTCATATTTGAACATGACCTTGGACCTTGTTTACTTGACCTTGGACTTTGACAGTACATCAAATGTAGGCCCTTGAGGGGGCATATATGTTTTACAAACATCTCTTGTTTCCTTTTTAATTCATATTTTAATTGTATTTTGTGGAGTTATTTGTTAACGATTTTTGAGAGCCATATTTTCATTTAGGGATACATGATTCGCATGAATAACCAATTTACTTTAAACTAGTATGTGTTCTTATATAAATGATTTAATTAGAAAAAAAGAAATTCAGAAGAGAAGGCGACGAATAATTGCACACTTACCGAAAATTGTTCAATTTAAACCCCTTCAAATTGATACATCCTTACAAATTTACACGGCCAATGCACACATGTCTAGCACACCATCGAATTATATATTTCTAGATACCCCCCCCCCCTCGAAATTCATATCTTATAACATGTTCATAAATTAAGAAAAACAACGCATTGTTTTTAGCAAAAAATAAGATATCATAATGAAATATATAGCAGACAAATTTAGACGAAATGGAAACGGTATACATAACCTGAGTAGACAAGGTGGCACCGGTTTTCAAAATAGACGAATTGGGAGTAGTTGTTGTTGGTGAGTTAGTTGTTGTAGATCAATCGAAATTGAATCCTAGAAATTGTCCGTGGTTGTACCCGGTTGACGACTTTGTGGTGCATATACAGACATATCTGTGCAGGCTGTTTTGCCCGATGCTTATGTAGCCGGGTGTAGTATAAGGGGCACTTATACTATCTCGCCATACAAGCTAGCTTTTATAGCGACATGGTAGAGTGTTCGCTTAGGGTGTGAGAGGTCCCAGGATCGAATCCCCACAGGAGTCGATAGGATATTTATTTGCGGGTTACATTTGGCGCCCACCGTAAAAAACCTGCATGAGGTGCAGGGCTAGAATTTCCCTGAAAAAATGACTCGCAATATTTTGCTAGTGGCTTTTGAAATGACTAGCAAAAATGCAAATTCACTGGCAATCTGGTTTTGTATATCATGAAGGTTTTCATTTGAAAAAATAAAAGCATAAAATGCTGCATAATTTAAAGGGCATGTCCAAGATGGTCAATATTTGGAAGTTGTTTTGTAAGCTTTTTCAGGCTGCATTGATAAAACTTGTGGGTGGGGAACATTTTTCCACTTGCCAAAAAAATCTAGTGTCAGATAGAATCACTAGCAATTTGTAATTTCAACTAGCAAATTGCCAGTATGCTAGTGGAAATTCGAGCCCTGAGGTGTTGGATTGTGAGATTAGTGAGTTGATGATGTTGATAAAAGATTCGTGGAAGAATCTTAATTGTCGAGGGGGTGTATGTAGCCGGGTGTAGTATAAGGGGCACTTATACTATCTCGCCGTACAAGCTAGCTTTTATAGCGACGTGGTAGAGTGTTCGCTTAGGGTGTGAGAGGTCCCAGGATCGAATCCCCACAGGAGTCGATAGGATATTTATTTGCGGGTTACACTTACAATGTAATTGTTACTCTGAGTGTGATATTGAATAATAGCAAAGGTACCAGTTCGGCAATTTTGCCAATTAGATTAATAGTTTAAGGATACTAAAAGAAATGTTTATTGATTCATTCGTATTATTGAATTTGGTATTTGTTTTATACCAATTTGTTGTTTCTTTTTTGTAAGAACCTTTGCGTTTAGCGTTTAAAATTCTTTGAAAGAAATGACACTAATGGTAATAAGGTTATGGAAATTATCTATTTTCCGTAACACAAGGGTAATTTTTTCCACGATCATACATACTAAGAAATAAAAGCTTGAGAGCCAGATGCACTGGAAAAGATAATCTGAAGAGGCATTACTATCAGAATATTTACTTTTAACTTGACTTTGCAAGGTGGCTTCAAAAAGAATACAAACGATCACAAACACTTTAAAAATGCTCAAATATTGCCTTAAACAGTGAAATACTCGTTTTGATATCAACACACAGGGTTACAGCTGAATTGTTATCATTTTGTCCTTGTAAGTTGTGCAAATGGTTGATGATGGTCCAACAAACAATCTTTTTGATGTTGGGTTATAACATTGGCCACAGCTCACGCTATATGTACCTCGAGTTGCTTTATATGCTCCGTAACAGCTAGGTTTATAGTGGTATATTTGAAAATGCGATAACTCAGCAGGACTTAAAATGTTGTGGGTAAAATTTTAAACATACATTGTAGACATGTGACACTTTATTCTAACATAAAAATTGTGCTCATGCAGAAAACTTCATTTTTCAACATTTTCGGTTTTGTAAATGAGTCAATTTTCGTGGAATGGCTGTTACACCATTACTAATGGAAATCATGCTTAAGAATTTTCTATTTTGTGTTGAGCAGCCAACTGTCATATGCGGCCAATTTTGGACTGTCCCTTGGCTCAGGCTACATACGACAGTTTCAAATGTATTTCTGTGTTGGATATCTTGAATGGGGAAGGATTCCTGTACGAAAAATTACGCCCGTAACAGAGGCGTAAATGAGACGTAATTATGAGACGGAATCCGTCTCATTTTTAGCTCACCTGAGCACGAAGTGCTCGAGGGGAGCTATTGTGGTCACTCACCGTCCGTCGTCCGTCTGTCCGTCTGTCCGTCTGTCCGTCCACAATTTCTTCAAACATCTTCTTCTCCAAAACTAATAGGCCAATTTTGACCAAACTTGGCAGGAATGTTCCTTGAGTGACCCTTCTCAAAACTTGTTCGCGGATTTTTGATTCGTCAAAAAATGTGGGCGTGGCAGGGCGGGGCTTATTGCACTTAGAGAAATCCTAAGAAAATTCTTTAAAAATCAACCATTGTTCCAATTTGAACCAAACTTGGCAGAATTGTTCCTTGAGTGACCCTTCTCAAAACTTGTTCTCAAATTTTTGATTCGTCAAAAAACGTGGCCGTGGTAGGGAGAAAGGGGCTTTTCAGACTTAGAAAAACCATAAGAAATTCTTTAAAAATCAACCATTGTTCCAATTTGAACCAAACTTGGCAGAATTGTTCCTTGAGTGACCCTTCTCAAAACTTGTTCTCAAATTTTTTATTTGTCAAAAAACGTAGCCGTGGTAGGGAGAAAGGGGCTTATCAGACTTAGAAAAATCATAAGAAAATTCTTTAAAAATCAACCATTGTTCCAATTTGAACCAAACTTGGCAGAATTGTTCCTTGAGTGACCCTTCTCAAAACTTGTTCTCAAAGTTTTGATTTGTCAAAAAACGTAGCCGTGGCAGGGAGAAAGGGGCTTATCAGACTTAGAAAAATCATAAGAAAATTCTTTAAAAATCAACCATTGTTCCAATTTGAACCAAACTTGGCAGAATTGTTCCTTGAGTGACCCTTCTCAAAACTTGTTCTCAAATTTTTGATTGGTCAAAAAACGTAGCCGTGGCAGGGAGAAAGGGGCTTATCAGACTTAGAAAAATCATAAGAAAATTCTTTAAAAATCAACCATTGTTCCAATTTGAACCAAACTTGGCAGAATTGTTCCTTGAGTGACCCTTCTCAAAACTTGTTCTCAAAGTTTTGATTCGTCGAAAAACGTAGCCGTGTCAGGGAGAAAGGGGCTTATTAGACTTAAAAAAATCATAAGAAAATTCTTTAAAAATCAACCATTGTTCCAATTTGAAGTAAACTTGGCAGAATTGTTCCTTGAGTGACCCTTCTCAAAACTTGTTCTTAAATTTTTGATTCGTCTAAAAACGTAGCCGTGGCAGGGAGAAAGGGGCTTATCAGACTTAGAGAAATCATAAGAAAATTCTTTAAAAATCAACCATTGTTCCAATTTGAACCAAACATGGTAGAATTGTTCATTGAGTGACCTTTCTCAAAACTTGTTCTCAAATTCTTGATTCGTCAAAAAACGTAGCCGTGGCAGGGAGAAAGGGGCTTATCAGACTTAAAAAAATCATAAGAAAATTCTTTAAAAATTAACCATTGGGTCTATTTGAAGCAGACTTTGCAGGAATGTTCTTTGAGTCTCTCTTTTCAAAATTGATTCACAAATTTTTACATTTGTCAAAAAATGAGGGCGTGGCAGGGAGGAAGGGGCTTATCAGCCTTAGAGAAATCATAAGAAAATTCTTTAAAAATCAACCAATGGGCCAATTTGAACCAAAATTTGCAGAATTGTTCTTTGAGTGACCCTTTTCAACATTTGTTCATAAATTTATAGTTTCATAAAAAAATGTGGGTGTGGCAGGGTGGGGCTTATCTAACTAAGAGAAATTGTTAAAAAATTCTTCAAAAATCTTCTTCTCCTTAACCGTAGGGCCAATTAAAACCAAATTTGGCAGGAATGTTCCTTGGGTGACCCTTCTTAAGATTTCTTTGAGGATTTTTTATTCATCCAAAATTGTGGGCGTGGCAGGTCAGCATTTACCGGACTTGGAGAAATCATAAGAAAATTCTTTAAAAATCAACCATTGGCCCAATTTGAACCACACTTGGCAGAAATGTTCCTTGGGTGACTATTTTCAAAAAATTTTCTCAAATTTTTTATTCGTAAGAAAAAATTGGGCGTGGCTTATCGGACTTACAGAAATCCTAAGAAAATTCTTTAAAAATCAACCATAGGCCCAATTTGAAGGAAACTTTACAGAAATGTTCCTTGAGTGACCCTTTTTAAAATATGTTGGCAAATTTTGTATTGGTAAAAAAAGTGGGCGTGGCAGGGCGTGGCTTATCAGACTTAGAGAAATCATAAGAAAATTCTTTAAAAATCAAGCATTGGGTCAATTTGAAACAAATTTGGCAACGATGTTCCTTGAGTGACCCTTTTCAAAATTTGTTTGCAAATTTTTGATTCGTCAAAAAAAGTGGGCGTGTCTTAAACTTCTTTCAGGTGAGCGATATAGGGCCATTCTGGCCCTCTTGTCCGCTAGTAAGCTTGTTTAAAGAAATATAAGAATGAGACGGAAACCAAGCGTAAACCAAGCGTAATTTAGAGGCGTAAAATGTTAATTAACCGGAATTTTTAGAGACGGAATATGCAAATGAAGCGGATTTTTTTTACAGGCGTAATTGCTAGGAGGCGTAACTAGATAGAATTATGAGGCGGATTCCGCTTGGAATTTTTAAGAAATTACAGGCGGAATCCGCCTCATAATTACGCCTCCTAGATATTTACTACATAATATGTGGGTGGGGAATGGTAAAAATGAACATTTGAATTTGTTTAATTTAGTCAAAAGAAGACTCACCAATGTTGCCTCACTTGGTCCTACCATTTAGTCAGCCCCTTAATGTCCTGGATTCATCAATATCAATGTTTGAATTCATATCTCAAACATTAACTTTGCAAAAAGTCAGAGAAGCAAAATTCCCTCCAATTTTCTAAACAGGAAGTAGGAAATGGTCATAGACTGGGAGAAAATAGACTGGGAGGCCTAATTTTCACAAAGTTAATTCTGTATCTTGTGAACTATATATCTCAGGCACTATTTGAGATACAGCCATAATATTTCACACATGGATACTTCCTGCCAATACCTTTTATTTGGGACCATGACCTTTGGCCTAGTGACCTTGACCTTGGAGTTTGACCTACTTTTAAAAAACTTTAACCTGGCCTATATCTCATGTACTATTATTGATAGAGCCTTGATATTTCACACATGGATACCTCCTGTCAAGACCTTTAATTTGGAATCATGACCTTGTGACCTTGACCTTGAAGTTCGACCTACTTTTATTTTTTTAACCTGGCCGATATATCATGCTCTTTTACACATACAGCCTTAATATTTCTCACATAGACACCTCCCGCCAACACCTTTCACATTTGACCATGTGACCTTGTGACCTTGACCTTGGCATTTGACCTACTTTTTTAAAGCTTTAACCCAGCCTCTATCTCATGTCCTTTTACACATACATTCTTGATATTGCACACATGGACACCTACCAAGACTGTTCACATTTGATCATGACCTTGGACCTTGTGACCTTAACCTTGGACTTTGACCTACTTTTTAAAAACTTTAATCTGGCATCTATCACATGTCTTTTTACATGTGCAGCCTTGATATCTCACACATGGACACCTCCTACCAAGACCTTTTGCATTTGACCATGACCTTGGTGTTTGACCTACATTAAAGAACTTTGACCTGCATGCCCTATATTTCATGTGCTTTTACACATACAGACTTGATATTTCACACATGGACACCTCCTACCAAGACCTTTAACATTTGATCATGACCTTGGACCTTGTGACCTTGACCTCAACTTAGACCTACATTAAAGGTAGGCCCTTGAGGGGGCATATTATGTGTTACAAACACTTCTTGTTTAGATAGAGCCTTGATATTTCACACATAGATACTACCTGACATTTACTTTCATTCAGGAATTAAGACATTGTGACCTTGACCTTGAAGTTTGACCCACTGTTTAACCTGGCCTACATCTCATACACTGTAAGATATAGAGCTTTGATATTTCACATAAGGATAGAACTTGCTAAGACCTTTCATTTGGGATCATGACCTTTGGCATTAGGACCTTTACCTTAAGGCATATACTTTACAAGAACTTTAACTTGGCCTATATTCTAATCACTATTACAGATGGAGTCTTGATATTTTACTCTTGCATACCTCCTACCAAGACCATCAATCTTGGAACTTGACCTTGTGACCTTGAATTTGGAGTTTGACCTTCTTAACAAAAGCCTTTTCTTTGCCTTTATCTCATGCAGTGCAAAAATGAAAATGGCTAGTATATTGGAATCGCGTCATTATAAAATTGCTAAGTCCAAAAAATCCGCCTCCCTGCAAAGTTTAAGTTATTTTCCTCTTTAAGAAACAGCTATTCCGCCTTGTTAAAATGGCTAAGTCCAAAAATTACGCCTGCTCAAAAATTAAATTTTTAAATTACGCCTGTTGTGATAAAATTTCGCCTCCATTTCATTTTACGCCTTTAATTTCCGTCACTACTATACACAGTGACTAAGGCGTAAAGTACAAATCCGCCACTGTTACAAGCGTAAATTGCCATTTACGCCTCATTTACGCCTGATTTACGCCTGTTTTCCAAGCGGAATCCGCCTCTTTTTTTCGTACAGGATAATTCAATTATTTGGAAGAGTGAACTTTACTCAAGGTCTCAACACTTTTGTCAAAGTTGAGTAAAGTCAAATCGTTCTAGTTTTGATTTTAGGAGCTTTTGATAAGATTGGATGATCTCAGCCTAGTACTTTGAACCTTAGAACCAAACAATCATTGGTTATGCAAGCCCCTGATTGAAACCTGTAGGGAAAAAATGGATGTAAAAAAAGAAAATAATTAAACAATCAAGATTCTTGGAATATAATGTATTATGTTTCCAATCCATATTAGATTTATCTTTGTATGATTTGAAGATTTCCAGTTGGTGTCTACGCAAGTCAACAGACTAGTGTCAGATTTTTGAATATGTTTTCTCATAGTGTTATAAATACAGTCTTCAAATTTAGGTTTGATAAAGAAAATAGTAAAAAATTCATAAGAAAAATTATGACAATGGACGTTTTCGCCCAAAGGTAATTTGATGTATCCCAGCTGTTTAGACTGGTGCCAGGTTTCTAGATATACATGCTCAACCTGGTCCATCAAATACTGTAAACCAGTCACAAAATATGGAAAACTGCCAGACCTTCCAGTCTATATTCATGCAATTACAGAAAATAAAGATGAAAAAATCTTGTATCATACTAACCTGGTTAGTTTTTCCTAGGAATTTTATGTTTATGAGTTACCTATTCTGAGGAAAATGAAAGGTTTTAGACAGGTCAAAATTGAATACAGATAAAATGAAATGTACAAAATCCTTATGACTATGTACACCATATGATACCGACCCGGAAAGTATTCAGAGAAATGTGGGAAATTCTGTTTGCAACATTTTCATCTTTTCTTTTAAAGTTCTCTCTTTTGATTATTGATGTTTTTGGGAAGTTTTTCGTGAAAATGGTCAATTTGGGCGTTATGCCCCAATTTGATAAATTGTCCAGAGTTATATATAACATCGTGTATTAGGTTTTCAGAGTACAATATTTCATCAAATCCTATCAGTATGTTGTTGGTACTCCTAACTTAAGATTCTAAATTAGTATGCACAACATTGGGTTTGGATTTAAAATAAGAAATATAGGACACCTTTACCCCCTCTTACATATTGATCTGAATCATCTATGATAACCTTCAGAATCTTTCCAGTCTCAAGCTTTGCTGTCATCGTCGTTACACATCCAAACTTATTCGGGCGCGGTCGTAAATGTTCAGCGTTGGTTATTTCCACTGCCGAATGTTTTTGATGTCGCCTGAATTATTCCGACATCGCACAAATATCATTAGGGATGGTCTACCTTAACCCTTTCCCAAACAAGACCGGGTTTTGACGTCCCTAATAGAAATGGCTTTGGAAAACATTGAGACAAAAGAAGAAACTGCTAATAAACAACAGTTTCTCCTTTTGCCTCAATATTTTCTGTGTCATATTATTCACAAATTTTATCTTTTGTAAGATCCATTTTGTCGTCTGCAGTAGCTTTCAAATTGAACCACCCTAAAATTTTGTCGTTTGGGAAAGGGTTAATTAATTAATTCTCTTCAATAGATGCATAAAGTTCTGAATATTTCTCCTTCCAGGTTAGCCCTCCGCCAAATAATTACGACAAACCAGAAAACCAGACTACCTCCCAACAGGGTGATGTAGAGACGTACCTGACAAGCCCGCGTCGATCAACATTCTCACCTACGTCGAGTAAAACCCACTCCCCACCGCCGATATCACAGGTTAACTACCCGATCACAAACGGGCACCATGTATCTGAAGAATCTCCTGACAGACAGACGGATGATCGACCGCGATCACAGGAATCTCAACTTGAGTACAGAAAATACTTCCCATACGCCGACTACATCACGAAAGTCAACTCCCTACCCCGGAGTTACGCGTCGGCGTTCAATATGGCCGCCAGCGTCAACATTAACGGGATGGACAGCGTCATGGATCTCAGCATGAATAAGTCTGTGTCCAGTCAGGATTCAGAGGAAGGGGAGCTAGAATGGAAAGCGCGACAATCCTCCATTTTGTCATCAAAAAGCCCAGTGTCGGAGTCAGAAAGCGAGTCGAAGCGTGACGTGACGACAACATCAGACACGCCGACGGCGGATTCAGGGATTCATCACTGCCCGCACTGTAACATCTTCTTTCATGATTTCACCATGTACAACCTACACCAAAGTTTACACTCGCCGTCGGAGGACGACCCGTTCTTGTGTCCGTCGTGTCTGAAACATTGTCAGGACAGGATAGAGTTCATGTTTCACATAGTCTGGCACGTGAAGTACCCACACACGATACCTAAATATCAGACATTTAAAGAGACATACCTAATTACAGACCCTTAAATTGGGTACCGGGTAAGTTTTCCTTTTGTATTTTGTACCAATTTGATTTGAAACATATTAAGCTCATATTGTAGGTAATATTAGTAAATGCAGTAACTACAGCTTGGATAATATGTAGTCAGGGTGTTTTGTTATGTGACTGGTTGTATTTTAAAACTAAGTTTTCAGCTTTTATTAAAAGATTTTCTCATATAGATTCTAATCCCTTTTAGGAGATTGGTCACATAATGTTTCACCCTTGAAAATCTGTCTGCACCAATGCCACTAAACAAATTCTTAAGCAAGAGTCAATCATAGCTCGAGGGTTACGACACTGGTCCATATGGAATTAAAATCTGTTTCCGGTTCCATCCGCAAAGACCTGTATTTTAACCCATTTAACCCATTTAACCCTTTCCCAAACAAGACCTGGTTTTGACGTCCCTAATAGAAAATGCTTGGGAAAACATTGAAACAAAAGAAGAAACTGCTGATAACCAGCAGTTTCTCCTTTTGTCTCAATATTTTCTATGCCATATTTTACACAAATTCTATCTTTAATAACTTCCATCTTGTCATTTTTGGCAGTTTTTGAAGTGGATCACTCTAAAATTTTGTCGTTTGGGAGAGGGTTAAAATTCTGGTAGATTGTCATACTTAATAATTAAGCTGTATATACATGTCACAGGGTTCTCCGCAGAATATTTTGAAGCCGTAGTGGCATTGCTAAACCTTGAAACATATTGTGCTCATGCAAATAATAGTGAATAAAAACATAATGGGAAAAGAAGAAATTGCTCAATTTGAGCAATTTCTTCTTTTCCCATAATGTTTTTATACAGAATTATTACATTTTATTTTATAAGAATTCATTATTTATCACTTTTTGACATGGAATATCTACAAATGCCCTTATTTGGTGACCTTTTTGATGAAATTAAGCTGTGGGGTAGTTTTGAAGCTGTAGGGGCATTGCACTGATTTCCATGAAGCTGTAGTGGGGCTGATACAGCTTATTAGGCTGGGGAGAACACTGTGACAAGGTCATCAATCTAGGTCAATGCTTTTCAAAAAAGGTAACAATTTTCATGCCCTAGTATCAAAAGATCGGGGGCATATCATGATATTGTTTTACTCGTGTCTATCCGTCCATATGTCTGTCTGAAAACTTAACATTGGTCATTTCAGGGGCATTTGTGTTTCAAAAACACATCTAGTTTTGCTCTCCTTTTCAGATAAAATCCAGACCTATTAGATGATGTGCTGATGACCAGAGTTAGGTAGGACTTACCCTCTAGTTAGGTAGAATAGTTTGTCATGGGGCAATCAATCAAAAAAATGATAGCTGCTTCAAGCCAAAATGATAATAAAGATTTCATCGCTTTTCATAAAAAACCTTGTAACTACAGCTTTCTCAAAGCTGTAGTTACAAGGTTTTCGATGAGAAAGGCAGTGAGTTATTACTCTGAAATTATTTTTGAGTTAATGAAAAATTGGTGTTAGTGGGTATACATTGATATAGACTTGCAAATTAGTATGATTTGTCTTGTTGTTTACCACTAAATCAATTATTATAACAGGGTAAAATGCTCAAATTCTCATCTTCGCTTGTGATGTTTCCAAAAGCTTTCTTAAGGTAGTCCAACCCATATGAGATTCATGCAACGCCAGAATTGTTTAGGTGACATTGTACACATTTGACAGTGGAATGTTCCATTGCCAAATGTTAACAACGTCCCCTGAATAAGTTGGATACCTAATGAATGTTAAAAACCTCATGAGAAAAAATCAAAAACATCGCATGAATCTATTTTGGGGTGGACTACTGTAAGAAATGTCTCAAGCATGCGTTAATAAATTACTACAGCAATTAAAGCAGTGTATAAACAGTTCAACGTAACTACCTCAAATGAATGTTACCGTCTTCACATGCTTTTGTTTAGTTATGATTTTGTACATAGTTTGTTGGAAAACAATATTTTTGTTGATATTGTGTTATCTGTTCTTGATTAAGCTAGCCCCTGCGAAAAAAGTTCAAGAAAGCATTTAAGTTCAAGAACTTTTCTAGAATTGCAATTTAATGATCTAGAATGTTCTAGAACAGTTCTTGAACTTAAATGCGTCCTTGAACTTTTTTCGCCGGGGAAGACAACTGTTATAATTACTGTAAAAATCATATAGTGACACAAACATGATTTGAGGTCCTACGGCAACAAAACTTTTGTATGTGCATATCTCTGTTATTCATAAAAAAATGTAACTATTGCTTAAAACAAGCTGTAGTTATGGGGTTTTTGAAGAAAGCAATGATCAAAAGTTTGATGCCGGACCCTCAAATAACAGAACAGCCACAGTTGTTAAAGATGATTTCCGGTAAAAATTGTTAATTTTCAACACTAATCTTTGTTTATAATTAATTACGGGTCTTGTTGTGTTTTATTTTGTTGCTTTTAAATGATATCCTTATATGTATATATTCATGAAGAAATGTCATTTACAGCAGAATTATAATTATTTACATCAATATGCTTTGGAAACATAAATGCTTATCAATGGGTTTGTCCAAAGTTATTGTAAATGCATATGATTGATTTACTTCAAAAACTTCGTAACTACAGCTTGTTTTAAGCTGTAGTTGGGACGTTTTGGGAAAAAAGTACATGTATCAATATATTGTTGGCTTTGTTCAAAAATGCTGTAACTACAGGTTCTTATTAGTTGTAGCTACAAGGTTTGAGAAGAAGAGCATCAGTATATGCTTACATGTTGGTACAATAAATTTGCGATAAAAATCCTCAAAATTTTATGTAGCTATGCTCTTTGCAATCTATAATTGCCTCTAGCATTCAATTTTCTTGTCCCCCAAAATGTTTTTGTTCTGTTAATACGGGTATTTCAAATTTAACAGCATTCGTTTGTAGATAAATTATGAAAGCACATCATGCTTATGTATCCCACAATATGACTTTTCAACAAAACCTTGTATCTACAGCTTGATCAAAGCTGTACATACGAGGTTTTTGTTGAAAAGCATCAATGTGCTTTGTTTCTCATATAATTTGTTTTTATTTTACTGTCAACATATGATCATATACGGGTATGTTTCAGGGCTACAAATAAGAGAGGAAAAGGCGGTTTCAAAATGAATTATTTCTTTTATTGTTCATCAAACCTAATGGTGTGTTGGTACTCATTGGAATCGTCTCATTGAGACAATTCTAACGAGTACCCACAACATAGGGTTTTGAATTGAAATAACAAAGTTAGAATGCCTTTATCCCCACTTATCTGTAGTTCTGCTCAATATTTATGTAACAGCATTCTTGTTTAAGTATTTCTTATAGCATACAATAGATGACCTGGCAGAGTATCCCTTGGTAATAGATAGAGATGCTCTGCTAGGTCATTTATCATGAGCTATAAAAAGATAAATGATATACAAACATATGTTTTAACCCTGTCCCAAACAAATCAAAATTGGACTATTCCTAGATGATGCTAATTAATATAAGATTAGTGTATAACAAAGAAAATATTTAGGCAAAAGGAGAAAATGCTGATTATCAGCATTTTCTTCTTTTGCCTGAATTTTTCCCCCAAGCCTTTTCTGTTGAGTATGCTGAAAGTAGGTCTTGTTTGGGAAAGAGTTAAATATACCTTCATTCAGAAACTTACATTCAATGAGAAGATGCTATTCATCTTCTATTTCATAATATTTCTATGTGCTATATGGTATAATTATAAAGATTTTTGTTGCCTTTTTCCCACAATATATATTGTAAAGTTTTTTTTTGTTTTGAGAGACACTGAAGGAAAGTACATCAGGGTATCATTAATCAAAGACTTAAATTTCTCTTAATAAGTCATTATAAAATTTAAAAAAAAAATCAAGTAAGGTACAGGTGAAAAAAAATGGTATAAAATGTGTTTTAACCATTTATTCCTGACTTCTGCACATGGAAATAACACAAGATTAGACTTGCAATTGCCTGCAATATTTTTAAGAAAAAAACTATTGCATGTATACAAAAAAAGGTAATGTGAAAATTTATGTAAGTGTTTCCTCATTCTTATATCATATATAAATACAAACCACCAATTGTATTCACCACATATTTTGTGCCATTACTATTTTAAAGCATAATTGTTATTGGTTGCTTAGGCAACAGAATGGATAATTGTAAACTTTTGTCTGTTATTTTTCAATTCATATTCAGCTTTTAGCATGATAATCACTGCATCATAACATCATCAAGTTTCTCATTGTAAAATTATTCATTAAAGAACCATAATGACACATTATATATAATTTAAGATACACAATTTTAATTGATTCCATAACTACCGGATATGATTTTTGTCAATAGAAAATTCTATGTTGACAAATCTGTCAATTAATCAATGAGTGAGTCTGTCCATCAATCAGTCAATCAACCAATCAAATCAGTCATGGTCATATCAGCATTTCCTCCTTTCTTTCAATATAAATATATCACATATCTATCTTGGATACAGACATGAAAACAAAGGATTTGTTTGGGAATATGTTAAGCTTAGAGCAAATATCTGCCATCAGTTTTGGAAAGAGTTAAGCTTACAAAAAAAATCTACCAAAAGTTTTGGAAAGAGTTAAGCTTACAGCAAAAATCTACCATAATTTTTTGGGGAAAAAACAACATAAGTTCAGGAAAGAGTTAAGCTTAGAGCAGAAACACCACCATAAGTTTTGGAAAGAGTTAAGCTTAAAGCAAAAATACCACCATAAGTTTTGGAAAGAATTAAGCCTAGAGCAAAAATACCACCATAAGTTTTGAAAAGAGTTAAGCCTAGAGCAAAAATACCACCATAAGTTTTGGAAAGAGTTAAGCATAGAGCAAAAATATCACCAGAACGACAAATGATTTCTTTAAAAAGCAAAACAAAAAGAATAAAAGGTCGTAAAAATCCATGTCATGTCATTACATGTGAGAAATGACCGATAGCAAGTCAATATCTAGGAACAAAGTCCACTACAACAAAAAGCTGTAAAAGTTCATTGAAACCCATGTCATGTCGATGAAATTGCAAATGAATTCTGATGATTTTCCAAATGAAGACCTGGTTTTGATGTCCCTCATCTAATAAGCTTGGGAAAATACTGAGACAAAAGAAGAAAAATCTGGTAATCATCCTTTTCTTCTTTTGCCTTATATTTTCAGTGCTGTATTGTATGCAAATGCTATCTTTATCATAATCCATTTCGATGGCTCAGCGCGAAACAGTTGTAACTGCCTATAAACATATAGGCAGTTACAACCGTTTCACGCTAAGCCATCGATTTGGTCCTCTGAAGCAGCTTTCAAATCTGGCAGGAATAAAATGTGGTGTTTGGATATGGGTTAATCACAAAATCTAAGCATAAAGGTCATTGAAATCCATGTCATGTCAATAACATGTGAGAAATAGGCAGATAGCAAATCATCAATGTTATTGCAAAACACCGTAACTCCAGCTTTAATTAAGCTACAGTTACAAGGTTTTTTCTTGAAAAGCGAGAAAAATGAATTCTTTATACAGGTCTATTTACAGAATATTGGGTGAATGACCGCTCTATAAAACCTGGTGGGCTTTTTGTACTCTGATAATTAGTACATGAATACATGTCCATAGCTATATAGGTCATACAGAAATTATCCTCCTAGATCTAATCCTTGTCATGAAAGGAAAATTTAAAAGCAGGCAGTTTAGAATAGGGTCATGGGTTCAAATCTACTTGTGCTGTGGCATTTTAGCCGCATTTATTCTGAAAAAGAAAGGTTAGCCGAAATGAATAAATGTCTTTGTATATTGAAGTGTCATACCCATCTAAAGGGCCAATGAGTTTTGGCTTATGAGACACTTTTCATCCTTGAGTGCTAGTACCTCCCAATTCCCCACTCTGTAAACAGGAATATGGCCGAGGTTGGTTTATGGTAACCTTTCTTTTTGTAGCTAGCAATTCACCAACAAGTTGCGTTGGTACTTTACTGGCAGGCTGGTTCCAACCTGTTGTTTCAACCTTTAACCTTGTGCTTCAAAATGGATGTCACAGAAGCATTGAATAACTACTAGTTAAATAGGTGGCAGTTCACTTGTTGAAAGCCAATGTGCTATGGCAGCTGGAAGTGTCATATGTTGACAGCCATCCAGACTCTTCCATGAACTCAAGTGAAAGTGTAGCAAGTGCGGCCAAGAAATTTCTTGCATATACAGAAGCCTTCAACATTTTGGCTAGGTCCAAAGTTGACCATTGTCAGTCTGCACTTGAAACTCAGTCTGACAAAGATTTAGGTCTATTGGTCAAACTGTAGTGTCTTGAACAATCAAACTAAGATGACGTCTTGAACAAGTTGCAACTTTGCTATGATATTGTCGCTTTTTCATGTGACCTCAGCTGCTGAGTGGGACGTTAAACTCTATTTGATAAGCAATCATAGGTTTTCACTATTAAATCTCAATTGAAATAGAAATTAAAGTTCAATAATTGCCAGTTTAAATTCACTGCCATATCTTTTCCTTAGCTTACATGTGCGGGAAAATCAATATGAGAATAAAAGATGGGATGTACATTACAATAGTGACTTTAACTTTTGTTATCCATAGACTTTAACCTTTTCCTACGCAACAGATATTTAGACTGGCTTAAATTCATAGCTTTTAGGAATTGAAGGCAACAAAATGTTTGTTATCGTATTACAGCTTGGAAAATATAGAAAGTAAAGGAGAAAATGCTGATCATCAGATCAGCATTTTCTTCTTTTCTGTCATTTCTTTCCAAAGCTGTCTGTGAGAGGGATATCAAAAGGAATGATTATTTAGAAAAGGGTCAATTTATATTTTTGAAGGAGGAGATTTAAAAAGAGACAATTTAAAACAGCCGTCTCAGCTGTTGGTCACATGATAGTACCATTGGTTCAAATGTACCATAAGGATAGAAGTTGGACCCTTTGCCAAATTAAGGGCTGCTTTTGAATATCTCAAGCAACACTCAAGGTAAATTGAGAAGTCAGTTCTAAGTACAATTTGATAATTTTGGCAATATTAGGAATAGAGGCAGATTTATGATCATCACTGATTCTTGTTAAATTTTAAGTGCACATGCACCCACAATCCCTGAATATCAAGAAGCTGAACATAATCATTAATTTTGCCAGTCAATGCTTGTAGTAATAGGTTACCCCAATCTAAAGTACCAATAATTTTGTAGGCAAGTCTATATTTCCATTACTTTGTTGAATAAATAAGAGAAAAAAGCCACATTATAATTAAGCGCTGGTTTGATTTTACACGGAGAGAAAAATGTATGAAATGATATTGTCTACTGATTCCAGACTAGAAATGTCAGACAGACGGAAATTGGAGACGAAAACTAATGAATCAAATGAGTATGCAGACAGTAAATGGAAAACAGGAATCATTGCATGTTATTCATCAGACTTTTTATTCCCTGCATGGATAGATCACAGGGCAGAAACATTTTGCCTTATCATCTATAATTGATGTTAGAGAATAAAATATTGTCTCTTTTCTATCTTAAATCTTGTTACTTGTAACATCTTTTTTGAAGCTGTAGTTACATTTTAGGTTTTGGGTGAAAAGCAGTGATAGATTGATTTATTAATAGGTTAAACAATTTCGATACAATTGATCTAGCAAAAACAATATCAATTTCCCAAGCTAATGACATAGTGGCTAATGAAGAACATTTCAGAAAAGATGCAATAATTTAATCTCATATCCATGACATGCAGACTTTCAGTAGTTTGCTTTTTATCAAAAGCTAGACTATGAAGCTTCAATCAGTTTTCAAATCTTGACACAATTTATCTTTATAGCATTTCAAACTTGAAAGTTTTAATTGATTGAAAATCAAAATCTTGATCAAATGACATGTCTAGTTGGGAGCAATAAACAATTTGCTATTTAAAACTGTTTTAACCCTTTCCCAAACAAGACCTGGATTTGACGTCCCTGATAGAAAAGGCTTGGGAAAACATTGAAACAAAAGAAGAAACTGCTAATAGCCAGCAGTTTCTCCTTTTGTCTCAGTATTTTCTGTTCACACAAATCCTATCTTTAATAACATTCATTTTGATTTTGTCATTTGTGACAATTTTTGAAGTGGACCACCCTAAAATTTTGTCGTTCGGGAAAGGGTTAAGCAAAGTCTGTATCAAGCTAGATTGCCAGACAAGCGCCAGCACTTAATTCTTGCAATGCTTGCAAGCACTAAATGGCCCTCTGATGCACATATTGCGCTTTCCTTCAAAAAACATGTAAGAACTGGTTATTCTAAGCTTTAGTTACAAGATTTTGGAAGAGCGGTGGTATCAGTTAGCACTGCGAAGATAAAAAAAAATCACATCAGTCAATTTAATTAACTAAGGATGAAAAGTGCAGGTATACTTATTACTTTGATAAAGGATTTTCGATAAATCATACCCTGGAGCAGTTAGTATTGATATATCACTCATCAATATGTTCAGAGATGACAAATTGTTTTTTTGTTTTCATCAAGAAATTTATTTTTGTCTGGAAAAAAGCTTTGAGGCTCAAATGAAATCTGGGAGAAAAAATCTCCCGAGAATGAGGCATGTTGTCGCTTTCCAATGAAAACCCCGTAACTGCAGCTTAAAACAAGCTGCAGTTACGGGGTTTTCGTTGAAAAGCATGAATGTTCTGGTAGATAATGAGATAAAATATTACTGTCTGTTGCTCTCATTCTAGACTGGAGACCCTTTACCAGTCAGGACAAAAATATAGACTGGCTTTACAGTACTAAATTGGCATGATTCTTATCTGGATGCTAAAAAACAACTGTCTTAAAACAACATTTTTTCTGATTGCCCTATCAAAATCATTTTGATACAGAAAACAACTGACTTACTAGTATAATGAATATTATGAAAACTCAAATCTATAGACATCATACATAGTAAGAAGCATCATGCTCTTTCATTTGATTTTTCCCCAATTTCGTCTTGACAGCAACATCGAAACTTGGAACTGTTTAAGATGACTTTCACATATCACCTTTTTACATTAAAAAAATTAAAATATTTTGCCACTTTGAAAATAAATGAAAGTCATAGTGCTTATCAACATCATGTTGTTTTTCAAGCAGTCACAGATTAGTCATTTCATTTCAGGATCATGTCAGGATGTTTCCTTGAAATAACTCATGTGGATCAGCACAAAAGAAAATGTATTTATAACAATGTAAGCATTATTTTTATTCAATGCCCAAGCTGTTGATGGCCAATTATAGTTGTCAATGGCAATTTTGTAAGTCAAGGGTAGGCCTTAAGCACTTTAAGGGAAAATCTTGCCAGAATTAGGCAGGTTGTGATTGCATCGGGGAGAAAAAAATGACGGTTAAAGTGAAACCGTCTGCTGCCTGCAGTAACAGACGGAATATATCAGATCAAGGGAAATTTGAGCTTAGAGTTTAATGAATCAAAATAATACACAGACATAACAGGGTATTGTTCTTATCACTTTGTCCTTGTGTGATCAGAGGAAAACCTTTTGTAAGTAAACAAAAGAAAGTGCACATAATATAATTCATTGCCAGGGTTCTCCTATTGACATAAATGTGTAGTTTGGTCAACTGCAGCTTATTAGGCAGAACACTGGTACATTGCAAGAGCACCTGTCTAATGGTATAGACAATGTACCTGTAAAAGAAGGCAGACATATGAATAAATTCTGGCAGGTAGATCTGTTTGTCCAAATTTGCCAAGAATTAATGGCCTAAAAATCCGTCATTTGACATTCAATCTACCATACTCTATAAAAAGCTAATGTAAATTACTTCTCAAATAGGAAGCTGGTGAAAATAAATTGTAATTAAAAACCAAATTAGCTTTTAGATTTTAATTTTAGAATTGTTGACATTTATAAAAGATATTCCATAAAAGCTCTTAAAATGTATTGTTTTCAGATAATATCCCTATATCTGATATCAAAATGGTTTCCTATGAAAATTGAAGTAAATATTGATATTCTTTATGGCAAAACGGATATCTTTTCGTGAAATAAGTGGAAGGACATTGATAACTTGTTTGCAAATTCCAAGTTGTAAGTTATTTGAACAAATGGGGTCATTCTTTAATATTTATTCATAGTATTGTTATTGAAACTGTGGTTGTCACTTGATGCGACCATCTAATTTTAGGCTATTAGATTTTTTTTAAAAAAATTGAACATTTTACAATTTAATTTCTTAGTGATCAATTCATTGGTTGATTGATTGATTTGTTGGTTATGAATATGCATGCATGTAAATACATCTTACCGCAAACATGCAAAATTGTTATCATGAATTTAAGAAGAAATGTAGAGCTCTACCTTCAGCTGTTTTTAGCAGATGCTTTTGCAATTTTCTATCAACTTGTGTAGGAAATAATGTGCCATATCATACAAACTGTATAGAACTTAAACATAAAACCTGTTCTCATTCATTTTCATCATAAGTCATTTATTGCATTTTAGGTGGTAATTTTACAGAACTGAAAACTCGACAATACCTCGGGAAAGCTTGAAGCATTGGTCTCCAATAGGTTTGATTTAAGATTCGATGTACATGATTGTATATTATTGCAAAGACCTTTTCTTTTCTATAGGCAAAAGCTACAGGATCATTAAGAATGAATCATAACTAGCAGGGAAATATCTGAAAAGCAACACTAAAATAGTGAAATGGCCAGAGGGCCATGATTTGGGAGAATTGAAATACATGGAAAGTACAGCTGAATATAATGATCTTATGCTTAGCTAGCCTTTGATTTGACAACCTTACAACTGATGAAAAAGATACAAATTCTTACAACCAGTATTTACTCGTTTTCCTGTAATACTTTCAACAAGAAATTGTATCTTTTAGTGATTTCACGTCTTCTGTAGCAAGGTTTAAAACTGTGTCGTTTGGTAGAAGGTCAACACATTACTGAAATATTAGGCTAACTGGAGTCAACCTATTTCTCCTTATTTATTCAAGCCTAACACTAATTGTGTACTTAATGTTCTATATGTCATACATCCCAAGAGGAGGAAAACATGTTTTGTTGAAAGTTTATAAATCTTCACACAAATATTAAAAGCTAACCAGAAGTCACTGAAGCACAGTTTTCATCATTATGCAACTTTCATTTTCCTCTTTGCAACATTGCACCTCCTTTGTAACAGCTATACAATTGTCGTTTGGTAAACAGTTGAATACATTCATCGCAGATGTACTCTTTTCATGCCACTGGACACTTAAATTTACATGGGGTAATATGGACATACTTTTTTGTCCAGTGTCAACCAATGTTCTACTTCAGTGAGCATTATAAATCGTAGACACAGTAATCATGGATGCAGTAATGTTTTATGTATGAATACATGGTATAGGCACTTAGAGTGGCATGTCATTGACCTGCCATTATACTTCTGAATAGTACATTTGTAGTACATTTGACATTTCTATTCCCTAAAAAAGATTATTACAAAATTTGTCTTGCATACCTGTATTCACACATAATAGAAATGGGGTTTCCTTAAAATTACAGCATACAGTGCAATATTTTTATGCCCCGGCATCGAGAGATTGGGGCATATTGTTTTACTCATGTCCATCTGTCTGTCTGAAAACTTAACATTTTGCCTTTTCTCCAAAAGGATTCAACATACAAAGCTCAAATTTGGTATGTAACTTTCTTTCAATGATATATATCTGTTCCATGCAATATGACCTTCCTCAAGGTCATCCTTTAACACTTATCAACCCTTTACACAAAAACTGAACATTGTGGAAAAATGGCCATTTTTTAGTGTTTCACAAACGCATCTTGTTTCATTGAATATTATGATTGATATTGTTACTTCCTTCGTGAGGGATGATAAGTACCACAATTAGTGATCGCTGTATCAATTAATTTTTTTGCCAAACAACTGAAAATGAAATGATTTCATCCAGTTAGCTGTGACATAATTTTGGACAAAGAATAGTATTTCCATAGGTGTTGTTGTAAAATCTTGTAACTATAAACGATTGAAAATCTTTTACTAATGAGGGACTAGACTGATAACGGAAAATAGGGGTGGAAGGAGGTATATATGACTATTTATAGTAACAACTTATACACATTGATACCTGTCCAACCTAAAATAAACCAAAATATTTGTATCAATTTTCGTTTAACTTTGGATGTATGATACTGCTTGATTCAAGCAGTCGTCACGAGATTTTATATCAACACTGATGGTTTATCAATACATAATGGTAAGCCAAGTCTTATATTTCGCACAAAATTCATTGCTATTATGACAGTATTGAAAGCAATTGGAGAACAGATGAAAATGTGTAAAATGTGTTGCATTTATCCAACAAAATAAATCGTTCTTCATCATTGTATAAATATGTCTGTTCATCTGTCTGATCTCAATAACCAGCCTACCTCAGTGTGTATACACAGTCATATACATAAAAAT
Organism: Fragum sueziense; assembly: GCA_963680895.1. Lineage (NCBI taxonomy): Eukaryota > Metazoa > Mollusca > Bivalvia > Cardiida > Cardiidae > Fragum > Fragum sueziense. Next base: position 4,936,277 of record OY804608.1, read on the forward strand.
ATTGTGTAAACACATATGCATAAAATAGTAAATAACATAATGTGTCAACACTATATAAACCATCAACACATGATTATATAACCAACATCAAATTCATTCCATCAAACAATATATAAACACACCATAATTATTTGTAAATATAGCTAAATGTAGTGAAATAAGAACATAACTCATTACATCATTTATTGTCATGCCATCCATATTTACTACATACAAGCTTTTCCTTGGATAGACATTTTGTCTTCTCCATGAAACATCAATGTAATCGTAAATGAACAATTGTATTATATTACTATTTGACCTTGCAAGTACATTTTGTTTTTGAGCTGACTTGGACTGTTTAAAAAATATATCAAAGTCAGTACGAAAAAAGACATTGAAACAAGTTTTTAAAACACTATGGTCAATTCCCAAATTCATGACTGATATGTTCAAGCGCATTTAATTTTGTTGTTTCCAATGACTTTCAATAAAAAAAAATCCAACTATCATAATACTTTCTGGCATCGGCATTTTCTACGTGGGAGTAGACTAAGTTTGCAATGGGTCTCTAATCTTACATATTTACATGTGTCATATATACTTGTTTTTGACACTGTAACATGTCATGTTTTTCTCCTCTTACATATGAAAATTAGTGCTCTTTTTCATTAACTGGATTACTATTCTCTTAAAATAAACACCTTTTTAGAATTAAGTAGAAAGCAATCTAACATTCCCATCGTCAAGTCTATAAAGCTACATGTAAGAATTACAAAGTGAATGAGAGAAATGATTAGACCCTGCTTAGGAAATGTTCCATCCAATTGTATGTGGATGAGGCATACTTTGCATAATATTAGAATAAAATAATTCCTTAAATGATAAAGCAACATGAATTGCATTTACTTGCTTGAAACATTTGTTTAAGCTTCGAATACTTTTAATCAGATTTTGAAGTGAAGAGATCCAATTGTATGTTTTAACCCTTTCCCAAACAAGACCTGGTTTTGACGTCCCTAATAGAAAAGGCTTGGGAAAACATTGAAACAAAAGAAGAAACTGCTGATAACCAGCAGTTTCTCCTTTTGTCTCAATATTTTCTGTGTCATATTTTACACAAATCTTATCTTTAATAACATCCATTTTCTCATTTGTGGCAATTTTTGAAGTGGATCACTCTAAAATTTCGCTGTTTGGGAAAGGGTTTAAGGAAGCATGTAATTATCAGGATATGGTACAAGAGCTGCATGCAGTCCACTTTGGAAAGAAAATAGTGTGAAATGAAAAGTGTGATTGTTAAAATATTTTCTATTTTTTCAAACATACGTAAAAGATATATATTTTACTGATATTTCCATTCCATAAAAGATTGTTTTAATAAATATGGTTTCTTTATTTGAGTTTTTGTTGATCAAATATACTTAAACTTTGTTTTCAAAATTGTGTTGTTATGACTAATCAGATTTCATACTATTTCTCAGTCTTGTTTGATTTTGTGAATTTAAAAAAATCAAATGAATCAAACAATATATATATACTGTTTTGCAATGTTTTTGATTCAAATAATATTCAGTTCAGACAACAAAATAGGTATTCAAAAAAGAGATTTTATTTTCTGAATGGAAATTGGGATAGTGAAATAATTTTTCAAAGATTTCCTTCTGTAATTGAATTGTATATTTGTGTGATTGAAATGCGTTAACATAATGTCCATGACACAAAAATTATTGTTGTTAGTGTACAGCTTTGTTGAATACCTAGAGATAGTTACTTTTGTTACATTTTGTATTTCAACTCACAAACTCGATATAAGTTTCTTATAGTTAGATAACTTTGTAATCTTGATGGTGTATACTATACTTCTGAAAGAGCTGTGAAAAAAGGATAAGTACGAATAAAAAGTGATATCCTTAGATCTTTCTTTATCCCTAACTATGTGATGTATTAGAACTTACTCGGTGAAATATCTTACTATAATTATGTTGATGTACATGAATGTTTTCCGCAGAATAATGTGAAGCGGTAGTGGGTCCATGTCATTTAAGCCTTATAAATGAACCTCAAACATATAGTGTTAATGCAAGTTATCATGTATGTTCAGTAAATTAACCCAAATTTCGTATAATAAAACAAATTTGAATATAGCTGATAATGATGGAAAAAATGTTCATCAAAATAAACATTTATTTTACTTTATGAAAAAAAAATGCTTAAAATGAACAAATTCTTATTTCTTGAAATATCTTTTTCTCGATAGTTGATTTATTTGATGCCTAAAATTACACTATTTTGAGACAAATTTGAAGACATAAAGCTTTAAAGGGACCTATATTCGACCCACTACAGCTTTTCTAGCTGGGGAGAACACTAGCTGTATGTAATATGTTTGTACCCGGTTATTATTGTACATGGGGACTGTGATTAGGTTAGACCTGGTCACATTATTAAAGAGTTGATAATGATAAAAGACTATGGTCTTGAAGGGAATGTCCTCATGTAATTGGCAGATAATGAAATCGTCTGCCATTTCAAGGATTAATGCAAAGCTATTGTAAGTGCTTATAAGAATAGTATATATAACTAAAAAACAAAGCTTCACTATTTATGCTATATTAAGCATTTACAAAATTGCTCAACAGAGTTCAGTGACATTCAAGCATTTTCGTAACTGCTAACAGTTCCAAGTTTGCCCACAACTTAGAACACTTACATAGTTTAGCAGAGTTCTATAGGTATAAGTGGGAGCAAAGACATTCTACATTTGTCATTTCAACTCCAAATCCTATGTTGTGGATACTCATTTCAACCGTCTTCATGAGACAATTCCAATGAGTACCTACACCATAGGATTTGGTGAATGAATACTGAAATATTGCATTTCAAAAAGTCATCTCCCCCCTCTTACCTGTAGGTCTGGCTTAGCATTGAACCTTTGATTTGTAAAAAGAATATTAAATGAGTGAACTTGTTTATGGACTATATCGAAGGAGAAAATCTTGTGATACTAACTAGGAATGATAAAGTACTTCTAAGGGGAGAAGGATAAAATTGTTATGTTTTTGATAGATCCATAGATGTTGTTAAGTTGTACATATTTTAGTCTGATTTTAACTCTCTTTCTGTTTAAGAACCTTTATGAATTAACATGTTAGAAAATGAATCAATCCATCTATGTTGATGATTTGTTCAAATCCGGTGTTGCTGTTATGTACAGCTTATTTTTCGTGCGTAATGATGTTTTTAGTAAAATAGTAGTATAGGAGGGTATTAAGAGTCATTTTGGTCAAAATCAATCAACCCATCTATTATCTTACTAAAATTAAGGTAAAATGGATCGGTTGGCAAAACAATATTTGATATTTTGAAAACTTCATCATTTCTCAATTTAAGTTTTAGAACTTTTTCTTCACAGACTTTTAAGAATTTCTGTCACTGAATTTTTAGATATACAAACTATTTGTCATGCATGTCATCGTACTAAACGTATTTCCAGTTACATTGTTTTACAAACTTTGAAATATGATTTGTACTGTTCACCAATCTTTCCTTGGTTTAATCAAATGTGTTCATAATTTAATCATTCATCAATTAAAATATTCACAGCATACCATATTTCATTTAGCTTAGTGGTGTCAAAATCAAATTTCTAAAATTTTCAAGACCAAGAACTCTTAGTCTCTTGTGGTGAACATACTTCTCTTTCAATGGCAATTATTGGTCTATAGATTTGGCTTATCATAAAAGAAGAGAAAGACTTTATTCATTTTGAACCTTTATATAATGAAAACAAATGCACAATGAAAATGACTATTTTGACTCAAAAACATAGTTCAGAATAGAAATATAGGACAGCCAAGATTGTTTTGAATTTACTACCTTTCTTTGAAAACTGATGACATCAATTAAGCATATTTGCACCTTATAACATCATTTGTTACTTACATATGATTATATAAGCAGGGAATGGGGCCATACAATATCCAGAAGAAGTGCCATTTTTCCTGTCCGCGGATGTACATAGTCCCGGTGAATAACATGGTTTTTATAGCGTCTTGCTTAGGTATTGTGAAGTTTTTGCAGTTTAATATGCTTTAGTTTCATTTGTGAAATGCGCTGTATGCTTATTGCTTAGTCATTCATGTCATCACAATGGATTTATATGATAATGTTCAAATTGTTCCATTTTTTAACTTGAAACAAATAAAATAATTTTTGCAACAAAGTGAAGAGCCAACTTAAGTTTAACTTATCCAGAACACGAGTTCAAAACATATTTTGTGGGTGTATAAGAATTGTTTTCAAAAGCTTTCTTTAAAAGACTTTTAACTAATGGTTTTATCTAAAATCTAAACTATATGTTAATGTGGCCATATTGTTTGTAAGATATAATTTAGTAAGACCTTTCATAATGCTTTGCATTGTATTTTACAACATATTTGTCAAAATTACCTACTGACTTACTGTAACTTGACTTTATGGTACATAGAAAACTGTTGTTCTCACTAACATTTTTTAAATGATCTCTTGATTCTCCACTGTATGGTGCTGTATGATATTTTCAACACAGTGGAAAATCAGAATCATGTATTTTTGTAGCATCAAAAAAGATACAGGATCATTTTATAGATATTTTCATTAAAAACCTGTCTTGATTTCTTAACACTGTATCAGGTTCTGATTTCAGCCATTTCAATTTATCAGGATTTTTTGTGCCATATCGGATTTTATTTCTCACTAAATGTCTCACTTAATCAGAAAAAATGTTTTGATATTTTTTCCATAGTTGCAAATGAGTTACTCATGTATATCTGTAGAGCATGCAAAGAAATCAACATTTACAAAAATGATAGATAAATGAAACAAAGAAAGAGAACGCAATTCTAGATCTATATCCCTTATGTCAGTAAAAAAAAAACTCTGGTATTTTCTTTATTCAGATTTTTAATGGTTTTTGAGATATTTTATATGAATAAGAATGATTACTTGCAATTAAAGAACTGTTTATTTCTTAAATGTGTATGCTTATAGGAAGTCTTTGAAAATGAATGTTTTGTTAAAAATGTTGTCAATGTAGATCTACATGACCTTGGACATTGATTTGTGGTCAAAAGTGTGAAGGTCATAGTTGCCTTAACGACGACTCTGTGATAGATTTCTTTTTTCAGAATTTCAGCTCAAAATATATTTTTTGGAGAAATATTTTGTATTATATTCTTAGGAGAAAAGAGCTGAAATTTTGAGAAAAACTTTGTATTTGAATTGTAAATATTTTGTTGAGATGTGTTACAAAGAAAGGGAGTAAAAAACTGGCGAAATCTGGAAGAATATGGATTAAACAGGTTTCTGCAAGTTTGATTGTTCAAAGGCTTCCTATAGTTTGTAGAAGAATGAATTATGCTGTAAGGAAATCTTCTCTTACTGTTTTAAATACCGGTTTTATCTTAGTAATCTGTGACTCGAACATATTTGTATTGTCGTGAACACATTTGTATTGTTTCTAGAAATCAATCCTTATTGGGTATCCAAATTGTTGTAAATTCAACTTCAAAGGGACTTCGATCTACATTGCTCCACCTTAACAAAGATATTCGTGTCTAATTGTCAACTTTGTCTCATGATGATCTCCAGCAGTTCCATGCAGTTGACCGAGCTAGGGTAGCTCAATTCTTTAAGTCGATTTATGTGTGTCAGGATTTATTTCTTGTAAATGAAAGGTGTACAAAAGAACTAACATTACTGATTGTCAAAGCTATTTTGATTGCTCAGCATTACAATTTATTATACACTTCGGTTTTAAGCTCTGCACTGTGAAAGAATTGACTCAATACAAATGTGTTCACAACTAGATGTTTTGTTAAGGTATTGTAATAAAAGATTCACATAGTGTAATATGGTTCTTTCTTTAAAAACCTTGTAACTGCAACTTGTTTAAAACTGTAGTTACAAAGTTTTGTGAGAAAAGCAGTGATTAGTAACTTTGTTAATGATGATAATTGTACACAAAATTCATATTTTTGTAGTCGTTAATGAATATGTTTGTTAAACTTACATAAAATGTTATGTGAATAACCTGAGATACCTCATTCTGTACACGTTTACTTTTTGTATATCAATTATTCTAAGCTACCTCAATGTCAGTATGTTTTTGAACTTGAATGCCGAGTTACAAATAAGAGGAGGCGATGTCTTTTTAAAACACAAAATATTATTGAATGCTGATCAAACCATATTGTGTGGATACTCTTTGAGTATCCAAAACATAGGGTTTTGAATCAAAACAAATATTTAAGAAAGTCTCTACAACCTCCTATCTGTAACTCTGCTTGTATGTCAAAGTTTAGACACAAATTTATTGTGATTGCTTATACATGTACATAAATACTATTGAAAACAGATAATTAAGGGTAACCTATGGTTTTGCAAAATTCATTAAAGATGTGGTTAGCATATCAAAGTATAACTGAAATAAAACAACATGTCCATATTTTCCAATGTCAGAAATGGAAATTTCCAACTGAGATATTTTCCACATTCAGTTGACCAATGAAACGTTTCACTCAACACTTGCCCATTCCATTTTGGGTAAAAGTGGTTCCATTTGGCCTAAAGACAGTTTTGATTTCAAGAGGTCCTTGAACCTTTGCTTGCTGATCACCAATTGATGCAAGGTTATGTCTTTGTAGAAACATTGACAATGTATATCTTAATCTTGTTTTACATTAAATGGTTACTTTTTATCAATAAATGTGCATTATATTTTACAGAAAAATGTTAGTGGGTTACCGAAGCTGTTTAACTACAGTTTGATTTTTTCCGTAAAATGGTAATGAGGGAGTTCAAACACATAGAAAGAAATGAAGACAATGACAATAATCAGCATTTCCCAATTTTGATATTGCTATAATTCACAAGTTCCACCCTTTCGTCACAATTGAGGATGCCTTTTGTGACATCCTTCAAACTGGACAAAATCCTGTAGATTAGGAAAAAATTAAGCAAACTGTAATTACACAAATTGTCGCTTTCAACAAAAAACTCCTAACTGCAGCTTAAAACAAGCTGCAGTTACAAGGGTTTGTTGAAAATCATCGACTTTTTGGATACCCACAACATTGTATTATATATAACGGGTTCAAGCTTCTTGTTTTATACCATATTCTGTCCTTGTTTTTGATCATCTTGTTGCTTCTTGCTTTCTGTATTAGAATACCAGAGACATTGAAAGTGTTCTTTATTTTGCCATTAGGTGAAGAAAGGGATCCTTTGTTTTGCCTAGGGTGAAGAAAGATTTTCTGTATCTTACCATTAGGCGAAGAAAAGTTCTGTTTTTCGCCATTGGGTAAAGAAAAGTTCTTTATTTCGCCATTTGATAAAGACAACTCAATTTCACAAATTGGATGAATAGGGATATTATTTAGTTATCCATAAGGTAGAGACAAGTATGAAAATAGTAAAATACCATAATGAAGACTGTTTAACACAGACAGCGCTATTTACACAGTATGAAGTATGAAAATGAATGGCAAATAAGAATACTTTCAATGATTTCGAAAATTGCTTTTTTAGCAAGAAAAGTAAATATATTTTGTAGATTGAATGAATTTCATAGATTAAAATCATTCTATACATTTGAACTACATGCTTATTTGTTTTTTTCACATTCCACTCCCAACGCTCGTAAATATACTGAGAGGCAAAAGAAAGTATACACTTTTTGATTTTCGATATCTCTCTTAATTTCCATCATATCGACTCAAAATTTTGCAATATTTATTCCTACTTATAGACCAATAATGCAGTCTTGTTAAATTTTACCTGAAATTGCTTGACTACTTGTACTCTTGCTACATGCCGATCTTACAAATTTTGCACGTGCGACTTAGTGGAGCATCAAATATTGCTGTTAATCCTTATTGGAATTCTTTATCAATTATCACAACAAATCACAACGTTAAATCTTCTCTAACATCATAGCACAATTCTCGGTGGCTGGTAGAAAATGATCAACATACCCATTTTTGCCATTAAGACCCATTTTTATGACGCAGCGTAATACGAAAGAAACGTGATACAATATACACGTATTCTGGTAGCATAGGAACATCCTGTGTAAATTTTATCAAAATCCGTCTATAAATTTAGAATGAGTAATGTCAGATAACTTGTTTGCATCAAGCCCCCTTTTGCCATGACGCATCATAATATGGAAAGCACTAACAATATACGCATGGTCCTTGGTAACTAGGCTCTTTCTGTGAACATTTTATCCAAATCCGTTTATAAATGTAGGGTTTGTGTCAACGTCAATAATTATTGTGTTAATTTATTTCCTAAATCCCCTTTTTCGATGCCGCTGTATGATAGGAAAAAAACTTCGCAACGGAAGAAAGGACAGATAGACGGGTAGGCGAAGAAGTGTACATAAAACAAACGACCTTCATCAGTGGCGTTTAGAAATCGTAATAATCTATACATCGTTTTTAGCTCCACTGGCCTTTCAGGCCAGCGGGCTATTGTCATGGCGATGTGTCCGTCGTGCGTCAGTGCGTCCGTGCGTGCGTGCGTGCGTCCGTAAACTTTTTCTTTAAAAATCTTCTCCTCAGAAACTACTGGATGGATTTCAACCAAACTTCACAGGAATGATCCTTGGGTGACCCTCTCTCAGATTCCTTCAAAGAATTTGGATTGAATCAGAATCACCTGAGTTATCTGCCCTTGAATGTCAAAAATAGCTGGTTTTGACTTTATTTTTACTCTAAAATCTACAAATATTTACCAATCAAGACAAAACTTGGACGGAATATATATCAGCATAATATCCTGCCTGGGTGTAATTTTCAGGTTAATCGGAATTTTACATCTGGAGTTATGTGCCCTTGAATTTGACAAAATTGCCATTTTCGACTTTGTTTTCACTCTAACAACCGTAATTGTAAACCAATCAAGAAGATATTTGGACAGAATCTAGTTGACAACAAGATCTTGCTTATTTGTAATTTTCAGGATGATTGCATAGCTACAATCTGAGTTATGTGCCCTTGAAAATGACAAAATTTCAGTTTTCGACACTTTTTTTCACTTTTGCAGCCACTATTATAGACTAATAATGATAAAATTTGGACAGAATGATGCTGACCATAAGATCTTACACGAGTTTAATTTTCAGCTTGATTATAAACTCACATACTGAATTATGTGCCCTTGAATTTGGCATAATTACAGTTTTCTACTTTATCATCACTCTAAAAATCCCCAAAATATTGGTCAATTATTTACCTTCTTTTCGCTTTGACCATATAATTGCTTCTTTTTATTTTGATTTCGCTCTAAGAACCACAAGTTTTGAGAAATCTAGTTTTTCTTTGACCACATTGCTGTATTTTACTTTGTTTCTGCTCTAAGAACCATAAGAATGTAATTATTATAAAGCTTAAGCAATTAGATAAATTTGTCAATTTTTTTTATAGTAAACCACAAGAAATTCAGGCCTGTGGAGCGACTCAAGACCTTCAGGTCTTTCTAGTCTTAGAATACGTGGAAGAACTAGGGTGTATACTTATTTTTGCCTCTCAGTATATGTTCTTGCTATCAATGATATTTTACCTCACGATAAATGACATGGCAGAGCATCTCTAGCTAATAGTCAGAGATGCTCTGCCAGGTCATTTATCTTGATTTTATTTTATGCCCCCGATAGGGAGGCATCATAAATTTGACTTGTCCGTCCGTCCGTCTGTCTGTCCGTCTGTCTGTCCGTCTGTCCGTCATTCCGTCCAAAAACTTTAACATTGGCCATAACTTCCTTATTACTTAACATATTCGCTTCATACTTTACCACAACATTCCTTGGTACATTACCTTTCTGTAGGCACATACTTTGGTGACCTTGACCCCTGGATGACATTGACCTTGAACATAGATTGGCCATAATTTAAAATCAAAGCGGTGTCGGGGGCATTGTCATCTTACAGTGACAGCTCTTGTTTTGGATATTACCAGTACTAGGCTGATGCTCTAATTAATATGCATTGCCCTAGGTCTTGGATATGTCCATATGACCGATGGTGGGAGCTGGACTGAAACCAATGATCTCCAGACTCCAATCAATTTCATGATAATAATTCGTACAGTAGCTCCTTAACCCTTTCCCAAATAACCCAGGGCTGGTCCAAATTGAAAGGGTGTATCTTACAACAAAATATCTGTTTTATGAAAGAAAACCTTGCAGAAAAGAAGAACATACACATTTCTGTCAGTATTTTCTTTTTATTGCATGATGTTTAAACCCATATCCACAGGGTCGTAAAAGGAGGCATTTTGTCGGAAAGGATGAAGCTCTGAGCCAAATGGATGCTCTGGCTACAAGTACATACGTTTTGTATGTCACATTAACACTTTCCTAAACAAGCCCTTGTTTTGAAGTCGTGGGTCAGAAGGAGACCTACATGTCAGAAAGTATGGATTCCAGTGAATCCATTTATGATGCCTTTGTAGAAGCCTTTAACCCTTTCCGAATGACAAATTTGAACAGCAACAAATTGAAAGGTGATGTAGGGGGAGAAAACGGTGTTCAAAACATGTATGTAGAAAGCACAAAGAGAAAAGATGAAACTTCTAACCATCAGCATGTTCTTCTGGTGTACCAATTATTTTCAAATCTTTCTGGATTAAGGACGCCATAGTGCCAAAGGGCTGTTTGGGAAAATTCTTATGATTACCAGGTTTTTCAGCCGTCCAATCTGACTGTTATCGTCAGCTACCTGTTTAAATATTAATGCGATATGTCTACGTATAAATTGTCTGCAGCCTAATTTGGTGAACAAAATTCCAGAAACTGTCTTAAAGACAAATATATCTACTGCAATCAGGGGGTTTTCCCCTTAAGAAAGTGACACTGGTTTCCAGCGTTTTCCTCACCAGAAATAATGCACCTTTTCCACCAAAAATAAAATTTTCCCAAGACATATTTTCAAAAGTCACACTAAAACCCAAAATTAAATTGCAAGGAAACCTTTTCCACAATTTCTGCAGCTTTACAAACTAGCCCTGCTTGTTTTCAAGTCTACAATAGTGGACATAAGAGGATTTTAACCCATCAGGTGTACTTTTTCTATACAATTTCCCCCAAAACTAGGATGCCGCATTTGATTTCCCCCTTTCTACCAGCCTCCTGTGTCTTCCCCCAATCATAAACAAGAGGACCCTGAGGGCCCTAAATCGCTCACCTGAGTAATGTTTTAATAATGCCAAATAACTTTGCATATGTTACGCATTGTGGTCCCAGAGAAGAATTTGGCCATAGGAGGAGATGTTGTTTACAGAAATTGATGAGCTTTCATGACATTTCCCATTTTCTGATGCCACAGCAACCAGGGTTTTTCATGGATTTCAATTCTTTTAGCAATTTTTATAAGGGACCACCCAAGGAACATTTCTGGTTGATTTTAACCCAGAAGTTAAGGAGGAGATGTCGTTTAAAGAAACTTTTGAGAATTAAAGAAATTCCCCATTTTGCGTTGACACGGCAACCAGAGTTTTTCATGGATTTCAATTCTTTTAGCAATTTTTATAAGGGACCACCCAAGGAACATTTCTGCAAAGTTTGATTGATTTTGACTCTGTAGTTTAGGAGATGTCGTTTAAAGAAATTGTTGATCTTTTGTGAAATTTCCCATTTTCCGATGCCACGGCAACCAGAGTTTTTCATGGATTTCAATTCTTTTAGCAATTTTTATAAGGGACCACCCAAGGAACATTTCTGCCAAGTTTTGTTGGTTTTAACCCAGAAGTAAAGGAGGAGATGTCGTTTAAAGAAATTGTTGAGCTTTTGTGGAAATTTCCCATTTTCCGATGCCACAGCAACTAGAGTTTTTCATGGATTTCAATTCTTTTAGCAATTTTTATAAGGGACTACCCAAGGAACATTTCTGCCAAGTTTGGTTGATTTTGACCCAGAAGTTAAGGAGGAGATGTCGTTTAAAGAAATTGTTGAACTTTTGTGAAATTTCCCATTTTCCGATGCCAAGGCAACCAGAGTTTTTCATGGATTTCAATTCTTTTAGCAATTTTTATAAGGGACCACCCAAGGAACATTTCTGCCAAGTTTGGTTGATTTTGACCCAGAAGTTAAGGAGGAGATGTCGTTTAAAGAAATTGTTGAACTTTTGTGAAATTTCCTATTTTCCGATGCCACGGCAACCAGAGTTTTTCATGGATTTCAATTCTTTTAGCAATTTTTATAAGGGACCACCCAAGGAACATTTCTGTCAAGTTTGGTTGATTTTGACCCAGTAGTTTAGGAGGAGATGTCGTTTAAAGAAATTGTTGACGCCGTGACGGACAGACGGACAGACAGACGGACAGACGGACGCCGGACATTGATCGATCACAATACCTCACCTTGAGCACTTCGTGCTCAGGTGAGCTAAAAAGCCATGGCAATACATCGTTTGGGCATACATAAGAGACAGGAACATATATTTTTTCGGCAATAGTTGTCATGTCCTCAGCAAGATAGTTTAAAATAAGAGACGTCAAAACCAGGGCTGATTGAGAAAGGTATAATTTGGTTACCAGCTTTTGAAAGCCATCTTGTTTGACTGTTATTATCGTCTACATGTTCAAATATTAATGAGATGCGTCTAGGTGTATTTTCTCTGCAGACTAATTTAGTAAACAAAAAAGTCTGCAGGCAGGTTAAAAGGCATTTATGTCTTCTGCGGTACCATCTTTGGCCTATGTAAGACGCCTAGTAACATTCAATCTGCACACTGCAAATTCTTAGGAATTTAAGTCGTCTAAAGAAAGTTTGTTTTGGAAAAGCATAATTTGTTTGCCATATTTCCCCCAATTCTGTTTAGTGGTTATTTTCAGCAACCTGTTCAAATATTAATGCGACGCGTCTGGATGTATATTGTCTGAAGCCTAATTTTGTGAACAAAAACTCTATTGGTAGGTCGATTGTAAGCAAATATGTCTTCTACAAATCCCTCGTGTATCAAAAAGCCGTTTTGGATTGTTAGAATTGTATTGTTGGTTTGTCATCCTAATCCTTCGAAGATCCGCTCGAGCTTCTGTCACGACTTTGTGTCCATGATGGTTGAAACGTTTTAACATACAACATTGCACTTGTTAGCTCACCTGAGTACAAAGTGCTCAAGGTGAGCAATTGAGATCACTTTTTGTCTGTCGGCGTCCGTCTGTCCGTTCTTCTGTCCGTCTGTTCACATTTTGGTGTTAACTCTCTAGTATCCACAACCAATCTTGACCAAACTTGGTAAAAACATGTACGGCCAAAAGTTCTATTTTGGGTCAGAACAGACCAGGTAGACTGGAGTTATCTGCCATTGAACGTCAAAAAGCTACTATTGACTTTGTTAACGCTCTAGCATCAACAAATATTCGATTTAATTTTTACTCTACACCAATCAAAATGAAACTTTGACACAATGCTTGTTACCATAAAATCTCAAATGACTTTGAATTCGGCCTGAACGGATAAAAGTCTAGCGTTATGTTCCTTTGAATTTGATAAAATTGCTGTTTTCGACTTTGTTTTACCTGAACAACCAAAAATATTGACCAATCAAGACGAAACTTATAACAAAGTCGGTTTCCATCAGATCTTGGAAGATTTTGAATTTCAGCATAATTTGACAAGAAAGTGAGTTATCTGCTCTTGAATTTGAAACAATGCCGTTTTGGCCTTGTTTTTACTCTAACAAACGCATCAAAACAAAACTTGGACAGAAAGTTGGTTACAATAAGTTTGTTTTCAGTCTTATTCACAAAATTTTATATTAATGAATTCAAACAAGGCTGTGACTGGCGTCATCTTGGGTCAGGTGAGGGATTGAAGACCATCATAGTCCTCTTGTTGTAAACAAAACTTCGATTTCTCAACATCCATTTTGACGTCTCAAGCTTCTTTTGATGTTGACCAGCCTAATTTGTAATATGATGTAACCGTTTTGGAAGGTGTTGAACACCATTCAAAACTATGCGTGCAGACTGACCATTTGCATCAATAGTATGTAATATAATACAACAATCGTTAGCGCAGATTGTTATGGTAAATGTCTTGCGTGATTTGGTTTGACATTTTGGTAATTTCCAATTGTTTGTCGCCTTTTGAGGGTCTGAAAAACAATTCCAACAAAATAAAATCATAACAGCGGCGTCGATTTCCTGAATATCGTCGCTTTTCTGGCAAAATCTTGTAAATACCGCTTGTTTTCGGAAGAAGAACATCGATATATCTCGGTTTTCAACAGTTTATCAGAAATTGAAAGTGTTCAATTATTTATTCTTTTGATATCAGTTTATGTTCTTTTAATAAATATTAGAAACCGCTTACGCCTATAGGTTTACAAGGTTTCAATGATATACAGAGAGTCAATTTGTCATTTTATAAAAGAACCAACGCTTTGATTCTGGTATATTATCATTACAAAGAAAGGATCGTCAGAATTGCATATTTGAAATCAGTCATCTCAATAAGCTTATATCCTTACGAAACAATCTCACGACGTAAATCATATTTGTAACGTTAGAAAATGAAGCAAGCATAAATGACTACAAAGAAAGCAACTTGTTAAAATATTTTGTTGACAGGATTTCAATTCGGACCAACCCAAAATTTCATCATCTTTGAGCGTTAAGAGACGACCATCAATCGTCTAAACGGCAGGAAAATTATACGTCTTAGCTTTTACCTAACATTGACGCTTTTTGATGTCCCTCAAGATAAAGGCTTTAGAAATCACTGTGGAAAATGTTGCAAATTGCTTGTGACAAGCAATTGCTTCATTTCCCACAGTGTTTTAGAATTACACAGAACGACCAAATAATTGTGCAATTACATTTACTTGAAATTATCGTCTGCGTCATTTTTGAATTTGGACTCTTCTAAAATTTTGCCGTCTGGTAATGTGTTAAAGTGTACGTCATTTGTTGGGTCATATGTCCAGGGAAACGTGTTAATTAGTGACCAGTTTGATGTGGTCTGAATCGAGTGTAACCACTCCTGAGCTAATAATCACGTGCTTTTGTCCAGTGTCTTTATTAAGAAAATGGCAAATAAACACTGTCTAATGAATTAACGGCCGACGTGGTAATTCGAGGTTTCAAAGGGTCGAAGAAAATTAGATTCGAACTGGATGACAGCTGAGCCCTAATGTCCGTCTATTACCGGACAAAAACATTAGGGTTTAGAAATATATTGCTTTCGTTTTCCTGAAACTGTTACGTCTTGGCTAAATGACCACCTATCAAACACTAGGCTACATCTCATAAAGACTCAGATGAATATACAGGTGGCATCGATAAATTTATGTATGTTTAAATAACTGCTCATTTCTTTTCAATTTTCAATTAGACCGTCTTTTGAATTAACTGTTTAAGGTCTAATGTACAAGAGTTTTTTTATGGGAAAGACTGAAGCAGCAAGTATCACGTGTTTCTGCTAAGTATTAATTTGATACGTGTTTACTCTTAACATAAGGAAGTATTTGCGACACCATTGTTCGAAATCTTAGCAAAATAAATTTGAGTGTATGAATATATGACCACCAACAAAAACCATTCCGACACACACTTCTCCTCACACAGAGTTTATCGCTCTTACAACTCGATCGATTAACCTCTGTCGTCGTGACATGACTAAGGTACTAGTATGACGTCATCCGTATGTCTCACCGTTATACAGTAAAGACTGACAACGATAGTGAATACGCACTAGGCCGCTTATGAACTTTAAGCCTAATAATTTACCTATGAAGTGTTTCGTGCTTGTATTTGCACGTGCGTTTATTCCAAAATCGATTAAATGTCTTTTAAAGCTGTCAATGATGTCAATTGATTTTTAAAGTCAATTTTTGAATAAGAATTTTCATTTTGTGTGGCATTTGTGGCCAACGATTGGATAAACGAAGTCTCGTCAAAGAAGCGAGGATAATGGGATTTTAAGCGAGCTTGTAATAACAAATGAAAATCGTTTAGTAATATAGATCCCGATAAATGATCTGACAGGATATTCCTAGCTTTTATCCAGAGATGCCCTGCCAGGTCATTTATGGAGACCTACAAAGGTTGACCGATGAGCTCTGAGTAGACACACAAGTACATGTATATGAAACGGTGACCCCTGACCATGTTATATGGGGCGAGGTTTGACGCGTCTACATTTTTATGTCCTATGTCCGTCTGGCCCCTAGATAGTTATATACATAAAATAGTATCACGACAACTTGAATAGTGTTTGACAGATTTGCGGAAATATTATTCAGAAATAGTTTTTAAAAAATGTGACCTCCAACGTGGCCTCTAGAATGAAGTATGTCTACCACGCGATTATGTTATGATTTTACCATACATGTCTGGCTTTTAATTAGTCAGGGGGAAAACAAACAGTACCATTTTAAGTGTTTACTACATACAGTTTGTTAGTGAATAACGATTAAACATTTTTTGCCAATGATGTAATTACTAATCTTCATAATTTATGAATTTGCGAAATCAGTCGATAAAAGACGCGATCTTTTCCTTTAGTTTACAGGCCTGTGTTGAACGAAAGCATGTAATAAGTCTATATAGTAGTGCTCTAACAGAGAAACGCAGCTTTGAATGGTCAGCTTTAAATGGGCGACTCATGTTCACTGGTAAAAACTTGATACATATTTGATCGAAAAATTTAGACTGACATGTACACACAAATATGTGGCCACGTTTAAAACATTCCCAAAAGGTTTATACTGTTCAATTTGAAAACTGATGTAATCGACCAAAATTAATTGCTGTTGATAAAGGTAAAATTGATTTAATACTATAGCATAAAATCAGACAAATAGAGAAATGATATTAATATTTATTAGTATTTTCTTGTTTTTCCTTAGGGTTTTGCCATTTCTACATTATTTAGGTCTTCAAAAGCCGGTACTTGTTTGGGAAAGGATTAACCTCGCTATATAAACCACAATGTGGGGTCAATGAATAAAACGTTAATTTAAAATGACCCTAGATACATAAATCATTAACTGTCACAGTAGTCTAGCTTTTTTGGCTGACCTAGTTTCAGGGCGAACAGACAGACATGTGCACAAAAGCCTTTGCCTGCATGTACATACGCGAATACTTCGATCATTACACCAGTCGTTTTTAATTTTCTGTGAAGCTTCTCCTTGACAGGTCTGTGATTTCTGTCAAAATATTTAAAACTGGAATTGTTACTATTCAAACACTCCAAGAGCCCAAATGCATGATGTCCTTTTCTGTATTTCTGGTTTATGAATTGTTCTTGACATTCTGTCAACAATATGAGACAAATGAGCATACAAGTTTCCCTTTCTAGGTATCCGAACTCACAAATGAATGTAGATGTAGTTGTTGTAATGTTCTTCATTATGTTTCAAAATATTGAACAGTACAAATATCTTTTTAAAGTATAATAGATTCACAATTAAACGAGAATAATTACAGTTGAACTGCTTTATCAAAACAACTGAAATTATTCTCGCTCAATAGTGAATCTATTATAATAAAAAAACAAATATTTCATTCAGACGAAAATGCTTTAACGTATGCAACACTTTAGATATAGGACAAATATGAAAAATAGTCCAAAATCTGGGATCTGGGATCGGTTGAAAAAACATTTTAAATATGTCTGGTCACCTATCGATCAATAAGGATCGTGTCATAATTTTATGTGGACGGCCAGACAGACATTAAAATGCGCGTGTATAACCTCGCCCTATATACCACAGACTAGGGTCACTGGTTATTTAAAATTGCGGTTTTGGACTGGCCAGACATATGTACATGTATGTACACTCGTCAATCGTCACATATGGTATAGAATAAGGTCAATGAATCAAGTTGTGCTTTTAAATCTGTTTCGAAATTCCTTAATCTCGGAATCTTTGGCCAGACAGATATGCACAGGACTTTATCAACTGGTTAAAGTTTTTGGTTTCGAAAACCTAATACTTTACAAATGTATATCTAGCCAAACGTAAAAAGCATGTACACTCAACCTCGCCCTATATACCGTAGTCTAGGGTCACTACCTAAAGGTCGTGTTTTCAAAATTGAATCCCAATACATATCATATCACTTATATTCTTGTGCTGCCAACGAAACGGTGGACATACAGATATACGCTCGTACATGGACACTAAACTGTAATTAAATTGTGGTAGTCTTAAAAGTGAAATGTTTAGACTCTAGATACGGGACTGCATTTGAAAGAAATCGAGCATGCCTATCCCAATCTTATCAAAGAATGTGCAAATGGATTAAGACTGTCAATTCCTGTTATTACAAAACTGTTCTCGTTGTCCTACAAATATGTAGACTGGTATGTGCTCTCAACATGGAGCAAGTCCTAAAGCATATTGTAAAACACGGTTGGTAACCCACGCGGCTTTTGGTAAGCTTTCACACCGAAATATCGTCGGCTTCAAGGATGTTTTGTTTAATTTCTCAACTTGTACTCTGTGGATATTGACGAGATAAAGTACACCCGTGACCGTACGCGCCTTTCAGAAACATTCGCTCTCAAATTCGCGTATGGTGCACTTTATTTGTACGGTCTATTTAGACGGAAATTATATCTAATTTAGGCTTTGGATTACTTATTGTCCGAGGGGTCAACTATAGACCGTGACCATGTAGCACTCTGCATGTCCGACCAAACAGTAGGCAGGCAGACATTATGTACACTTATTTCTTTAGGCGCAACCTATATTTTGTGGTACTGGTGGCTTTGAAGATAGATTACAAAATACATGTATATATTTTTCTACGAGTGTGAAAATAGCTTTTTGTCATAGACTGTCATTGTAGCACTCTAACTCTGCATGTCCTCCCAAAAAGTAACCAGACAGACACACATGTACACTCATAACTGTAGGCGCGCAACCTACATAACATGGTCTAGGCCCTAGGGTCAATTTGTGTAAAAATCGTGTTTTAATTGGCCAAAAATACATAAATTATCACATTTTATCTCACCGACAGGCAGTCAGACGTACATATATGTGTAAAATGTGAACGTATGTAACCTCGCCCCATATAGCACGGTCTGGGGTCATCCGTCTAGGTATAGTTTCCATGATGGTCCACTGCTTTGCAGAATTCGTACCATGGCATTCCAAATGACTGCCTTATTTTATTTTAATATCAATATTTTCCCATTTAAAAATAGAATGTTCATATTTTGATAAAGTAATTTTGTTTTGTTCGTTTAAATTTCTCCTTCTGTTAGATTCTTAGTAGTTTCATGTAGGCCTATATACGGACTTCATTCTATGCTGTATGAGCCCTTCAAGGAATATCATAAAGGCATTTCATCATTACACCATTAGATAACATACGCTTCATGCAATTTCGCATCCAACTTTGCCGTTTCCGTGACAACGGATATTGAATGAAAGGAATATTTCAACATCTTGATAACCTTGTCAAACAACATTAAGTTATCATGGATAGCGGCCAAGTTGCAGGAAGTGCTCGCGATATAATGGTGAGCAGAACACATTACAATGCAGATATCAGTGTCAAAGAATTTCTTGGTCCCAAGGCCTTTCTAAAAAGGTCGTTAAAACACGTACAACAACACACTCTTAACAATTATTGCCAAAATGATCCTGGGACATTCCAAGCGCTTTGGCAGGCAGCAGGGAACAGGCACATTCTATGCATACATACAATGGGCTTTTCTACAAATGTCTGTAGGCTATATTTAGATTCAGAATTGCAAAGATTGAAATACCATGAACTGGTCTGACTTTCCAACTGTAAAGACCATATATAGGAAACAGTAAATAGTATGTGCTACATACATCAGTTATGAAATGTCGTGTTATTCAGTCCGGTAAGGGCAGTTTTGATGTTTTTATGTGAAAAGTCGAGTTTTTTTTTTTAATTTACACTCCGCTTTTTACTTGAAAAAAGAAAGAAAGAAAGAAAAAAACGCATCCAGTTTTGATAAAGAAATAAGGTAGCACATGGCGGTAACGTTTTTCTTTGCGGTATCACAGTAAAGGGGTCGTATTAAAAAAAAGCTTGTGTTGAATCTTACAATATGGATCTTGATTAGATTGTACATACATACCGATCAGGATGCATAATGATATTGTTCTCAAATGCCAAAATAGCCCCTTTTTCCATTATCCCTTTGCAGATACCATCTAATTTGTTTGAAAGATGTTCAATCACTTTCAACGCATATGTTTTGTTTTCAATGACAAGAAAGGGTATTTTTATATATAGCACTCAATTACCGTCATTTTCTTGGAACTACTTTGATTTCTTTGTTTAGCATTAATAGGTTCTTGGAATATTTTTATTGGCTTTGATGTTTCCTATATTTAGATGGATCATTAAATGAAGGTTATTGTTTTTAACTTTATTCATTAAATATGTCATTCTGTTTTATACGCAAAGCAGTTTTTTTTATCGTTTCATGAAAATGTGTAAACAATGGGAATGCGTTTTTAGTTTTTGATACAATTAACATGTGCTTGTTCAAATCTTGCAAGTGTGAGACATCTGCAAGATTCTAAACATCGCATGCAAAATTACAGTTCCTTTGAGTTCAATATTGTGTTGTTTTACAGAAATAATCTGCGTGTCTTTACGCCTTTATGGGTGTTGCTAAACTTCAATAAGTACATTTACCAAACTAATCGAAAAAGCTGCTTTACCTCGATATCAATTCGCAATGAATCGTTAACCAGAACCCCGCCATGCCTTCCGAAAAAGCATGCAGAATAAAGTGTGTAAACATGTGCCATAATATCGCAATCGAACGATACATACCGTTATTTCCAGATTGTGCTAAAGGGCCAGATAAAATAAGGAAAGCAAAGTCAGATCTCGTCGGTCATTTTGATGTCACAGTCGCGACGAAGTCAGTCGTCAAAATATTACATATTATCAATAGGCCTAATGATTAATATGACGCAGTAATTAGGTCACCACTAATTAATAGATTTTAATTTAATAACGCTTATGACCTGTCTCCGCCCTTACTTTTATTGTGCACGTCTTGCTGATCAAAGGACTGGTTGACATATCGCTCGTTTTTCTTCAAAATCTCGTTAACTAAAGTTTTAAAGAAGCTGTACATAGGCAGAATAGTGGCGTTGTGATTGTGGCAGTACATGTAGTTTGTTGGTGCTGCCGCAACAAGGGCGGATCTAGGGGTGGGGTCAGGGGGTCATGACCCCCCTGGAATTGGCTGAAAATTGAAGTTTGACTATAACTTCTTATTAAGTCTTTGACCCCCCACCCCTGGAAAAAAATCCTGGATCCGCCATTGCGCAATATTTACATTTATCGATTATCAATCAAAATATCAATTGACTAATACAATGGTCCATTTAGTCTCGTTTATCGCAGGTATCCACCTCTGATATCTTTAGTTTTCTTCGTTCACAGAGCTGAGAGCAAGGATTGCCAATTTAATTCCGCTGAATGTGAAACAAGACAAGATTCGAATTGTCCGGAAATACACCTTGTTTATATTTTCAATGTAAACTAGAAGATATCTAATTGTCTATACTTTCGACATGACTTTATGACTGTGGAATTGATGGAAGTCATACAAAACGAAAACGTCCGTCAGACAACGCATCCTTTTGATGTCATGTTTCTGAGTGATGGTAATTTACAATTAGTTGTTTTTAATTACTACAGAGATTCATTTTGCATTTTTTATGACTGTCCAAAAGGTATTTTGGTTCAATTATGTCTTCCGCTTACTCAACTATGCTAATCATTCATTTTTATTTGTATTTTCCTAGAAGACATTTTTGCATGTTTCGCAGTATTATGCATAACAAGTTTCTGAGGATCAAAATGGAAGTCCTTGTCCTGGTTAAAAACAAGAGGGTCCTTGACGACAATAATTAATCTCATAAATTATGATACCGTTTTTTTTCTTTCTTTTTTTTTTTTTTTTTTTTTTTTTTTTTTTTTTTTTTTTTTTTGACATTTATGCAAAACCATGATGACGTCTGTAATTTCTGCTTTCTGTTTCGGTATAACAGGGAAATGAAGAATTTTTTAGCCAGGATCTGAACAAAAGGTCCTCTAAGGCATTTGAGCCAAACATAGTTCAATATCAGCATACACGCAGTCTGATCATGAACAATGTTAGTCTCCAATAACTTCCTCGTGACCTCTAGCCACCGTAAGACAGAAGCGTGGACCTAGGTCAGACAACACGTAGGCACAGGTTGGTCGCGAAACACGACTGTCTCAAATGCTATAAAAGGCCTTTTTTCCCAGCTCACGGCTCATTTGTAATTAACATTCAGTTACATCATTTGACGAATACCAGGTATGCTGTACTCAGAATTATTCATAGTTATGCCAGAATAATACAACGTCATATTGTGATTTATTTTATGTAGTGTTATCATAAACAGATTCTGGTTTCTTTATTGTGAAATAACTATATATTAATAAATTCATGCGTAATAATATGTCAAATAAAGAATCACTACTATTTTGATTACGTGATTTCTATCTCCATAATATGTTTTAATGAAAAGTTAGGATCTAACCTATTGTCAGACGGAAAACTTCTGGACTGATTCAAATTCAAATACTTTACAGACGACAATTTCAAGTGCATGAAATTTACAAATTTTATTTTTAGTAGAAAACAGTGTCGGGGATGAAGTAATTGATTTTCACAAGCAATTTATTCATTTTCCACAATGTTCTCCAAAGCACTTATCTTGTTGGACGTCGCAAAGTGACATTATGTGGAAATTGGTTAACATTAAGAACAGATGAATTTCCTTTTCTCATGCTTTCTTGAAAATGCCTCTTGTTATCCCTATCTCAAACAGCGATATTGTAGACTGCTCGATGAGGAAAGAAATGTGTGAATTATTATATAATTATAAAATATTAAGACAAAAGAAGAAATCAATAGAATGTGCCATTTCTGCATCATGCTGGACTAGATAACGTTGATTGCAGATCAAAACCTCGTAAAACCAACTTTTACAATCTGTAGTTACAAGGACCTCCCACCAATGATAAGTCATTGGGAAAAGATTTGCCAAAATATCACGCCCGTATTATTATTAAAGTACACTCGTGATATTTTTGTTTTACCATCTTTTAAAAAAAAGATTTATGAAAGAGAACATATTATTGTGCGTTAGAGAAAGGAATAGGAAAAAAACTGACAAAAAATAATCAGCGTTTGATCATCTTAATTAGTTCTTATTTCAATATCCTTTTCTTTCTCAAATATAAAGTTTTTGCCGTCTCAATTATTTCAACTATTATTCCACCGTCTTTACAAATGTTCGTTTGAAATTCCAACCCGATTGACCAAACTAGAGAACCTTTCATTTAGTCTTTTGTTGAATGCTGGATGAAATGGGTGTTGTTGTTGTTGTTTTTGCCAAAACTAATTAAGTATTCCATTTTGGTGTCTGTATTGTTCATCTAAATGTGCCTGACTTTTACCTGAATTGATCTTTTGTAATGAAAAATCAGAAAAATAGGATACCTATCATTTATCAGCTGCTTTCTATACAATCTTGTCAAAATGTTAACTTTCAGTCTGGATAAGCGAAGATGCAACGTATAGCATTTGATTCCATTATGTGTCCAGATCAGTCTGTGATTATACGCAGTCTGGCCCAGTACAGCTTTTCATAAACATTGCTCAGAATTATTCCGATGTCGATATGTTTAGGAATAGCTGTACTTGGTGATGTCAACGAGATGAATCAGATGTAAGGTAGAATACCCGCAATGTCGCCTTTTTGAGATTCATAAAACATCCGATTTTTTCGAGCTGCTTCGTTACGTATCTGAACCTATTCGGGCGCGGTCGTAAACATTCGGCGGTGGAAAGTTCCGCCTCCGAATGTTTTCGATCGCAACCGAATAATTCCGACGTCATAAGAATCTCATTAGGGATAGACTACCTTAATTCTATGAGGAGATCATACACTCATAAGACATTGTTTTAAACTTAAGGTAAGCTACTCAAAGACAATCATTTATCCTTAACATATTTTTGGAAAACTGATTGAGATCAACGAATTGAACCAGGTAAAATCTGTCAGACAACAGATATTTTGTCCGTCTAATATTACGACCATGCTGTAGAGAAAGCAGACAACAATTATTGAATGCTCGTTGTAACAAATGTCGTTTTCGTATGACCTAGCTATACTTGAACAGCCTTGTTTGAGACCTCTACTGGGAAATTCAAAGACAATCCTTGATATTTAATGTCCTTAGGGGAAACCAATCGAGAAAAGAAGAAAATATGAGAATGGTATCAAGTGATTGCATAACAAGAATAACCAGGTTCAATCTGTCAGACAATAGATATTTAGTCCGTCTGTTTTTATACGCCGCCGGAGGCGGACGTATATTGGCGTCATCTTCTCCGTCTGTCCGTCCGTCCGTCCATCCGTCCATCCGTCCATCCGTCCATCCGTCCGTCCGTCCGTACGTCCGTCCACTTTTCTTGTCAACGCAACTCCTCCTAAGTTTCTGGCCGGATCTTCTTGAAACTTGGTCAATGTTATCACCTCAATTGGTAGATGTGCATGAAGGAAGGATTTTATGGTTCATTGATTTTTGCCTGAGTTATGCCCCCTTAAAACTTAGTCTCTGGAGCGGCGTATATTGTGACCATGGCACTCTTGTTACGACCATGGTGAAGATAGAAGAGACTCGTATAATGTCGTCCCGTATTACCTAGCTATACTCAAGAAGCATTGTTTTAGACCTCTACTGGGAAATTAAAAGACAATCCTTACTATTTGATTTGCTTTGTGGAAACATGTCGAGAAAAGGAGAAAACAACGGAATTATGTGATTGCATAACAAGAATAACCAGGTTCAATCTGTCAGACAATAGATATTTAGTCCGTCTGTTTTTACGACCATGCTGAAGAGAGAACAGACAACTATAATTATTGTTTTAACAAGACTCGTAAAATGTCGTCCCCATATTACCTAGCTATACTCAAAAGGCATTGTTTTAGACATCTACTGAGAAATTCAAACGAAATCCTTGATATTTTATTTCCCCATGATAAACTGGTCGAGAAAAGAGGAAAATATAGGAATGGTGTCCAGTCATTGCATAACAAGAAGAACAATGTCAAATCTGTCAGACAAAATTTTACGACCCTTTTGAAGAAAAGCAGACAATTATTACTCGTAAAATGTGGTCATATGACCCCGCTAAAATCAAAAAGCATTGTTTTAGACCTAGAGCTACTGGAATGCTCGAAGACAATCCTTGATATTTAGCCTACGTATGGGAGATTGGTCGAGGGAAAGAAAAAATGTGCAAATGATGTCAATGCATAACGAGAGGAACCGAGAATCTGTCAGACAATTGATATTTAGTCCGTCATTTTTACGACTCTTGTTGAAGACAATACAATATAATACAATACAAATTCTTTATTTCACTCAGTTCCTGTACAGGAATACATGAGGTAAATGTTTACAAACGTGTGGAGGGAAAAATAAATAGTGTTAGATGTACAAAGGGTTTTATAAAAGAAATGGAAATGTGACGTAGCGTTGCATCCCCTCCCACAAACTTCTGTGTATGAGAATTTTGTCGAAGGAGGTACACCGCACGTATTACACTAAGAGATTGTAGTTAGTTACATGGAAATGTGTATAATTTATCAAATCATAAAGATCTTTCATTTTTGGCAATATTTTTATTCCAGCACTACTCGGTCTAACATATTCTTTCCATACAAATGATAAACCCGTATGTGAGAGAACATGTCACACCGGGTTGGCTACGTAGTACGTAAGAGTGTTTTAAATGATACTTCGCTCCATACCGAAACGAAATGTATGGAGGTGGGATCATACCAATAAAAAGTTTGTTAGATCGCTGAGTATGCATGTAAATTTACAACAAACTAACCCTTATCCAAACTGCAAAATGTCCGACTGGATAGGAACAAAGAAATTGCAAAAGATAATATAAATGTTACAAAAATGGAAATTGTGTATGTTAGGGAAAAGAAAGTCTTTGGAAAACGACCAGGGAAAAGAATAAAATGTTGTTATCGTCACTTTCTTCTTCTCTCTCGGGATTTTCTAGGACATTGTTTGGAGCAGGGTCAGTGCATTTCAATCATTTCAATAAGTAACACAATAATTAAAATTACGATAATCTGTAATCTTGGCTTTCACAAACATTGTGGCAGAGGGAGAGTTCTTCCAGTGCGGGTGAATTATCTGACTTTCACAACGTCCGTGAATGAAATGTATCAAACCGTTCTATTGCATTTACACGTGTATAATAAGATTAAGGTGTGTTTTGGTGAATAACTTTCTGAGAATAAATGAGACTACACACGCATACTCATTTGTACACACATGAATACGTATCAATTAGTAAACAATTACATATTAAGGCGTTAATTCATATAAGATTGATTTTTATACATTTTCTAATATAATTTTGATAAATTTGCATAGATTAATGAGCTCATGAATTGAGTTACTATTCATTAATAAACCGAATTGAATGACATTTGAATTTCTTAAATATTTGTGAGGTATTAAAGATTTACGTTGTTTATCCAATGATTTACATTCTAATAAATAATGGTACTCATCACCTAAACTATTATTACAGAGGTCACATTTTCTGTCATTTAGATCTATATTAGTCCATCGTCCCTTTTCAATAGGGAGGCGGTGGTAATTCGTTCTAAACTTAATGAAATATCGAAGGAGTGCAGGGGGAATTTCTGTTAAATATTTTTCAAAACCGAAGGTGTTTTTAAACAAATTATATGTAACGAGACTGTGGTCATTTTCTACTTTACTAAACCACGAATTTGGACAAAGCAGACAATATTTTTTGTTTTAACAGAACTCGTAAAATATGGTCTCCATGGCCTAGCTACACTGAAAAATGGAGAAGACATACTCTAAGATTATTCCTGATACCGAATATTCCCATGAAAAGAATGAAACGCTTTCGTGTCCCTCTTATAAAAGAGCTATATAAAATCATTTCGGGAAAAGAAGGGGAAAAGGCTGTAGATTCACAACTTTTAGGTCTATCTTTTCTGTGTTTTACTTTTCTTTAACAATAGTTTTGTCACTTCGAAAATCTTTGAATTTGGATCAGTCTATTTTTTCTGAGAGGGCGCCGACGATTTTCTCAGATCAGAATCATATTTATTGACCTGGTCTAACATAAATACTGGTATATTATTACACTTGTCAAAGGTCACTGAACCCATTCCCACACACTTTTTAACTCCCCAAAAGATAAAGGTTTACAAAGCATTGTAAAAATGGTGAAATTACTTGTTACAAGCAATTTCTTCAATTCCCGTAATGTTTTCTTCCTTCCCAAACCGACAAACAATAAATGTGATTCACTTGAAATTGTCGTCTGCAGCATATTAGAGTTTGGAACACTCTAAAATTTTGTTGTTTGGGAAAAAGTTAATTAACTTACATGTACTCATCTAGTCCCTTTCCCAAACAAAACTTGGGGCGGTTTTTTATTATTATGTTATTTTTTCTTATTTTTGCCTCTAATAAAATAAACTTTGAAAAAATATAGGATCAAGAAGAAAATGTCTCATTTTCTGTCATATTTCTGTGAATATAATATTCTGTACTAAAACGCAATTTAAACAGGCCCGTAGGAACAGGGGTGGGGGCTAAGCCCCCCAAAGTTTGCCAAAAATGCCAAATTTTCCTTTTTTCACACTGAAAATTTAAGAAGAATCCATATTAGCCCCCCCCCCCAATATTCAGACAATGGGGCTTTACCCCCCCCCCCCCCCCCTGTGAAATTGCTTCCTACGCGCCTGTTAAACATCCATGCAATTAATCATTATTTTGTAGCTTGAAACAGTATTTGAATTGGAACAGAGCATAATTTTGCAGTCCTTGAAAGGGTACATGCCGTCTGATGTAAACAAAATAAAATGAGCCGGGATCTGAATAACGTCCATTAAGGCTTTTGAGCCCAACATAGATCCAGATCAGCCTGTGCATCCGCACAGTCTGATCAAGATCTACGTTGTTCTCTAATAACTTCTTCGTGACCTGTAGTAACTTAAAGTGACATTTCAGAATTATTTTTACATAAATTTTACTTTTATCCTGTCTGAAAGAGCATGATTTCTTATGAAAATTCAGAAAATTTCAAGGTTAAATATTCAACCGTTTACAAGAAATATATATTTTTGTGCTGAAATTAAACAAATTGTTGTGGACAACAATTCAGATTTATACATAATTTGTCATTTCTGTCGGTGTAGTTTTCGCTTATGAATAACAACTTCAAAAAACTGATAGAATTTCTACGCATTAGAATAACCAATCTTTGCATCAAGACATACTTTTAAAAAATGAAATAAATGTGAAATGTCACTTTAAAGAGAGCAGCATTGATGCATATTGGACTGCATTTGATAACAGGCTGATCTTCAAACTCAATTTTTAAAAATGCTATAAGGGGCGTTTTTCCAGATCCCGGCTCAAATATTATTACGCTCGTCAAAGCTCGAAAAACATAACCATTTCCAAAAAATGACCCGGTTTCGGCGTCCCTAACAGAAAAGGCTTGGGAACACATTGAGACAAAATGCGAAATTCTGATAATCAGCATTTTCTCCTTTTGGCTCTAAATTTTCCGAGCTAAGTTATACACACATCTTTTACACACATGTCTTTATCAGAATCCATTTTGTCATCGACAGCACCTTTCAAATTGGAAAAGTCATTACCGTTTGGGAAAGGGTTAATTAACGTCCATGTACTCTTACAGACAAGGTTAAAGTGCTCGTTGACTGACAACGCTTTTTCCCCGTCCAGTGCAGTTTTCTTTAAGGTAGAATACCCGTAATTTTGAGGTTTATAAAACATCGGCTTTTTTTCGAGCAGCGTCGTTACGATTCGGCGGTGGAGAGTTCCACTGCCGAATGCTTTCGATCGCACCGGAATAATTCTGACTTCGCGCGAATCTCATTAGGGATGGACTCATTAGTTATCTGTAATTCACTGCTAATGCACATTTGTTTCGTAGACACTACTTACTACCCGCATGCCAATCATATAAAAAGTGATTCTGAAAAGATAAATTCAGATCGAATATCTATGATTAAAACAACACACATCTGTACAACAATGCTAATATGATTGAATAATCTTTTATAATAATACCATATTCTAAAAAATGATTTTAAATATAAAAAATGCATTTTCGTACATTTTTCCAAGAAAATATCGCATATCGTTTTTGATTTGCAAAAGAAAACTATGGTCTTTATTTT
Organism: Fragum sueziense; assembly: GCA_963680895.1. Classification (NCBI taxonomy): domain Eukaryota; kingdom Metazoa; phylum Mollusca; class Bivalvia; order Cardiida; family Cardiidae; genus Fragum; species Fragum sueziense. The sequence goes on from OY804608.1 coordinate 4,965,589, forward strand.
ATTTTCATCTTATTTTATACCTTTTTGTGAGTGTGGATAATTTTAAGATGTATTGTAAAGCTATTTTACGCATACAAAAAATCAGCATTCTATGCGGGCAAACGAAAGATATTTAGGGTAAAGCAGATGTCTGCATTTAGAACAGAATTACTTAAATTGACAGAAAGAATGCGACAATCGCTAGCATTGATCATCAATCGATGCCGCAGGATGAGCATTTGGTGCCGCAGAATAAACACAAATTATACATGTCACGTGACCACTGTCCTTGGTCACCTAAATAACTTATTTTGTCCAAGAATTCCCATTACAGATTTAGGTCATCCTGGTTAACACGCAATATATTGTTTATTATAGTGTCGCGCCTAATTCACCCTTACCAGAACAAGACATGAAGATTGTTTGTGGAAAACATCTACACAAAAGCATCGTAGAACACGATGAGCGTTTTCTCCAGCTTCCTCAATATTACACGTATAGTGGCCTATTGTACGCCTACTCAGGTCTTTGCTAAATATGCTCGTGTACCTTTGTACTTTAGCCATAATGTACTTGAGTCTGGGCCAGACTACATGTACTCGTATATTAGATGTACTTTTTCAGACAATATTAATCTGCCAAATTTTGTCAACATAATTCCCACAATAGATTTAGGTCATCCTGATTATCACTTCATAATTTTTATGAGTCCTCCAGAGATTTTGTCTGAAACCATGTCTATGTCTACCATTCTAGCCTCTAAATCTTTCCCACGAAGTGTTTGCTCGAATTCAAACATTTTCCAAGAGCGGTGGATGGGGGTAAGACTGCAATGGCACATGAAAAAAAAAAAACACCAAAAATATTTCTTTTACAAATTCGATGGACTGCCTTCCGGTCCCATCCCTGCTTCTGCGCAAGCAATACTTGGTTTTGGTGCCATAACCAGCATTTTCTCTTCTTTTGGTCTCAATGCATTCCGTTCTATTTCACATAAATATTATCTTTATCAAGATGCATTGGTCGTCTGTAGCAGTTTGGAATCGAGACAATCCAAATGTTTGCTATTTTTGCAAATACTTTATAGACATGACCGACGACAAGAAAAGAATTCATTCGTGTCCCGGTGACGAAATATTCCCTTGTGGCCAGTCTGGTCAGTCAAGACATGGCTAGCAGCGAGAGAAGGTCGAGAAATGATAAATCAGGTCGGTAAGGAAATCTCCCGAAGGACACGGAAAATCCGGGAGACCTGGCGTGACAACTAGGGTGACTTACATCACACTAGACGACACTCCTGAGTCACGGGAAAATATGTTAACACTTATATGTACAAAGAAATGTCACTTTTTATTGATTTCTCGGCGATGAAATGTGTCCATTCGGGTCAGTCTGGTCAGTTTAAGATATGGCCGACAACGACAGAAGGCCGAGAAATGGTAAATCAAGTCGGTTAAGAAATCTACCGGAGGACACGGAAAATCCAGGAGACCTGGTTTGACAATTAGTTTGAGTTTGAGTTTATTGGGGTTTACGCCGTTTGCAACTGCTATGGTCATATCGCGGCGACAGGAACACCTAACTATGGATTCCTATTGTTTTTCACACCAGTGCTACCACGGCACCCTAACCGAGCCTCCAGCTGCTCGCCCACACGGGACAACTAGGGCGACTTACATTACACTAGACGACACTCCAGGGTCACAGAAAAACATTCTAACACTTACAATACCATGAAGTGTCCATTTTCTATTTGTCTCGGCGATGAAATGTCTCCATCGTGGTGAGTCTTCGACATGGCCGACAGCGAGAGAAGGTCGAGAAATGACAACTCAGGTTGGTTTGAAGATATCCCGGGGGATACGGAAAATCCGGGAGACCTGGCGTGACAACTAGGGTGACTTACACCACACTAGACGACAGTCCCGGGTCACGGAAAAAAATGTTAACACTTAGACCTACAATTAATTGTCCCTGTATCTGAATGTCTCGGCGAGGTAATGCGTCCCCCGTGGTAGGCAGCGAGAAAAGGTCGGGAAATAATAAATTAGTTTGATTGGGGCACATCATCTGATTTTGACATCCCTTCTTGAAATGGTTTGACAAAGCAATGCGACAAAAGAAGAAAATTCTGATGAACAGCATTTTCTTCTTTTGTCTCAATACTTTCTCTGTGCTATTTCTCACATATTTAATTTTTATTAAGATGCACTGTGTAATTGCTTTGGAATAAGGGCAGTCCATTTCTCTCTGTTTTGGGGAAACGCATATTGCAAAATGTGTCCCATGTGGTCATTCTTAGACATGGTCGGCAGCGAGAGAAGGTCGGGAAATGATAAATCAGGTTAGTAAAGAAATCTCCCGGGGGACACGGAAAATCCGGGAGACCAGGCGTGACAACTAGAGCGACTTACATTACAATAGACGACGCTCTCTGGTTACGGAAAAAGATGGCAACACTTCGCTGCTTTTCAACAAAAAACTCGTAACTGCAGATTGTCTCAAGCTGCAGTTACCATGTTTTTGTTGAAAAGCGACGACTTATAATACAATGAAGTGTCCTTTTTTCTGAATGTCTCGATGAGGAAATGTTCCCCTTGATCAGATTGAGACTTGGCTCGGCTGCTGGCATTGAGAGGTGGTCGGTAGGATGAAATCGGTCTCACTTTCTAACTAAACTGATTCTCCAATTTAAAGACCTCTCGCTGCCAGCCATGTTTCAAACACATTTCCTCATCGGGACACGCAGAAAAAGGTCCATTTTCACAATGATTTTGACACCATTTACATTATTGACTAGTACATGATAATGTCCTAAAAGGGGGAATCGGCTTTGCGAGGCTATTAGGAATGATAACCAATGGCAATGAATTTTGTGCTAAAAATAGATTTGGTTACGTTTTGATAAACCGTCAGTGTTGTTACAAAATCTCGCAACTACGGCTTGAATCAAGCCGTAGTTTCAAGATTTTATAACACCACCCATGTCGACGAAATACTATTTGTTTGTCCGAAAATACGTCAGGGCGAGGCTCAACTGGATAAAATCGTCACCTATTTTCAATCAAAACAAAGTACCGGGGTATCGCAAATGCTCCGCCTAGTATCACCCATCTTTGCTAGCCAAGATTGAACCAACATACATTTGTATTTAAGTCGTAGAGTTTACCATTGGCTTGTGAAGATCACGGTGGGGTTGTTCATTATGGGATGGATGACAAGCATGACCAAATTAGCATCGATACAAAGCATCTTTGGGTTAGAAATTTTGCAACGACTTCATTATTTCAGTGTCTATTGACGACTAAAATGGTAATGCTTAATTCGTCGGTTCAAAAAGCTCGTAACTGCAGCTTAAAAGAAGCTGCAGCTTAAAAGAAGCTGCAGTATGTTTAAGCTGCAGTAACAAGGTTTTTGAAGCAAAGTGACGATTTAACGACACGCCTCTTTTTCTCGAGTCATTCCTAGTCTATAAAGAATATAAATGTACACTAGCAAACAGAAGGAGCTTGGGGCTTGGGGCACGCTTTTCCGTTCTCACACATGTACACTATCAGACAGAAGAGGCTTGGGAAAAGATTAAGGCAAAAGAAGAAAGTGCTGCAAGTCAGCACTTTCTCCTTTTGTCTCAATGTTTCCTAGCTATATTTTGTACAAATTCAATCTTTATAAGAATCCATTTTGTCATCTGAAACAAGATTTGAATATTGGACCACCCGTAAATGTTTGCCGTTTGAGAAAGGGTTAATGCATATCTTACCATGTCAATGTGATATACAAATTGAAAGAATGAAAGCGACAACATAAACTGCATTTATATATTTATTCAGCTTAGCGCCCCTTTTTTCGGTGTCACTCCAAGTCCATATTGTACATTATCAGACAGAAGGAGCTTGGAGCGACTAGGCATGCTTTTCGTCGTCACACATGTATTGGACTGGTCATTGATTTTTGTGACCTAGAAAATAGATCATTGTCTGGCCGGAATGACCCTTACCCCATAGCAACACGCATGGTAACACTTTCCTAGCGCGACGGATTTTTGAGGGGCGAAATCGGGATTGCGTTTAGCCTATAGAATCGTCGGGTTTAGCGGCACTTCTTGATAGAGGTTCAGAAACATTCAGAAAAAATATGAAAATGTTGATAACAAGAATTTTCATATTTTTTTCTGTCTTTCAATTTTTTCAATTTTATGAATGATTTAGCAACGTCGCAGCAACACGCAAAACAACGCTTTCCCGTTGCGGACTAATTTCTTTTTTTCCCAGAGCAAAATAAGTCTGTTGTTTTGATCAAATTTTCATCAAGTCACAAACAATCTTCTTTTGCGACCCTACTTGATATAGGATCAGAAAAAAGACAAAATAAAGAAAAGAAAAGACAAAAGAGAGAAATGTTGAAAAAAATCAGAAAGCTTATCAGATGACGCAATCGTTGACTGGAGAAAATTCAAAGGTCTATCAAATGACATGTAAAAAAAAACATATCGTCGATTATGTTTGAAAATTCAAGCTGCAGTTACGGCTATTTTAGACGTGCTCAACAATATGGAATGGAAATGATTTTTTATGCTGAAAATAAAATGGATTTCCTGCTATGTTTTGATGAACCATCGGTGTTGTTGCAAAATCTCGTAACTACGGCTTGAATCAAGCCGTAGTTACGAGATTTTATAACAACACCTACGGAATACTTTTGTTTGTCCGAAATTACGTCATTGTTTACTTGATAAAATCGTTCCCTATTTGAAAAATGGACATAATAAGAAAGCATGGCCTCCAGCATTTTCTCCTTCTTTAAAATGGCTTTCAATGACAATATCAAATCAATGAAACTGCATGTATTCTGAGAAGCAAAAAATAATGGGCATTTTAGAAATCCTGGGAAATGTCATTTGTACAGGGAAGAACTATATACGAAACGACCAAATACAAGGCCGAATGGTCAGCTCTTTTCATCTTTGATTGTTTGTCCATCTGTCTGTATGTTTGCCGTAACATTTCTTATTCGCACGACTTAGATGATATTAAAAACGGGACCATTAATTTTGAGTACATGATGCATGGAAATGCTTTAAAAACAATAATTATTGGAAATATGAAAATAGCATTTAGGCTATCAACATTTTCTTTTTTTTCCACAAATCTTTTTCAAAACTACACGTATTTTAAAAAGCAGTAGCCTTAATTAAACAGAGCGTTTTTGGCTGAAAAGCGTGGCATAAACAAACAAAAACATACAAACAAAATCACAAATTTTTGCAAAGGGAAAACCTGTAAGAAGCGACCAGATACATGCTGTAATGGTCAGCGCCATTGATTTTTGCTGGCCCTGTCAGTTTGTCCGTCTGTCGTAACATTTGGTATTCGCTCAATTCAGAGGGGATGTAATACGGGACCATTTGGGTACATAAAATGCATCAAATGTTTTGAAAACATTATGTAAAATATGAGAATGCTGGATAACAGCAATTTCATATTTTTCATAATTGTTATCAACTAGAAAGACCTGAAGGTCTTGATTCGCTCCACAGGCCTGAATTTCTTTTAATATTAAATCCAAGTTTTGTCCAGATTCTTGAATACTTGTTGTTCTTACAGCAAAAACAAAGTCAAAAGCAGCAATCATGTGGTCAATGCAAAAAGAAAGTAAATGATTGACTGATATTTCAGGGATCTTAGAGCGATAATAAAATTGAAAACTGTGATTTTGCCAAATTCAAGGATACATTATTCAGTATGTATATTTAAAATCAAATCAAAAATTAAACACATGCAAGATCTTATGGTCACTATCATTCTGTTCAAATTTTGTCTATATTAGTCAATATTCATGGCTTCAAGAGTGGAAAAAGTGTCAAAAACTGAAATTTTGTCAATTTCAAGGGCACATAACTCATGATGTAAGATTCCGATCAAGCTGAAAATTACACCCAGGCAGCATATAATGCTTATATATATTCTGTCCAAGTTTTGTCTTGATTGGTCAATATTTGTAGATTTCAGAGTAAAAATAAAGTCAAAACCAGCAAAATAGAGCCGAAAATGGCAATTTTTGGCAATTTCAAGGGCACATAACTCATGCTATAAAATTCTGATCAAGCTGAAAATTTTACCAAGGCAAGATCTTATAGTCAGCATCATTCTGTCAAAGTTTTGTCTTGTTTAGTCAATATTTGTAGTAGCTAGAGTGAAAACAAAGTCAAAATACAGCCGAAATTGGTAATTCTGTTAATTTCAAGGGCACATAACTCATGATGTAAAATTCAGATCAAGCTGAAAATTTTACTAAGGCAAGATCTTGTAGGTAGCATCATTCTGTCAAAGTTTTGTCTTGATTGTTCTATATTTGTAGATTTTAGAAGAAAACTAAAGTCAAAACCTGCTATTTTTGACATTCAAGGGCAGATAACTCTGGTTATTCTGATTCAATCCATATTCTTTGAAGGAATCTGAGAGAGGGTCACCCAAGGATCATTCCTGTGAAGTTTGGTTGAAATCCATCCAGTAGTTTTTGAGAAGAAGATTTTTAAAGAAAAAGTTTACGGACGCACGGACGGACGGACGGACGGACGGACGCACGCACGACGGACACACCGCCATGACAATAGCCCGCTGGCCTGAAAGGCCAGTGGAGCTAAAAACAATGCACTTATGATAAAAAGTTGTAAAACACGTAGGCCTATAATTTGGTTGGTAAGCGTCGCCCAAAACAAACAAAAACATGGTAGAAAGGAAAAAACCTGTAAGAAGCGACCGTATACATGGCGTAATGGTCAGTGCCATTGATTTTTGCTGGCCCTGTCTGTTTGATAAAATAGTCTGACTTTCGCTTCATCCCATTGTCGCTTGGCCATTTGTTCACTTCCATGGTCAGTTTCGTCCATCTGCCATTCCATGTTTCTTTCCACGCAAGTATTTCTTACAAAAATCATTCCATTGCCACATGAGTCTTTGATATGTTGATTAAAGTTGGAATTTTCGAGATTTTTGTGACATTTGATTTAAGGTCGACTGTTCAGTGCGTAAAGTGTCCGGTATCTAGGCCACATTGGATAAAACATAATAGGACATTGGTCATTTTGTACTTATCCTGAATTATTATATGTCTCAATATTAACTTTGAATGTGAAATAGGGGAATATTTGTATTATTTTGGCTTCCTTTTGGTTTTTAACAATTGGACATGCTAGGCAAAAATGCATTTCGTAGATTTCATTTATTTTATATATCTTTTTATAAAAGCAAACCATTTTTCGATTAAAACAACAACAGTTGTAAATTGTACGAAGGGGGGCCTACTGTCATTTGCAAACGATTCTTAAAATTTCGTTATCCCGTGGGCGTCAAAAAGCATCAATATGCAGGAATGTGTTGATTAACATCCAGCCCCACCAATTTTCAGAAGCTGTCCCGGACAGGGATTTGAGCCACCTTTCCCATATTGAATTGATTCCCATGGGTCTGCAGATAGAAAACTTGAATGAAAACGAGAAAATGCATTTTCGTCTTTCCAATTACTAAAGCCAGGTATTGTTTTGGGCAGAATTGAATGGCCTTACACAAATTTGGTATCTAAGTATAAGTTTACGGACAGAATTATGGAGCATGAAAAATGGGTCACTCATATTATTATGATATTTTAAAATGGTATATTCATATAAGATTGGCGAGATATGGGCCGCTTTTATCGCCACAATGTCCATCGTATATATTTCATATCGTTGGTGGGGAGTCAAAACCTCGTACCTACAGCTTGAATAAACTGGAGTTACGAGGTTTTGACTCCCCACCGACGATATGATCTAGTACTTTCCATTTTAAACCCTAGCCATTTCCTATTCAATTGGCTGTTTTTATTTTACTATGTCACAGGCGGCAATCACGTGACTTTGTTATGATATATTTTCCTCACTTATGTAAACAAAAACACTCGGTAAGAACACATTTTCTCAAATTGTGAATCAAATACTTAACACTCAATATTGAGATACGTGCCATTCGATACGTCATATTATCTGGTCTATTTTGGTTCCAAGATCTTCCCTCAAATCCCTGTCAAAGCTGAGAACATTCGTGCAAAGTATTTCTAAACGCCGTGATATATTTTCTTAAGAAATGTTTCCACTTTGCACGAATGTTCTCAGCTTTGACATGGATTTGATGGATGATCTTGGTATCAAAATAATCCGGAGATTACGACGCATCGAATGGTACGCATCTCAATTCTGAGAGTTAAGTATTTGATTTAAAATTTAAGAAAATGCGTTCTTACCGAGTGATTTTGTTTACATAAGTGAGGAAAATATATCATAACAAAGTCACGTGATTGCCGCCTGTGTATGTTACTACTGAAAATTGTCGTACAAATAGAGGAAATAATAAACAGAGAACTATTCTGTCAAAAAGCGGTCTAAGGCTTGAGTTGTGTGGTTGATAACATTATGCATATTATTGAATTAGGCTACAATATAGGTTAATTATGTAATTTTACCATTGATTTTGAACAGTAGATCAGTCTACCTAAAAGCCGAAAAAGTTGAGAGCATTCTTGATGAAGTATTGCGGACTATGAAAGAGGACGTATGTGTGTGCTCTAACAGCCCGTAAGATCAGGAGAAATTGGATGTGGGTGGGGTTGTGCATGTCTGTAGCAAATCGACGCTTTTCATGGAAAACCTTGTAGCTGCAGCTTGTTTTAAGCTGGAGTTACGAGGTTTTCAATGAAAAACGTCGAATTCTCATGATGGACAACCGTACAAAATGCTGGTTTATTATTGAAATATGAAAAAGGTAAACAAAAACTGTATTAATGTACAGTGTGTCGCGTGTCATTGAGTCGGCGATAATTCGGACACATTTGAAACCTGTCCCAAACGACAAAATTTGGGCATGTCTGAATTCAAATTTCAGATTGGTCAACCCTACAATTTTTCTTTTTTATTATTAAAATAAAGAACAAGTCAACAAAAACTGTGTCAATGTAGAGTTTGTCACGTGTCATGGAGTTAGCGATAATTCGGACAGATTTTATTCCTATTCCAAAACGACAAAATTTGCACATGTCTTCAAAGTTGTTGCAGATGACAATTCATCCTTTGACGCCACTTGCAACTGCTTTGGTAATATTGCGCGTTTTCAGCACCTAACCATGAATACCTAGCAATTCTCTCACATGTAGGCCTACTACAACACTATCATATAAAATGTCGAGTCACTGGATATTCTCTCGCTTTGTCAAATCGCGTCCATTGGTCAGAACCAACAGACTTGTCGAATGTGAGCCGAGGTTCGAACCCATGACACGCGGATTGATAGACTCCGACGTTACCGACTGAGCTATCTGGACTCAGCTCTGTTGACTGATAAAGAGCACTTCTTTTATAGAACACTGAGTAAATGAGACAATTTTCGACAAGAATGGTCTGCTTTCAAATCTCAAGATTCATTAACCCTTGCCAAAACAATATATTTTTTATGTCTCTTGTACCGGATACATGGGAAAACACCAAGAGGCGAAAGAAGAAAATGCTGATAACCAGTATTATTTATTTATCATTTTGCCTCAATATTTTCTAAGCTATATTTTGCTCGAATCTTATCTTTATCAAATCCAATAATTATGTGATTGTCGGTATTTTTGGGGAAAGGGCTAAGCCTTTCAACTTTATCGAATGACATACTCATCATAATTCCTATTTTGGGGTCAGAGAAATTGAGCCAGTTTTGAAGTACTTTTGAGGAAAATAAGTTCAATAAAATGGACTTTTGTCGGCTCTTAAGTAGTGGACTGTCATAATTAAAGCTTTCCTAAACTGGAAATGGTTTCAACGTCAATGATAATACAAAGAAACTTGAGAAAATATTGAGACAAAAGAAGAAAATGCTAATAATCAGCATTTTCTTCGTCTGTCTTAATATTTTCTTTGTAACACGGATTACACAAATCCTATTTTTGTCAACTCACGTTTTGTTGTCTGTATCAGATTTCAGATTGGAATGGTCTAATATTTTGCTTTTTGGGAAAGGGTCAAGATTAGATTGTTTCTAGTTTTGACAGTATTTGAACCACTTTTAAATGAACTTGAAATCACGTTTTACTGATTCTTTAATTTTGTGGTCATTGGAATTTCCAAACGGAATTTCCAAACCATCATGTGCTCCTTAACCCATTACCACACAATGACTATTTTGACTCCCCTTAAAATAATGGCCATGGAAAACATCGTGGAAAATGAAGAAACTGCTTGTGACAAGCAATTTCTTCATTTCCCACGGTGTTTTCCATCCTAAAAGACATAAAAATTAAAAAATTCCATTCACTTGAAAATGTCGTCTGCAACATCTTTGAATTTGGACAAGCCTAGAATAAGACTGTTTGGTAATGGGTAAATCCATTTCCCAAAAGAATAGGTATAGTTTTGGTGTCTCTGGAAGAGATGAACAAACATTTAGAAATGTTAGAAAACTAATAGAAAAGGCTTGGGAAAAATGAGACAAAAGAAGAAAATGCTGTTCATCAGCATTTTCTCCTTTTGTCTCAATATTTCCTCTGTTGTAATTTTCATAATTCACATCTTTATCAATATCTTTTTTCTCATATGACGTGGCTTTCAAGTTAGGTTGTTCAATGATTGACCGTTGGAGGAAGGATTGATGACTTTGTGACCATTTCCAATTTGAACTAGCCTAAACGTTTGCAGTCTGTGACCGGGTAACCCATTTCCTAAACAATAATTGATGTGGACATTCTATCCAGAAAGACATTGGAAATAACTTTGAGGGAAAGAAGAAAATGCTAGAATTCAGCGTTTTTCCGTTTTCTCTCGTCGATTTACATGCTTTATTATATGCTGTCTTTTAACATTTATATTATGGCAATTGCATTACCATTGAATTTAGAGAAACTATCGTATTTTATCATTTGTAGAAGGGTTATATTAGGAGAGCCTTGGATAGAAGCAGTCCCAAGCACCACTTCAAATGAGTTAAGTTTGTACTTTAAGTTTAGCCCTTTTCTACTTTAGGCATTTCTTGACCGGTCCAAATTGATAAGTTGCCAATATAACTTTAAAGTTAACAACTATGGTCCTTTCGCATCTGTCAACATTCAGTTTTTGTCTTCATCAGCTTTCTAATTGGAACATTCTAATTCTTTGTCGTTTGGAAAATGGTTAAACCATACTTGTCCTGGTTTTGACGACACTAACAGTTTAAATGGGATCAGAAAACATTGAGGCTAAAGAAGATTGAAATGCTGGTAACCAACAGTTTATCCCTTAATCTCTATATTTTCTAGACTTTTTGTACACAAATCAAATCTTAACCAATGTTCATTGTGTCCTCTGCAGCAGCTTTCACATTTGAACAACATAAAATAGTTGCCGTTCGGAAAGGAGATAAAGGTGAATGCTCTAAGAAACCTGGACCATTGACAAACAAAAATATGGATAAAACATTGCAAACATTGAAATATTTATGTAAAGAAATGTCACCCTCCCTTTGCCTCAATTTGTTCATAGGCTCTCAATGGATTGTCTCGAGTTTTTTGTTTTGCTGAAAAAGTTGGTAAATGGAGAAATGCAAGGGGGCCTTAAAACTTACGTCGTTTTAACTAAATTGAATTTTAAATACTGAGGTAAGCAGAATGGCTATCTTGTCTTTTTCCTTAAAAGTTTCCAGGCTTCCTAAATCTTGAATTCAAAACAAGAAGATTGTGTAAAGCGTTAATTATAACAAGGTGAACGTTCTATAAAACCTGGATCACGTCGCTTTTCAACAAAAACTCGTAACTACAGCTTGTTTAAAGCTGTAGTTACGAGGTTTGTGTTGAAAAGCAGCGATCAATTATAAGTAAGTGGGTCATTCGCATGTATTTTTAGCAGGTTAGTTTAGAGTGGACTGAGGGCATTCACCCACATAGCAGTGACCGCGCGCGGAGGTAATGGAGCGGTGAAAATGGGACAAGGGAGGTAAACCGTACTGGATGGAAATTGTGACTGGGGATTGGGTTGCCTCCCTTTATGACGAAAGAAGTTTACTGGATTGAATGGAGATACGTCCCACTCAACTGCTAAGGTCATAAAAATTATGGAGACGGGACCTCGGTTTTTAGTCTCATCCGGGAGAAGCGGGGTATCGAACCAGCAAACCCTATGTTTCAAGTCCAGTGTGTTACCACTGCACCACCTCCGTCCACGAAAGAAGTTCAAGGAAAGAGATGGGACATTCGTCTTCGTGCAAAATACTATCTAGGATCCTTTTGCCATTTCCAAAACAAGACCTGCTATTGACTCTCCTTCTAGAAAGGCTTTGGAAAACATTGAGGCAAATGGAGAAGATGAGTTTCCAGCTTTTCTTCCTCTGTCTCATTATTTTCTTTGCCATTTTGCACAGAAATCCTACCGTTAACACCATTTTTGTTGTTCGCAGCAGCTTTCAAATAGCGCCAACCTAAAACCTTTCAGCATATGTGAACAATTTGGCTCCAGATCAGACACAAAGTTAATTCTTCCATAAACTGTCTCATATGATCAAAACTAAGTTTTTACTCTAAAATGATTTGTTTGTTTTTTATTTCCATTCCTAGCGTTTGTCATAGGACCTGTCAAACTAAGTTCAGGCAACCGAATTAAGATCTATCCGAACTTTGCGTTGATTTAATGGGATAAACGGCTCTCAAATGCAATGGATTTATAGCGGCTGCTGAAGCACCTAGCCATGGATTCCTGCCGTTTTTCTCACCAACACTACCACATCCTTGCTGAGCGTCCAGCTGCTCATCCACATAGGTTTACAATTATCCAACCGTACACATTTGTGGGAGACAAATGTCAGAGAGGATGTATGGAAAACATTGTGGAAAATGAAGAAATTGCTTGCAACAAGCAATTTCTCCATTTCCCACAATGTTTTCTACTTAACAAGAGTTGTCCGTGGACAACGTAGCTCGCCTATACGAGAGCTTGTCACAAAAGAGAGTCTAAGGTCAAAGGTCAAGGTCATTGGGTCAAAGGTCATGGTCTCAAGGTCAAGGTCATGGTATGTAGTATCCATATGTGAAATATCAAGGCTCTATCTATAATAGTACATGAGATATAGGCCAGGTTAAAGTTTTTGAAAAGTAGGTCAAACTCCAAGGTCAAGGTCACTGGGTCAAAGGTCATGGTCCCAAATGAAAGGTCTTGGCAGGAGGTATCCATGTGTGAAGTATCAAGGCTGTATCTCAAATAGTGCCTGAGATATAAACCAGGTTAAAGTTTTTGAAGACGCGACGCTGACGCCGACACTAGGGCTGTGACATTAGCTCCCCGGACATAAAGTCCCGGCTCGCTAAAAAGACCAGAAAATGTAAACTTTCATTCACTTGAACTTGTCCCAGTCATCACTAGAGTATATAGTAGATATATCAACATAGGTACGAAAGTAGGAAACAGTGGAAAGACGGAGATGAAAACTATACATAGTTACATACTGAACCAAAGAAGAAACTTCTGCAAAGTATGTGCCACTTACATGTACGCACATATTAGTAGATACATGAGGTAGCTTTTAAAGCTGAAAATTGGTCAGTTAACCCATTACCAAACGGCAATAATTTAGACTGGTCCAAATTCAAAGATGTTGCAGACGACAATTTCAAATTGATGAAATTTTAGAAATCATTCCATATTGGGCTAGAAAACATTGTGAAAATGAAGAAATTGCAAAAAGCAATTTCTTCATTTTCCACAATGTTTTCCTAAGCTTTTTCTTGTAAGGGAGTCCAAAGGTGTCACCATGCAGTAATGGGTTAAACCCTGTATAAATGTCCGATCTCTTTGTTCATCATAAACGTTTGCGAGAGGGATATCTAAATTCAAACTTAACAAAAGTTTCTTTGTTGGTTCAGTATAATATTTATGTCCATCTTCGGTGAGGGTAAATAAAAGAAACAGAAACGCACGAAATTGCAGCTCTTTCTCTATATTTCTGGCTGAAATCTGTAAAAACATGTACACTTCACAGTCCAAACAGCAGAATTATGTCAACCAAAAACAGTATCTTACTTCGGCAATTCATTATCAATAAATAGTAGTAGTGAATGAACGCAATTTCACATTTTTCAGTCTCCAACCCTTTCCTAAACAAGACCTGGTTTTGAGCGACATCCTGAATAAAATTTGCTTGGGAAAACATTGAGACAAAAGAAGAAAATGTTGATAATAAGCATTTTTCTATGTTTGCCTCAATAGTTTCTGTGCTATTTTGTACGGTAATCATTTTATGAACATCGATTTTGTCGCATGCAGTAGCTTTGTAATGAGGCTGGTCAACAATTCCATCATATGGGAATGGGTTGATTGAATTTGGGGGCAACACCATTTTTTAAAACAGTAAATCAGTCATATCATGGCCACTGGAGCACATAAATTTCTAAAGTCAAGCTAGTACTGTAGCAGCTTTTAACATAACCATTGCCCAAACAAGGCCTGGTTTTAACAAAGTTTGCAAATTCTTAACCCATTACCACACATTAACTCTTTTTGACTCCCCATAAGATAATGGCTTTGGAAAACATTGTGGAAAATGAAGAAATTGCTTGTGACAAGCAATTTCATCATTTCCCACAATGTTTTCTACACAAAAATACCAAAAAAGATCAGATTTCATTCAGTTGAAATTGTCGTCTGCAACATCTTTGAAATTGGATCACCCTAAAATATTGTCGTTTGGTAATGGGTTAATTTTGATAGGCCTACTTCACTGTTTGTGAAAGAATTGTCATTTCCCCTCCTTCCAAATACAATCTACTTTTCCATCAACATAAATAAACTCTCATTATTTTTTTCCACACAAAAAGGGGGGAGTTCTATACTTTGACTATTGATATATTAAAATACAAGCTATTCAAATTCTACACCATTAAAATACAAATGATCGACACAAAAACTGAACATAACAAACAATTCAGAAAATTCACAACAAATCCTGCAAAATTAAACACAACAAATTCTGCAAAATTAAGATTGATGTTTAAGTTGCACTTAGTAGTCATTTACAGCAAATCTTTCAGATACATCACTGCTTGTATTATAAGGATTTTTTCAAAAGAATACCAAAGTATCGTCGCTTTTCAAAGAAAACCACACAACTGCAGCTTGTTTTAAGCTGCAGTTACAAGGTTTTCATTGAAAAGCGATGGTATAATCATCAGAACACCTTTCTTTGTCTACATACATAAGAATTCCACATTCACAGATGTTGGCAGAAATTGTGCTTTCATTTTTAATCTAAAATTTTCAAGCATGCACATATCTCTGCTTTTCAACAAAAACATTATGTCTGCAGCTTCAAAATAGCTGCAGATACGAGGTTTTTGTTGTAAAGCAACAAAAATTTCTTGACAAATTGTAAAAGTGCTAAAGCCAGAATCAAGGGTAACGCAGCCAGAATAGACTAAGATAACAATTTGCAAGACTTGTTATGAATTTTCTAACCTTATAAATAGTGTCAATGTGTTGAAGTGTTCACTCAATCTCTCATTCATACTCTGAACTAACAATTCATTGTTTTGAGCTCTTTGGGTCAGAGGTGTTAATCACCGACCAGAATAATTCCTAGCAAATTTCTAATATTTCGCAACAATGAAACTCATTGGCCTTACTAAAGTAAAGATAAGTTTGCAATGCTTAGTAGAGACTAGTTCGCCATTTTCATCTCTCTAACTCTCTCATACAGTCAACAATCAAGAGCTTTTACTAAAATGTGATTATTTCAACTAACACTGCTTTGTTACAAGAAATTTCAACAAAGGGACATAACTCATGTAAACCATGAACTGTATCTACCGCTTTTCTGTCACAACCTTGTATCTACAGATTTTTTAAAGCTGTAGATACAAGTTTTTGGAAGAACATTGATATGCCTATCTCCACATGATACAGTATCTACATGTAAAGCTTGAATCAGAATAATAAATTGACAAGCAACAATTTATTTTTGTCAAATGTCAGAAAGGATATCAGCCAAGCTGGGGTTTGAAACCATGACCCCTGATTTGATTCAGACATTATACTCCGTAAATATTGACCTGAACCTGTGGAACATGTAATGAGAAATTGCAAAGCGAAATTATCACTCTCCAACATATGTTGACACGAGAAGCATGTGCAGAATACAAAGTCATAATGCACATGGAAACTATCGACTCTGCTCGACAGTGAGGATTGCTGGCGAGTATCGATTATTCCGTGTCACAATTACTCATTTCATATTCACCGGGTTCAGGTCAATATTTACGGAGTATACCAACTGGCTACAGAGTGACTGACAAGCTGACTCCTATATACCCTGCCTAAACCTAGGTTTAGGAGAGTAAAATGACGAACACAATGGGAATATATGTTTAAAACAAAATGAAATTCAAACAATGTTTCATAACTGTGTATCATTCTAGTATATTACACAAGAAATATTTAAACCTTTCCACACAAGGCAAAACTAAAGGCTGATCCAAAGTCAAAGTAGTCAAAGTAGTAGCATACAACATTAGTTGAACAAAATTTTGATATTTAGTTCCAAAAAGGATATCAATCACTTTGAGAAAAAGAGCAAATATTGATTTGCAGTATTTGTTTCATTTTCCTTCCTATATGCTTACAGCTTTCCCCTATAAGTGATGTGAATATAAAGACATTTGCTGGAAAGGGTTGAATAATTCAAGATAAATCAAGCAAAAAAGGAACAACTGGTTTCTGGTCAAGGACTATAAATTTTGTTCAGGTCGCAAATAATTACAGCATTCTACTTTTCAATTTCAAAACTTGAAATCAGTTTTTAAGTCTTTAAAATATAACTTGATCAAATCTTTCCAAACGGAACATATCTTTGAGTTTGAAAATTGCAGAGATTTAAGCTAAAGAATAAATTAATTTGAATGCTTCTATTGCTTATTGTTAAATTTGTTCATTCTACCTTCCTGTATGGTTCATGGAAATAAAGCCAATCTAAGATAACCAAAAGGTCCTTTCAAGCTTGATGAATCACGAATTGTCATCTCAATGACAATATCTTCGACAGAAACACTATTGCACATTTTGTCGATAAAACATTACACAAAAATTTCATTGTAGCAACTTGCATTTTTCTGACAATATTCTTAGAATATCTTATTTATAAAGGTTAATGGCGGGTGAAAGCCGTTTCTGTACATGAAGGTTTTAGCACATACCTTGTAAGCACATACAGTTATACCATATGTGCAGTGCAAGTCAGCTCTAACATAATGCTGCTTTTCAAAAATAACCTTGTACTAGCAGCTTTACCCATTACCAAATGATAAATTTTGGGCTTATCCAAATTCAAAATGTTGCAGACGACAATTTCAAGTCATTGAAATTTCAGATTTTTTTGTCTGTTTGGGTAGAAAAAATTGTGGGAAATGAAGAAATTGCTTGTCACAAGCAATTTCTTCATTTTCCACAATGTTTTCCAAAGCCTTTTCCATGCAGGTGTCAAAAGGCGTCACTGTTTGGTAATGGGTTAAAACAATCTGAAGTTACAAGTTTTTTGTTGAAAAGCGATGTTAAGCTTTCTGTTAATTCCTATCATTCAAAAGTATGTTTTTGTGAATAAAGCCATTTTTACAGTAACACATTCATTTTGAAAGCATTTGCAGACCACAATGCTTTACAAAATATTGATAGTAAACAAGAAAATATTGATGACCAGCTTTTTCTTCTTATCCAAAATTGTTTTCAATAGGCTTTACAGCTCAGTGTAATAGGATTTTGAGGTAATGTATTGAATTGCAAAAATAAGGCAGCAGAACACAATGTTAAAAGATCAGGTAGATTAACGAGTGGTTTTCCAACCCTTCTTAATTTAATTAACAATATTCCAATCTTAAGCCAGTGAAATTTATTGTATCATACACTTGAGACATTAGATTTGCAAAATATTCATCTTTTTAATGATAATGCAAGCTGGGAGAATTTTTCAGCAAATATGGCAATTTTTAAACCCAAACCGTAACTAAATTTTGAGTTCATCTAGAATTTAAGTCATCATAGTCAGATATGTATAAAGTCCTAATATGTCTTGTATTAACTGAATTAAGAAGGGTTGGAAAATTGCAAGAAAAGCAAAATAACACGGTAAACTAAGATAATTATCGATTGGCACTTGATTGTCTTTCTTCATGATCATCATCGTCTCTCAGCAGATCAGATCGATCACGCGAGGACACATAGTACTGGGCTAGATAGGGGTCGCGTAAAGCTTGTTTGAGCGTAATCCTCTCGTCAGGATGATACGTTAACATCTTGTCTATCAAATCAAACAGTTCGACGTGATCAGGATGTTGTGGATCCTTTACGTAGCGCTGCAATGTAGGAGAGAAAACATTGTTATAAAGATATTTTAACACTTTCCCAAACAAGGCCAGGTTTTGCAAGCCAGGATAGAATGTGCAAGGGAAAACACTGAAGCAAAAGAAGAAAATGCTGATAATTAGTATTTTCTCCTTCTGCTTAAACATTTCGCTATATCCTTCACAAATTTCAGCTTTAGTAACATCCATTTTGTCATAGGCAGCAGCTTTTCAAAATTAATAAAAAAAATTCTTGTTTTGCCTCAATGTTTTCCCTAGTCTTTTCAAATTGTATATCAAATCAAACAGTTCTACATGATCAGGATGTTGAGAATCCTTTACATGGCCCTGAAGTTGAAAGGAGAAAACATTGTAATAACAGGTGTTTGAACACTTTCCCAAACATAACCAGGTTTTCCCATACCTAACAGAATATGATTGGGTAAACATTGAGGCAAAAGGAATGCTGATAATCAGCATTTTTTTCTTTGCCTCAATCTTTTCTTAACTATATTAAATACAAACCCAACAGTTATCAACACCCATCTTGTTGTCAGCAACATCTTTGAATTTTGACCACTCTTAAAAATTTTCAGTTAGGGAAAAGAAAACTTTGGCACAGTTGGTGTACCATATCATTTGTTTCTAGTATTTCTCACATCAGAGAAAACACAACATCCAATTCTAGCCACCAGCTTGTCATTTAACCCTTTCACAAACGGCAAAATTTGAAGGTGATCCACTTCAAAAACTGCCAGAAATAACAAAATGGAATTTATCAAAGATAGAATTCGTGTAAAATATGGCATAGAAAATATTGAGACAAAAGGAGAAACTGCTGGTTATCAGCAGTTTCTTCTTTTGTTTCAATGTTTTCCCAAGCCTTTACTATTAGGGACGTCAAAAGCAGGTCTTGTTTGGGAGAGGGTTAACAGGTTATTTGTTGTTAGTGGCAAATAATGAATTTGTAATTTGTTCAAACTATTAAATTTCATGAAATAAAATTTTGCAACAGCAATTTTAATACTTTAACACCTGTAATAATTTATTCATTTTAGCAAAAAACAGGTTAAGATACTACTTATTTTTGGGAGGGGAGAGGGCAAACAGTAAAATATTTTGTGAAACAGAAAAACAAGTCATATAAATAATGTTTAGGCAATATTTCATCTGTGTAAATGCAAAACCTTGTATGTCGATTCTTGCGATTTTCAAAGTACAAACTTGTGTGCCCAGTTTAGAAAATTCTCGCAGGTTTTGAGACATTTTTACTGATCGATATAAATGATACATTATTTGTGAACAATATGTCCAAATTTCATGTAAAACATTTCAGTTTGGGAAAAGTTATTACACTTTTTTCCCTCCCCTTTAAAATTTTCCAAAAACGAGATACAAGGTTTTGCATTTACAACGACGATTTGTAAAATTCCATGACGAAACGAAACAAATATGTTCTTACATATTCAAGTAACAATGATTCTATAGTTAACCTTTTCCCAAACAAGACCTGGTTTTGACGTCCCCAATAGAAAATGCTTGGGAAAACATTGAAACAAAAGAAGAAACTGCTGATAATCAGCAGTTTCTCCTTTTGTCTCAATATTTTCTGTGCCATATTTTGCACAAATCATATCTTTAATAACACCCATTTTGTCTTTTGTGACAGTTTTTGAAGTGGATTACCCTAAAAAATTTCGTTTTGGAAAGGGTTAAAACATCTACACAAATGGTCAAAAGTAGAGAAACAGATAAGAAGGTATAAAGGCACCCTAAATTCATTATCCCATTTTCAAACAAGAGCTGTCCGAAGACAGCGCGCTTGACTTTGTTGCCAAGTATAAAGGGGGCATAACTCCAAATATAGTGGAGCCAGGGTCATGGGCCCTGGTAGTAAGGTAGAGGGTGTGATGGTGAATAAGTATTCCAAGTTTGGGTTGAATCCCTTTGATAGTATGGAAGTCACTGATGTTTGAAAAAACTTAAACCTTCGTTGCAAACAACGCCGACGCCCGGGTGACAGCATAAGCTCTCATTTACTTCGAAAAGTCGAGCTAAAAATTACGCTTTTTGACGCCAATAAGATAAAGGCTTTGGAAAACATCGTGGAAAATAAAGAAATTGCTTGTGACAAGCAATTTCTTCATTTCCCACAATGTTTTCTACCCCGAGGCCAAAAAATCTTTATTTCCGTTCACTTGAAATTGTTGTTTGCGACATGTTTGAATTTGGATAAGTCTAAAATTTGCCGTTTGGTAATGGGTTATTTCAATTCCAGGCTAATTTTTGCACTCATTTGCATTGTCATGAGGAGACAATTCCAAAGATTACCAAAAACAAATATTGGTAAACCTTGAAAAATTTAAAGTAAGTAACAAGTAACAAAATCCTTTACCCCCTCTTATCGGTAAATCTGCAAAAAGTCATTAGTACATACTCAACATGCAAAAAATAAAAAAGTTTGAAAAAAAGAAAAGCACAAGATGATTCCAAACAAAAGAAGAAGAACTAAAAATATGCAAAAACATTATCTTTTCCTTGATTTCCATTCACCTGATGAAACTGATTTTTTGCATGGAGGAATTTTAAAAGAAGAATGATAGAAATATTATGTAGCATTCAATCCCATTTTAATTTCATTGTATGATTATATTTGCTTGTAAAATCCATAGCTATTAAGACTTGCTTTTCAACAATGCTTTTCCCCCATTCTAAGATATGTATCCAATATAAAAGCAAGTTTGATTTTCAACAAAACTTCTTTCCTTTTTCAACAATGTTAGATGTCTATCCAACATAAACGCAAGTTTAATTGTAACAAATAACATTTCAGCCAGAATCTGGAAAAACATCCTTTATGGCATTTGAGAACAACCTGGATACAGACCAGCCTGTGCATACGCACAGTCAGATAAGGATCCATGCTGTCCTCAGATAGCTTCTTCGTGATTTGCAGCAACTGTAAGACAACAGCATCGATCCTGATAAGCCTGCCCTTGGGTATATGCTGATCTAGAAACATGAGTTTCAAATGCTATAAGGGACCTTTTTCCAGATCCTGGCTCATTTCTATTTATCTTTTATTCTTTGGAATTGAATACCAGTGCAATGCAAGGCACATTGACAGAATTTTTCTTCACAAAATAAGTTTTCAATAATTTCTTTGCATCAGAATTTTCATAGATATTACTAAGTAAACAGTGAATCAAGGTAAAGATTTACAAAATCATAAAGACAAAACACATTTATGAGAAAACCAAAAGCATTGCAAAGACAGGACAAATGAAGGGATGCAAAAATGATTGAAATTTTGAAGAGTCAGCACTAGACCATTGTAAGTGCATAATTAATTTATCGTTGGTGTAAATGCAAAACCTCGTATGTCGATTTTTGCGATTTTCAAAGTCAAATCTTGTGTGCCCAGTTAAGACAATTCTTGCTGGTTTTGAGGTATTTTTACTAATCAGTATTAAGGCCCGGTCCCACTGACAGATTGACAAAAATGTATGCAAAAAGGACACAGCGGACAAGCAAAATTTCGGTAGTGGTACCATCCGTTTTCATCCGCTTTTAGTAAATGGCGAAAATATAACGGAAAAGACCGCACTTCAGTAGTATATAGTGGGGATGTCAAACAGATATTCGTGGGAAGCCTGGCGGATGGGAGCGGATGTCAGCTAAATATACGGAATACATCCCAGATAAAAACTCTTTTTTCCCTTTGTATACTTCATATACGCGAAGCATATGCTTACATCCTTTCTATTTCCCTGCTGCAAACGATGTATAGACGTTCCATGTACCTTATCGTTCCCCTATCAATCCCTTTTGAGTTTCAAGGATGCCTATAGGATGAAGAAAGAATACAACGGACTGATAACGGACATAGAACGCCTGTTGCTCGTATATATTGCGGATTTATATCGTACACGACGGAAGGTTCATCCGTTCTAAAAGTTTTGGGCAGCTCAAAACTTCTTGCGCGGATGAAATTACGGTTGATGGATGCCCGTTGGATAAAACGTATGCAATAAGTACACATCAGACTTCCAACGGATGGAAAGAGACGTCTAGCGGAAAGCAAGTTTTTTTGTACATTTTATATCCTCTTTGCATCCGAAAGTGCAGTGGGACCGGGCCTTTAATGACACATTATTCAGTTTGGGAAAAATGATTACACTTTTTTCCGTCCCATTCAAAAATTTTCCAAAAACGAGATATGATGTTTTGCATTTACAACGACATTATATTATTAATTAACAATTACAAAATGTCCCAGTTTTTCTTATAAAACTGTTTAACTACAAGTCAATGTGTGACTTCTTCAAAATTTAGACATAATAATTTTCCATATTGTGAAAAATATTTGGAATCAGAAGACAGATAATGCTTCCAAATTGAACATTACTCAAAAATTGGATATACAAAAGAACTAGCAGATGCTGGTTATCAGCTTTGTCTCAATGTTTTCGCATTAGACAAGTCAATAAAAGACCTTGTTTGGGAAAGATTATCTGCCTTTTACAGTTTTACAAGCTGGATAATTCAGGTTAAGTTAACAATTATTGCTGTGATATTTATAAGTGCAGTGAATACTTCTTTCTTGAAAATTCCAGGAATTAAATCGGCTGCTCTTGGATATTTTTTATCACTTTATTACAACAAAATGCATCTTGCCACAACTATAAGCTACTATGACATTAATCACTGATCTGCCTTGTTCAAAAACAGCTTGGCCTAGACTCATATTGTGGTTGAGAAGCACCTAACCATGGAGTCCTGGCATGTCCCTTACCAGTACTACATCAACTTCCTTTCTGAGCCTCCAGCTGCATAGTTTTATGATTATCCACCAATGGTGGGAATCAAATTAAGTTTTTGAAAAAATTGCAGTTCTGTCTCTACTTCTATTCTATGATGATTATACATGGTTTTACTATAATTATGTAAAATGTTTACAGTTAAAACTTTCCCAAATGGCAAACATTTCGACTGTTTCAATTTGAAAGCTCCTGCAGACGAGTATAAAGATCGTAGTGGCACAGAAAATGTTCAGACAAAAACTTTTGCCTCAAACTTTTTCCATTAGATTAATCAAAGAGTATCAGCATTTGGGAAAGGATTAATATCCAGTCACATGATAAACATGCAATGTTTTTTGTCTACTAAATGATATGGGATTGACACCAGGACAAACAGAAAATTGTGCAGCTAGGTTAAATGACAAATTATATGCAGTTCATCTTAGACCTTTTTGTAAATCGAGCTTTTATGCACATAGTGAATCAGAGCTTAGATTCCATAAGAGCCTTGAGTCAGTTATGACATTTAAGCACTAGGACGCATAATGGCAAATTTTCAAATTCTATACAAATCACTACTGGTCAATGTGATACAATGGATCAATCAAACAAACACGGACAAATCGGTGTACTGAGAGAGAAGGGGCTTCTGGGTTAAGAATGGAAGGGCTCAGGCAAGCAATCGTGGTCAGATTGGATCAGACAGTCACCTTTTCGACGACGAGTCCCCATTAGCACCTGACGCCGACGTTGACGGCTCGGAATCACACGAGCTCTCATCTATAACGATAGGGTCGGAGGGCTGACTGCCGTGAGCCATCAACGACGATGAGCTTCCGTTGACGTTATTTTTGGCCATCGATGCAGCGAGAGCTAAAGCCGCCTCTTCTGCTTCATCCTCTGCTTTGTTGTGGAGAGACTGGAAGAACTGATGCCGCTTTGCCTCTTTTAGGACGACGCGACAAGTAGGGTCGTAATCCAACATTTTTTCAGTAAGGTCAAAAAGCAATAGGTGCTCAGGTCCCTTGTCTTTTAAATAATGCTGAAATAGTATCATCATTATGCCATTACCTGAGGACAAAATTTTTGACTGAGCCAAATAGAAACAAGATGTAGGCAAAAATTACAAGTTGATGGAATTTTCAAAATTATAGTTTTTCTTAGAAGAACAAATACATTGTGGGAAATGAAGTAATTACTTCTTACAAGCAATTTCTACATTTTCAACTATGTTTTCACATTGTTTTTTTTATGGATGAAGCACCAACAAGAGGACCATGATGGTCCTATATCGCTCACCTGAACCAAGATGATATGAGCCATTGTTATGTTTGAATCAATTAATATTTGTGACATCAAGACTGAAAACAAATTGATGGTCATCGACATTATGTTCCCGTTTTGTCTTTATAGGTCAATATATCTGGTTGTAAAGAGTGAAAACAAAGTAAAAAACGAGAATTTTGTCCATTTCAAGGGCAGATAACTCAGCAACTGCTTGTCTATCGGACGGACGGACAGACGGATGGACGGACGGACGGACAGACGGACAACCTGAATCCAGTATACCCTCCCATAACTTTGTTGTGGGGGGTATAAAAACAGTCCATAACAACAATTTTGTCAAATTCAAGGGCATATAACTCATGACTTTCTCATCCGATCACACTGAAATTCAAAGTCATCCAGGATCTAATGGTCATCAGCATAATGTACAAGTTTTGTCTTAATTGGTAAATATTTGTAGATGCTACAGTATAAACAAAGTAAAAAAACGTCGAAACGTCAATTTTGTCAAATTCAATAGCATATAACTCATGATCATCTTTTTAACCGATCAGGCTGAAAATTGAATCATCTGACATGTTATGGTCCTTAACATTGTGGCAAAGGTTTGTCTTTATTGGTCAATAATTGTAGATGCTAGTGAGTAAAAAGTCAAAAACAGCATTTTTTTCAAATTCAAGGGCATATAACTCACAACTTTCTGGTCAGATCAGACCAAAAATCAAACTCATCCAAGATCTTATAGTCACTAACATTGTGTTAAACATTTGTCTTGATTGGTCAATAATTGTAGATGCTATAGTGTAAACAAAGTCGAAAGCAGTCAAAAAGACAATTTTGTCAAATTCAAGGGCAGATAACTCAGGACTTCCTGGTCCAATATGACCCAACATCGAACTCATTCGAGATCTAATGGTCACCAACATTGTGTCCAACTTTTGTATTGATTGGTCAATATTTGTAGATGCTAGAGTATAAACAATGTCAAAAGTAGCTATTTTTTACATTCAAGGGCAGATAACTCCTGACTTTTCTGGTCCGATCTGATCCAAATTCAAAGTCATCCAAGATCTTAATAGTCATTAACATTGTGTTAAAGTTTTGTTTTGGTTGGTCAATAATTGTATATGCTATAGTGTAAACAAAGTCGAAAATGGTAAAAAACGACAATTTTGTCAAATTCAAGGGCAGATAACTCCTGACTTTCTTGTCCCATCTGACCCAAATTCAAACTCATCCAAGATCTTATAGTCATTAACATTGTGTTAAACATTTGTCTTGATTGGTCAATAATTGTAGATGCTATAGTGTAAACAAAGTCAAAAACGGTAAAAAACGACAATTTTGTCAAATTCAAGGGCAGATAACTCCTGACTTTCTGGTCCGATCTGTCCCAAAATTGATCTCATCCCAGATCTTATAGTCACCAACATTGTGCCCAACTTTTGTATTGATTGATCAATATTTGTAGATGCTAGAGTGTAAACAATGTCAAAAGTAGCTATTTTTTACATTCAAGGGCAGATAACTCCTGACTTTCTGGTCCGATCTGATTCAAATTCGAACTCATCCGAGATCTCATGGTCATACATGTTTTGACCAAGTTTGGTTAAGATTGGCTTATATTTGTAGATGCTAGAGTGTAAACACCAAATTGTTGACAGACGGACGGACGGACGGACGGACATACGGACGACGGACAAAAAGCGATCACAATAGCTCACCTTGAGCACTTTGTGCTCAGGTGAGCTAAAAATCTAAATGTAGGGTACCAAATCAGTTAAGAAGAAATTATTGAAAAGCGTTGACACTAAGTTTTCAAAATGGATTTTGATACATAATAAATGAATCATAAATGATTGCATTTTACACAGTTTTCTTTCAGAAATAAGTTTTAAGAGATTTGACTTAAGATATAAAGAGTCCTAATCTTTTGTGGCTAGTCTTAACTTCAGGCAAATACCATGAAATATCTTATATCAAAATACCAACTCCGTATCAATTTTGTTACCACAAATTTTACAACATTCTTTATCTATTTCTACAATATATAATATTATATCACAAAATAAAATCAGCCCTTGTCTTGTTGATATTAGATCATTCCATCTTATACAGCAGTACTGAGAAAGACCTGTTGACCAAGTTAAATGGTGCCAACTGATATCTATCTACCTTTTAGCTCTTTCCCTACAGACAAATTTGGAAGTTTCAGATGACAAAACAGATGTCGTTAAATGTACACCGGTAGAACGTTACATAAAATTTATAGGTAAAAGGAGGAGATGCTAGTTACCAACATTTTCTTATTTTGTTTGATTTTTTTCCATGCTGCTTAAAGGGACATTTCATTCTAATTTCAATTTTTTAAAAGTATGTCTTGATGCCAAGATTGGTTATTCTAATGAATATAAATAATATTAGTTTTTTTAAGTTGTTGCCAATAAGCGAGAAACACGCATTTAAAGTTGAGACATAATCGATAAATTGCATATAAATCCTAACTGTTGTCCACAACAATAGATCTTTAACGGGTTCTGGAGTGATTTCCCTTGATAATTATCCTCCTTGAATTATTGGGTTGTTCCGCTTCCGGTAAGGGCTTCAGATAAGAACGGGTATCGCATTTTCAAAATGTAAAATGTCTTGAATTGTTCTTCAAACCCTATGTTGTAGGTACTCATTGTATCATCTCCCAAAGTTAATTGAAATGCGTACCCATTATGTATGTTTAAGACTTGAAATAATAATTCTAGAATTGTTTACCCCGCTTATCATCTGCTATGTAGTTACTAATCCAAAATCATTATCCAATATCATTCATCGCTGATGATAGGCCTTTTCAAAACAAGACCTGGTTTTGACGACCTTGAATTTTGTTCGGAAAATATCGAGAGAAAATGAAAACTTGATGACAATGTGCAATTTCTATCCCTCCTTTGATAGTTTTGCTACAATTTACGCATTTTCTGCCTTATTTCGTCACCTTAATCAGCTTTCATATTTGAGAAGCCTAAAAGGCTGTCGTTTGGGAAAGGGTTAAACTTTCAACTTTTTTTTATTTTGTTTAGCACGGGTTTGCAATCTCATTTTAACATTCTATTTTTGAGCAGTCTAAAGCGCTGTCGTTTGGGAAAGGGTTAAACTTTCAACAGGGTTTTATTTTTTCTTTTTGTTTGTTTGGCACGGGTTGGCAAACTAGGTTTAACATACTTAAGCAAAGGTGTTTAATAAGTCGTAAAATTATGTAATTAATGGTGCTAGTTGGAATTTTGTCATGTCTATAAATTTATCATTCGGGTCTGTCAATCTTTTGTGTATTATGATACGTCCCTTTAATATACAGTAACTTGCGATTTATCTTGCAGAGATCAATTAAAGGAATTTGGCTAACTGATTGGTGTGATATACACAAGGTCCATGGTAATTGACACTCCAATTCTCTTTTATCGGTAGACAATTAATTGTTAATCCTTTTCCAAACAATAAAACTTACGGTTGTCATACTAGAAGGTCAGTAACTATTCCAAAGGAGAGGCGGAGATTTAAAAGCTTTTTGAGAAAAAAATATACTTTCCCTTTTCTCAAAATGTACGGAAATATATTGTATTAATTCATATTTAATAATTAAAAAGTGTTTTGGATGTGTAGTTATTTGGATTTTGAATTTATTTCAGAGTAAGGAGACTTTTTCTCAATTGATCGCTTGTATATAGAGTGACTTGGATCAACAAACTCCAAAATTAATGTTGAATATTACAACACTTTTCACGTTTTCAATGACGCCCATGCAGAATCATCAATAAAGTGAAAATAATCCAACTGAAATAAAATATTGAAAATACATTATTTCTACAATATGCAAAACTAAATAAAAACTTGCTCAGCCATTATATTCGGAAATCATGGAAATTTACGGCGAGCTGGGCAGAGTTTTTTATGGCTTTCTGCAGGCCGATTTTTAACCTGGATTTAAAATATCAATTGGATGAAATCAAAGCCGAAACTTATTCTGAATTAATCAGTAGCAACTGAACAATCCGATGGTATACGACGATTCTGATAAATATGCGTGTGTGAAGAAAATAATCGTATTTTGCGTGCGAAGCGATGAATTTTACTCTTTAGCGTATCTACAAAAATAGACCGGAACTACCCAGTTGTTTTCAAGGGAGATAAATCCCGCTAAATCAAGGGCATTTTCAGGATAACTCTTGGATCTCGGTAGCGGTCCATTTGTTCAATTTTAACACAAAAATATAACTTTCTCGTAAATGGCGCAATATTTTGCCTTGAAATTTCAGAATTTTCAAAAGGAAATATGCTCTTTCAGATAAAAAATAAAAGTAAAATTTATGACAAAAAATTCTGAAATGTCACTTTAAGAAAGAGACATCAAAACTCAGTCTGGTTTAGAAAAGACGAAGTTAATCCTTTCCCAAACAACAATATTTCGGACAAATCCAAGTAGAAAGTGTGTGTAGAGGAACAAATGGTTCTGCTATACATGTTTCTACAATTTTTTACAGCATAGAAATCCTTTGAGGAAAATGAAGAAACTGCTGATTATAAGCATTTTCTTGCTTATCCCTCAAGGGTTTATAAACCAAGATACTATGAGGTTGAAATCAGCAGGACTTGCTTGGAAAAAGAATGGTCAACACCTTCCTTTTCAGTGTTGGTTTTTCTCTTCAAATCAGTTTCAAACTAGAACTGTCGCAAAGCGGACAAATACCCCCCACTAGCGCGTTGTCACTGAAAAAGTGCTAAAGTTCAAAGTGGCATAACTCTGAAACTACTGCCTGGATCAAGATGAAAATTGCAGGTGCACAACTTCATATGATAGGAAACATCCTGCTAAAATTTCAGCAAAATTGGTCAAAAACTGTGGGAGGAGAAGAGGACACAAAATTATGTCCACGGACGGACGGACGGACGGACAGACGGACGGACGGACAGACGGACGGACAGACGGACGGACGGACGGACAACCTGAATCCAGTATACCCCCCCATAACTTTGTTGTGGGGGGTATAAATATTTGATTTAAAACATAAATCAAATGACAAGGGATGATATCTACCTAAGAAAATTAACATCTATAAGGCTTACAAAACAATATTGTTACAATTTATAAATGAGTCTGATGAGCACAAAAGCACACAGACATTTACACATACATGTACATGTATAGCAATCCTTGCAGTAATGAATCATTCGTAGGAAGCTTATCAGCATGATACAAAAGACAACTTTTTTAGTCAAAAGAACAGCTGTTTTGCTTCATTTTGTCAGTCAAGCAATCTAACTAAATCAAAGCTATTGTAATTGTCAAATTACACAATTGAATTGATACATTTGTAACTAAAATACAGTAGTTCATACCACATGCTATAAAGCAATATTGGGGTTGTATAAATCTATTACACACAAAATAACTTTCTTTTAACCCATTTCCAAACAATCTTTTATTTCAAGTAAATCAAATACCACAAACATTAAGGGAAAAAAGATGGAAACAAAGTTCTTGTTGACCATCTCTTTTCTGTTGCTCATTGAGATTATTTGAAAAAGGATTTAAAATCTGACATCAGAAATTAATCAAATCTAATTCTTAACACAAAATTCACAGCAAAATCAAACCATAAAATAAAACATTCATGCAACAAGGTGCTATAACAATTTATTGCAATAAATATCATCCAATACAAAATTCTGTCTACATAATCTAATAGCCCTTTCAAAAACAAGACCTGATTTTGACACCTTAATAGAACCAATAGGGGAAAGCAGTGAGAGAAAAGAAGAAATTGCTGATAATCGTCAATTTCACATTTTCCCTCAATCTTTTCTTTGCCATAAAAAGTATAACCAGTTCTTTTTACTTTTGAAATCAAATATTTTGTCATGACAGACTGCCTTCAAATATGAATGGAGTAAAATATTGCCACTTGGGAAAGCTTTAAAATCAACATTTTTACATTTCGTCGGTGTAAATGCAAAACCTCGTATGTCGATTCTTGCGATTTTCAAAGTACAAATGTTTGTGCCCAGTTAACAAACAATTCTAGCAAGTTTTGAGATATTTTACTGATCATTATTGATGACAAATCATTTGTGAACAATATGTCCAAGTTTCAAGTAAAACATTTCAGTTTTGGAAAAGTTATTGCACTTTTTTCTCTCCCCTTTGAAATTTTCTAAAAACGAGATACGAGGTTTTGCATTTACAACGACGATTTTTTCCCTCAACAAATTCTGATATCAATCAAAATTCACAAATAAGTGTGAATTTAAATAATATTGACCTAACATTGATTTTTATCATTAGAATTGTTCGAAATTGATATTCATAATTAATGCTCATTATTTTGTCTTTAACGCAAGATCTGTCATGAAAGATTACAATATATTCAAGAATTTACAAATAATAAAGTAAAATAAATCAATTTGGTGGATTTCTAGAGCGGAGAGATTAACAAGAACTGTAGCTTAGCCGACTAATACCCCCACCAGTGTGGGTCACAAATTCATAGTCAAACAGGAGACAATTTTATCCTGTTAACCGTGACATAATTTCGGACAAACAATAGTATTTCCATAGGTGTTGTTATAAAATCTCATAACTACGGCTTGATTCAAGCCGTAGTTACGAGATTTTAACAACACTGACGGTTTATCAAAACGTAAGCGTAAACCGTGTCTATTTTTATAACAAAATTGATTGCCATTATCTCCCTCAGTCCAGCCGTTTGGCAGGATCTATGCTGGCCAGAAATGTGGATGGACAGACAAGAGGATTCCTACATATTCCGCAAATAAAACATCCTTTTTTCCCCACCTATGCTTTCAATGCATTAAATTTAGTAATTATTTGGTACAAAGTAATCCTATGTCAAGCTGATTTTGTAATATACTAGCCAATTTGGCAAAGAGCATAGAGCAAAATTAGCTTACGAAAAGGTGTAAGTCTGAACATATTCTTCCTAATTGAATAGGCTTGGGGAAACATTGAGGCAAAAATAGAAACTGCTGATAACCAGCAGTTTCTCCCTTTGTCTCAATGTTTTCTATGCTATATCATACAAATTTAATCATTATCAACATCCATTTTGTTGTTTTCAGCAGCTTTTAAATTGGAACGCCCAAAATTTGTTGCTTGAGAAAGGGTTAACCTATTCCCAGGTGACAAAATTCCAGGGTGATCCAATTTTAAAGCTGCTGCAAATGTCAAAATGGTTGTCTATAAGGAAAGGATTTGTGAACAATATAGCACAGAAATGCAAAAGGAGAAAATGCTGTTTATCAGAATTCTCCTTCATCTCAATATTTTCTCTGGCATTTTTTATTAGGGATGCCAATACCAGGTCTTGTTTAGGAGTAGATTATAGCTTATGATAAATGATCTGGCAGAGCATCACTGGCTATTAGCTAGGGTTTGAGTTTATTGGGGTTTTACGCTGTTTTCAAGTACCAGGGTCATATCGCGGCGGCTGGAGCACCTAACCGTGGGTTCCTGGTATTTCTCGCACCAGTACAACCACAATATCCAAACCGAGCCTCCAGCTGCTATCTCACATAGATGATTCACATCCATTGGTGAGAGACAAATGACTTTTGTCAAATGTCAGAATGGATACTGGCCGAGCCGGGGGCTATTAGCTAGGGACATTAGCCAGGTCATTTATTGTGACTATAATTTCGCATGACAATAATAAATGGGTGGTTACAAGCATAACTGAATACACACAAAATGAATTTACAAAGGCAAAAATATAAAGGGGAAAATTCACAGCACACAATGAACATGACAATATGGGATACAAAATGTGGTTTATTTTTGTGATAAAAATCTCCCTATTTTCTTTTAACAATTACATTCCCCTGCATTGCAATCAAGACTACACAAGTCACTTGTTTTAAATGAAACAAATCCATAACACAACAGAACATAATTTTGCTTACAAATATGTCAAACTTATTGGACTTTGCCTTGATGTCCAAAATACCAGCACAAAATTTCATATCAATAGCCTGAATACTGTAAGATACATCAATAAGATGATAAACCAAATTTCATGAACTGCCTAGTAGATGTCATTTAAAAAATTTCAATGGAAGATTTCAACGTTTGTGATCACACACTATGTCCACATGATGATTACCTTTCACTTAAATAGTTGCAGCTCCTTTTTGCTTGTACTCAAATAATTGATTTCATTGGTGAAAGGTGTGACATGCTTTTACTAGCCAATGAAAATTTGCATAAGACTTCATTTATGGCATTTTTCGTCATTGGTCAATGATTGGACAACACAATCTTGCAGAGGTTGCAAGTTCTAACAAATGAGAATGGTGACCGATGGTGTAAAAGCAATGCTGTACTTACCTTTAAAGGCTTGCAGTTTGACCGGACATAACTCCCTGCTCGACTATGCTTGTCCCACTTTAGTCGCATATCATTGGAACCATGGTAACCAAAGTAGCGTTTTCTTTATCACAAAAATAAACAACAGAAAGCAAAGTAAACATCCATGCATCACAAATACTCAAAAGTAATTATCTAAGTCTAAAGCAGGCCATGCAAAATACAATAGATAGGTAGCTTGTCAAACTAAAAGATATCATCTGTTTCGTTTGTTATAAAAGTGATTATTTGCCAACTTTTTACTCATTTTTGACGTTTTGGAAATAATTAAGTCTCTTCACTTAACATGTGTCCTGCAGACTTTAAATTTTGATACAAATTATTTCAATGAGTTTATATCAAGTATGTGCCACAATAAATTCATAGAAAGTACACAGTGTAGGCTAAGATCAGACTGCACATTTGTGTAGGCTGATCTTAGTCTATACTGTCTGATAAGGATTTGGTCACAGCAAGCATTTGACACGAACAGCATGGTTTACAGCAATAGTGTGGAGTTAAATTGGCTGCTTTGGTAAAATTGTTTCCGAATAAATTTGAAGAGATCAAATAAGAATCAAGATTTTTTTGCACATAAATCAAAGATCTTTTGATTTGACAAGCTAATATTCTTAACCCTTTCCAAAATAAACCTGGTTTCGACGACTGCAATTAATCTAAAACTTTCAAAACATGTCAAACAATGGCAGTTTTTTTTAGAATTAAATGAATTCAATTGCAAATTATGTTGTCACTTGCAAAATCTCTCAATATGGACCAGTTTAATAATTGTAACCGTCACACTAAAAGGGACCTTCTGGGAAGTGTTATAAATGTAGACCCTAGTCAGTCTGTGTAATCCGATCAAAACTTTAAAGTTTTTACTGTAAATTTATGTTTGTATATGTATAATGTTCATTTTTCAAATGTGACATCTGATTATCCACTGCAAAGTCTGATCCTTTCTAAAAATTCAGTTTGATTAACTTCCAAGAAGGTCATAACATCATTACCCATTTCCCAAACAATGCCTTATTCAGAAGTCTTCAGTGCAAAGTCTTCAGAACATATTTAACCATTAGATGGAAATGCCCCCCTAGGAGCATTAAATTTTTTCGCTAGATGTTTTCCAAGATATCAATAAACTCACGCTACAAGTTCTGAAGATATTTGTTTGCTCTGTTTGAATATGGATCAGTCAATAAAATTGTTGTTTGGGAAAGGGTTAAGAAAATCTACCTGAAAAGCATAAATAATATCAATCATACAAAATACTGACAACTACAAAACAAACACAGGGCATTCTAACAAAGTTGAGATTGTAGTCAAATATGCTTTACGAACATACAACAAGGATATGCACAGCTAAGAGGATGTGAAGATTCAGATGATTAGATTTTTTTCATTTCAAATCCAAAACCTATTTTATGGGTACTCATTTGAATCATCTCGGACGATACAAATGAGTACCCACAAGATAGGGTTTGATGAATATTTGCTCACTTTTCCGTGAAAACCTAGTAACTACAGCTTAAAACAAGCTGCAGTTACAAGGTTTTTTATTGAAAAGCAGTGATTTAGTGAAATATTTCATTTTGAAAAGCAATCATCACTCCCTCTTATCTGTAACTCTGCAACAAGGATTGGCACGGCTAAACGCAGGCTGGAATCATCACTCGCACATACTTACATACAGCGGGCGACAGTTCTCGCGAACATATCGCCCCGACGACGATGTTGGGTCCCACTCTAGTCGCCCGTGCCAGAAATAATTGGTTCTTTGTTAAAGGAAGAGTATAAAGGTATAGTATAGTAACGTTCGTAGCTTTAATGTTGAAGCATTTAGTAAAGTATGAACATAACTGAAACGAGTGCCTCTGCCTGCTTTTGTATAACTTAAATTTTTTCCTTACATATTGATTTTCCCTCAAAAACAGATTTACATAAAATAAATAATAACTGTTATTATGGTAGACCACCCCTAATGAGATTCACATAACATCAGATTTTTCTGGTGATGTCGTTAACATTCAGAAGTGGAAAGTACAATTTTTTTCTTCTTTGTAACATGTACGTGTAGATCAGATACATAATGAAGGTACTGGTATACAATTTGGCACAAAAATGTTGACATTGTTTTAATCTCATTAGGGTTGGACTACATCATGATCAATATACCCCAAAACAGGAAGACTACAAAGGCTAAAGTAGGGGACAAGTTCAGATAAAGGTCTGCATACACACAAGACAGCAGAGTTACAATTTATAGGAACTAAAACAACTCAAATGTAGAAGTAATTGACCATCTCCTAATTGGCAAAAATATAGACAGGTCCAAATTCACAGGTGTTGATGAAAACAAAACAAGAGCTGTCCGAAGACAGCGCGCTCGACTTTCTAAGTGCTGGACTTTCTAAGTTGCTAAGTATAAAGGGGGCATAACTCCAAATATAGTGGAGCAAGGGTCATGGGCCCTGGTAGTAAGGTAGAGGGTGTGATGGTGAATAAGTATTCCAAGTTTGGGTTGAATCCCTTTGATAGTATGGAAGTTATTGATGTTTGAAAAAACTTTAACCTTTCTTGCAACGCCAACGCCGACGCCAACGCCAACGCCTACGCCCGGGTGACAGTATAAGCTCTCATTTTCTTCGAAAAGTCGAGCTAATTAGTGCAAACTTATTTGGAAATCTCCATAGAAAACCTAGAGGAAAACAAAGAAAATGCAGATTATCAGCAATTTCTGCTTTCCCTTCAATATTTTCCATGCTATTACATCAAATCCTATGTGTTTTGTACAACTTTCCTTGCCTTCAGCACTAACATTTCTACTTATCATGACAAGGCAGAGCTACAGTTAAGATGGATGATGGCTTTTCAAAATGAAATGTTTCAGTAAATGTTCATCAAACCCTATGTTGTGGGTACTCATAAGAATCTTCTGATCAAGAAAATTCTGATGAGTACCTGCAACATGGGGTTTGGATTTCAAATAACAAATTTTGAATGCCTTAATCCCCTCTTATCTGTTGTTCTGTTACAAGATACTGCAGTATGTACTTTACATCAAAGTTTTCTTTGTAATTCTGTAAGGCAGAATTTAGCCCCCTGCAGAAATAAAGATCTAAATGGTAGGCCAACAATTTAGACTGAGCCATTCGGCTTGGTATCAAAGCCTAGAGCAAAAGATAAGAGGGAATGAAATCACTCCAAATTTGTTATTTGAAATCCCAACCCTAAGTTGTGGGTACTCATTTGAATCATCTCATTGAGACGATTCCAATGAGTACCCAGAACATAGGCTTTGATAAACAATACATGAAATATTTGCATTTCAAAAAGCCATCACCCCCTCATATCTGTAGATCTGGTAGTATGCACTATACTTACGAAGTTTTCTTTGTCATTCTGTAAGGTAGACCACCGAGTATTCGCTCCATCATCGCTAAATGTTCCACATTATCATGTGTCTGAAAAACAATCAGGAGATAATTTGATTTATCAAATTATGAAATCTTGAGTCCTAGTCAAAATCTATTACCTTAAGGTCTTAGTTTCCCTTTCCTTTTTTTTCTTTTGAACTTATTGATAGGAAAATAGGGAAAGCTAAAATGCCATATTATCACCTGTCTTTCAATTTTTCAATCCTGGAACTTTTTGACCAATCTAATATATCTGTAGTGTTATACTAAGCAAGCGCTTGAAACAAGCAGTTCTCTTCTTTTTTTCTGAAGCTTTTTCTGAAAAGGGGCGGCGGAAGAAAACGTTTTCCTTAAAAGTTTCCAAACATGTTTTTAAACATGTCGAAGTCCAGTATTGTTTGGTAAAGGATTAACAAAACTGTGTTTTGTATTATTTGACAGGTAAAAACCTATATCCTGAAGGAAGGCTTATCATAATCATATTCCAGATAGAATATCTACTGATAAGCACTGGCATATAGGTCAATGCACCTTTACCTTTATATTTAGATAGTTTTTGTTCTACATTAATTGTCTACAGGTTCATCTAGGAAACAAAGAATATTACAAGAAGTGCACAAAAACAGTGAAAGTAGTATTTATAGAATGTAACCAGAATTTCTCACACACTTGGAAAATCATGCTCACAATGAGGTATGGTAAAAAGAGCCTTATACATAAAGTATTTTCTAGCACCTTAGCTCCTGATAATGATGTGCTTGAATGCACTTTGATCAGGATCTTTGCCACTCCCTTCAAATGTTTTACAGGTTTTGTAAGTTATCAGAATAACATAGGTTCTGATCAAACTCTGCATATTTATGTACTTGCTATTCTGGATCCATGTTGGTCTCAGATTCTGTAGAGCCCCATTTTCCCACATACAAGCTCCTATCTTATCAATACATTCCTTGCAGGCATATTGCAGCTATTTGCAGCCAAAATCTGATAACATGTTTGTCTATCAATGACAATTCACTTTCATGGAAAAACATTTTTGCTTGTAAAATATCTCCTCAGAAAACTCTTTCCAAACCAAGCTCAAAATTTGTTTTATTGGGGTTTAACCCAACTGCTATGGTCATACAGTGGCAGCTGGATTACCTAACCATGGATTCCTGTCATTTTTCATACCAGTGCTCCTACAACATCCTAACTTAGCCTCCAGCTGCTAGTACACATAGGTTAACTAGGTTGGCGCTAAGGAAAAATTCTTAGTAGCCAAATTTGACAAAGACGATAATTTGTTTAGAGAATGGGTGCTTCCACACTAGTGGGCATTATGGGGTTGGGTTTAATAATTAAGAAAATATACTATTTAGCTGCTGGAAAGTTATATATTGATTATACCTATGAAAAAGTAATAAAATATAGTCATATCAAACATATTTTCATGTAAAAATAAATTTAGGAAATTAATATTTTATAACTTTTTTTAAAAAAAACCCCCATGTTTTTAAGCATTTTAAATGGGACATTACAGTATGTTGTTTGCTGTGTTGCACTCTGCATGAAAACGACTGCTTAAAATATCTTTTTTGTTGTTGTTTTAATGAAATAAATGCCAATTTTATGTAAATAAAGTCTCACAAAGCATTTACTTAGGAAAAGAAGTTTAAAAAATGAGTTTAATTGCAACCTGTAACTCTCGTTACGATGGTGTCCTATCAGTTGCTGAAGTTCTCAAAAGGATCCCTAGACACCTTAAACAAATAATATGTTTATAATTGTTTTTTCTTAAATGACAAGTCTTTGTGGGCTGAAAAGGTATGATTATATTGATAAAACGGTGATGCCATGAGATTTATTGTTCATTTTTTAAAAAGAGGACTTTTCGTGTCCAATTAGTAACGAGCGTTCAGTTGCGTCTAGTCTAGCCGACAATGTTGCGGTGAGGGTTTATACCGTACACAAACATTGGCGCGTGTACACACATAAAGATGACGTAAATCACAGGTTTTTACTGGGACTGTCATGGAAGCCAGCGGAGAAGCAGAGACGGTGTCCAAAATGGTAACGAGTGTTACAGGTAACGAGCGAACGCATTTAAAATCATTACCAGTCTTAAAAACAAAATAAGGAATATTTTTTTCTGTGGTGTAAGTCAGTAGATGCATTTCTGCGTACAACTTAAAAATTTGTTGCAACTTCTTGCAGAAATGGTGCATGTCACGAAGGTAGTTTGCATCAACGAGACACAATGTTTTTGAACTCGCGTTACAGACAGACGCGAAAATTCAGTGTCCTATTACAATAAGTAACGATCGTGCATGAAGTCATGGCTAGTCAATGTAAATTAGTACTTGGATTTGGCTGATGTTATTTTAGGCTCGTTTTGAAATTGAAAAATGTTTTGAAATGATTTATGGAAATCACCACAAGTTATTATATTTAATTTGTTGCCAAAACGGAACTCCTGTTACAAACAGACACTGAAAATGTGAACCATTGTTACAAAGGACACAAAATTGTAAGAAATGTAACAAGTGTTTCAAGAGTTGGTCTACAATGAAAGCTAGCTAGTTTTACTGGAGTCCAGTTACAATTGTTCTTCCAAGTTCCTATTCAGCTACAATTTGTTCACCTTTTGTTTACCATAGTTCACATTAAATTTTGGTTTCTTTTGTTCAACTTTTCTTGCACACATTTCTTGTATATTACCATACGCCACTTCACAAATTGAAGTAGGGGCTATTTGGATTAAACTGGTCGCTGCCTCGCATCACACCCATTATGTCACACCTTTAACTTGTATTGATCACTATTAAAGTGGTTATATATTAATAATGTTCAAAACAGGTTCACAATGTTTGCCTTGATAATATCTAAGGCAGGCATGAATCTTGGTCACATGGTTAAAAAAATAGGTCTTTAGATCAAATTTTAAAAGACATTGTTCACACCCTAGCTGTTGTCAAAGTGGTGTTATTTACAGAACTTTAGGAACATCATGAATTTGACAATTTATGCCAACCCGCTCCGACTCACTAACACAAGCGCTCCCGTTCCACTCAGCTCCTAGTCTTCCATGTTAATTTTGGTGAATTATTTAGCCACCAATCATTTGTCCAATGTTTCTGATGAATCTCTTATGAAAATGTTGTGGGAAAAGTAGAAATTACTCGTCTCGAGCAATTTCTGCTTTTCTCAGAATATTTTTTGACAGGGATCCGATAATTTTCATGCAGCATTTAATCCAATGCCATAGAAGTTAGGCTCTGCTCCGCTCACGTTCCATCCACTCTTGCTGTCAAATTGATGATGTTCTGTACTGTACCTTAAGTCCTGGCTATAGTTCAGTTTGAGGTTTTAGTAACTGTCTATAATTATAAAAGCAGAATTTACATTTATTTATAAATCTGAATTTAGAGCCTTCAGTTTGCTCAGCCAAATGTCTTGGATCAATTGGTTGTTCACGAATGATTCAATTCTTAATGCATAATTCTTGCAGGTTCACAACTGGTGATATGTCCGATTCTACAAAAGGCATTTATATAAACAAACAAATATGTACAGCGAACACTATATTACAGTAAGACTTTCTATTTATAACCCTGCCGGGATAGCGCCGGCTCCACAATCTGAAGGATACAGAAGGTCATGATTTCAAATCCAAGTGATCGCAAACATCTATCCTGTGAAATTACATTCTGTTTTAAGTGTGAAAGTAGACAGAGACTTTGGAAGGTTGTGTGATTACTGGTATGAGTAGCCCTGAAAACATGGGTAGGTGCACTGATCGTTGTGACATAACCTTTAGATGTTGAGAGCAGCATTAAACCCTAAACAAAATTTCTATTTACAAAAAGTACTATTAAAAGTAACCCAATTACAAAGTCATTTACAGAGCTCCAGATAATTTTTAGGGTAAAAGAGTGATCACTCCCTACTTTGAGCACCAAAAGAGTGATTCACTCTCAACCCAGTAGGTATAATCCATTTTTAGAGAAAACCAACAAAACACCGTTCATTTGGGAAAACTAAACCCTTGATTATATACGATTTCCTTTCCTTGTATTGGTACTTCTCTGATTCACATTGCTCAACAAGGTAGTAATATACAACAAAGTATTCAAAATGAGTGATTTCGCTACTTGGTCTGCATTCGGTGACAGATAACGGGAAATTTCTCTTCGA
The DNA here is from genome assembly GCA_963680895.1 of Fragum sueziense. Lineage (NCBI taxonomy): Eukaryota > Metazoa > Mollusca > Bivalvia > Cardiida > Cardiidae > Fragum > Fragum sueziense. The sequence goes on from OY804608.1 coordinate 5,006,013, forward strand.
CGATTAGAAACAAGTTGAATGCGTTAGCACGAAACCAGTAACTTTCACTCGCTCTCGATTGTTCAAAATGCGTCACTTGAACATTGAATGCGTCTGGCGACGCACACAGTTGACTTTGAAATGCGTTTTTTACATATTTGAATGCGTAAAAACGCAATCACGCACCTTATCTGGAGCTCTGCATTTAATTTATTCGACTTGTGATTTATAATTCTATTAATGACGTCTTTGAACTCTCTACAAAGACATGGGGCAATTTCTTTTTATAAAAATTACAGTATTGAACATGATATTTGACAATTTATTCACTATTCCTAAAATAAGCGTTCCATTCCACTATTGCTGTTCCATTCCACTATTGTTGTTATATTCCACTATTGCCGTTTCATGCAAATATTGGTAAATTATTTACTCAGTAATCTTGTGTTTAGTGTCTCTGACATAAAGTTAATTTAAACAAGAGCCGTCAGAGACGGACAATGCTCCCCGAATAAGGCATTGTCACAATAAATATATGCCATGCAGAGCTAATATAAAGCTAACAAATGTTAAGCCCCCTTTTTCCACGACATATTTTGTATACGCAAATTTTAAATACTTTATTGTCAAGGGCATCTGATTTGCTACTCAAATATGAAATTTCATCAAATTCTGACCATTAGAATAAGAGAAATTAGAGAAAAACTGTATTTAACCTTAAGTCCCCTTTTCCCATGACGAGGCCTCAAATACAGAAACCGGGAAAAGTACATCGGCATTTTGTCATAGGGAGTTCACATGGTAAGTTTCATTTGATTTGGCCCAAAGGTTATGGAGAAATTGCTTCGGACGGACGGACGGACGGAATGACGGACGGACAGACGAAGCGGCGACTATATGCTCTCCCTTCGGGGAGCATAAAAACATTGTAGCAAAAGTAGAAATTGCTCATTATGAGCAATTTTTACTTTCATAGAATATTTCTTAAACAGTTAAAGCCTGTTACAGCTAGAAAAATCAGAGATCTAAGATTATGTTAAAATGTTAGAAATACAGTCAGACCTGTCTTAAAGCAAGCACCCAAAGGACATTAAAAAGGTGCTTGCTTTAGACAGGTGCCTTTTTAATACGGGTCAATTTCAGTGCAATTTGTTCATTTGGGAACTCGGTAACCACTTGCTTAATACAGGTTGCTTGCTGAATACAGGTGGCTGCTAAGACAGGTTAGACTGTTCTTACTTCAGTAATTTTTTTATACCCTTAGAACCATTAGAACTAATTTATCTTTGCAGAATTCAAAGAATGAGATGTATACCTGCTCAGTGGTGGACCAGTTACAGCTTTTTGTTCTTTTGCTGTGTCTTACTCTGTCCTTACCAATAAAGTTTAATGTTTCAAATGTTTTGTGTTATGGTACTGCAACAGAACACTGTGCATTTATTTATTGCATTTTATTTTAAACCTTTACCAGACAATCCCGTATTCCCTTTGGTTGAAGTAAGAATCTTTGAAAACATTCTGGTAAAAGAAGAAATTGCTCAAAACAAGCAATTTCTTCTTTTCCAAGAATGATTTCTGTCCAAAATGAACTATAATTCATTTAAATCATTTTCTGAATTGTTGTCTGCATTTGCCTTCAATGCCAAACCGTCTCACATTTGTGGTTTGGTAAAGAGTTTTAAAATTATTTTATTCCACTTATCTGAACCCCAAGGTTGCATTGTACTTGCAGAGCCTTGTTAGTGGCTTAAATGGTAAAAAAGTACATTATCCACACCCACCATGTAGACTATGTTACAAAGCAGATAAGCATGCTACAGAGGGTAACTAAAACCCAGTAGGTGCAAATAGAAAAAAAAGTGCTAGAGTTAACATAATGAAGTTTATTTACCCTCGCTTTATTAGCTCACCTGAGCACAAAGTGCTGAAGGTGAGCTATTGTGGTCACTTTTTGTCTGTGGTCCATCCGTCCGACCGTCCGTCTGTCCGTTTACAATTTCTTCAAACATCTTCTCCTGCTTAACCATTTGGCCAATTTTGACCAAACTTGGCAGGATTGTTCCTTAATTAACCCTGTTTAAAACTTGTTCAAGAATTATTGATTGGTCAAAGAATGTGGGAGTGGCAGGGCGGGGCTTATAAATTGTTAGAAAATTCTTTAAAAATCAACCATTTGGCCAATTGGAACCAAACTTGGCAGAAATGTTCTTTTAGTAACTCTTCTGAAAATCTGACCACAAATTTTAAGATTTGTCCAAAAATGTGGGTGTGTCGGGTTTTGGCTTATCAGACTTGGAGAAATCCTAAGAAATTTCTTTAGAAATCAAACAGGTATCATACGGTTAGTTGGAGTCAAAACCTTGTAACTACAGCTTGACAAAGCTGGAGTTACGAGATTTGATCCCCCACTGGGGATATATCTAATCATATAAAATAAACAAAGATGAGAAATGTTTACAAAAGACTGCCAGAATGGGGAGCTGCATGTAAAAGGGGGTAAATACATTCTATTTGTTATCTAAGCTATCCTTTCTTGTTGGTACTCATTTAAATAGTTAAGATTAGATCATTCAAATGAATACCCACATCACAGGGTTTGATAAACATTAAAAGATATTTTACAATTTGGAAAGCCTTTGACCTCTCCTATTTGAATCTCTAGTACTTTCATACAGTACAGACCATCATGAATTTGACAGCAAGAGTGGAGCAGAGCATATTAGCACTGTGGAATTGGAATGAATGCTGAACAAAAACCAGAGGGCCTTATCGGTCACCTGAATCAAATGAGCAGACACAGTTAAGGAAAATGTTAAAAGTTAACTAATAGCGCACCCCCCAGCACCACCATTTCTTAACAGTTTTTTTTTTCTCTTGTACAAACTTATTTAAAGACTCAAATACCAAATGTGAATTCAATCCAACAATAGAACATTTCTTAATATGTACCCTATTTACCCCCTTTTGGCCCCTTTTGGGGCCTCAAAGGGAGATAACTCCATGATTTGTATAAATCTCAAGCGGCTTCCCAATGGGATGCTTCCTGCCAAGTTTGGTAGAAATCTGTCTCAAAAAAATGTAGAAAATGTTCAAAGTTTAGTAATAATGTGAACCCCTCCCATCCCCGATCCCCAGCACGACCATTTATTGACAGATTTTTTCTCTTCTACAAACTTTGTAGTCCTTGCCCTAAAGACTTTAACTTCCAAATGTGTATTCAATGCAACAGCCGGTTCATGAGAAGATTTTTTAAGATGTACCCTATTAACCCCCTTTTTGGGACCTCAAAGGGAGATAACTCCATGATTTGTACAAAATCTGAAGCGGCTTTCTATTTTAGGATGCTTCCTGCCAAGTTTGGTTGAAATCCGTCCAATGGTTCTTAATAAGAAGTCGAAAATGTTAAGTTAACTAATAACGCGACCCCCCTCACATCCCCCATCCCCAGCACGGCCATTTCTGGACGGATTTTTTTCTCTTGTACAAACTTTGTTGTCCTTACCCTAAAGACTCTAAATACCAAATGTGAATCCAATCCAACAGCCGGTTCATGAGAAGAAGATTTTTTAAGATGTACCCTATTTAACCTCTTTTAGGCCCCTTATGGGGCCCCAAAGGGAGATAATTCCACGATTTGTACAAATCTGAAGCGGCTTCCCATGGGGATGCTCCCTGCCAAGTTTGGTTGTAATCCGTCCAATGGTTCTCAAGAAGAAGTCAAAAATGTTAAGTTATCTAATAACGCGACCCCCCCCTCACATCCCCCATCCCCAGCACGGCCATTTCTGGACGGATTTTTTTCTCTTGTACAAACTTTGTTGTCCTTGCCCTAAAGACTCTAAATTCCAAATGTGAATCCAATCCAACAGCCGGTTCATGAGAAGAAGATTTTTTAAGATGTACCCTATTTAACCCCTTTTAGGCCCCTTATGGGGCCCCAAAGGGAGATAACTCCATGATTCATACAAATCTGAAGCGGCTTCCCATGGGGATGCTCCCTGCCAAATTTGGTTGTAATCCGCCCAGTGGTTCTCAAGAAGAAGTCGAAAATGTTAAAAGTTAACGCACGACGGACGACGCACGACGCACGACGCACGACGACAGACAAAACACGGTCGCAATAGGTCACCATGACCTTCGGTCAGGTGACCTAAAAATCTCAGATTGCTGTTAGAAAATTATGTGAGAATAGCAGAAATTGCTCGTAAGGAACACTTTCTACTTTTCCCACAATATTTTCTGAAGAGATTTATGTCAGAAACATTGGACAAAAGATTAGTGGCTTAATAATTCACCAAAATTAACATGGAACGCTAGGAGCGGAATGGTATGTGAAAGCTTATATTTGGGAAAGGGTCCAGCGGGAATGATTCTATAGAATAGGTTCGCATTTAAATTGACAAATTCATGATGTTCCATAACTACTGTATTTAGCGAGCTCTCTATAGTTGGCTATACGTGTGTACACATATATAGAAGGAAAGTGTTAGCGTGAACTTTCAGGGGTTTACCCCTATGTCGGTAGTGCAGTTAGTATTAAATGAAGACATGCAAGACAAAAGTACAAGGCAGATAAATGCATTGATAAATTACATACATGAGGGAAAACAGAATACACAAAATGCATACAATAATGGTTCTGGCGTGCACTAAACATGAACATGGAAATGTTTCAAATAAAGATAAAAATGCATCACATTTACATTATGTGATGTAACACTTGTTACTTGGTGTCCTTAATGTGTTTTTTATTGGCACTTGTATGTTTGTTTCCTGGTTTCAGACAATAAATCGACACATGAAAAGGTTAGTACCTTTCATTACAGGTGCAATTTCTAAAGAAAATAATGACAAATTACGAAGTTGCATTGGACACGATGTAACAAGTGTTATGAAGTGTCAACTGTAACAGGAGTTACACATGGTAAATTTATGTGGATTATTTGAGCTAAATTGCTTGTTACAAAGGTGCACATAATGCAATAGATTTAAACATGGGGTTACTCTATTCATGGTACCTTCCTTACATAGAATCATAAGACAAAAAACATTAAAAACCAAAGTAAACCCATCAATTAATAACTGGATGTATGGATTTGAAATTTATACACATATTTTTCTCTAAAATAGAGAAAATAACTCTACTTTTGAGAATATAGTGAAAAGATTTAATGATTTTTAACCATTTTGTTGTCTAATTTACAAAACACCAAGCTGTGTTATGTAAAGATGATGAAAATTAGGACACAATGTAACAAGAGTTACATTTTGGACCGCATAAAATTGAATGCTATTTATTTCATTGTGATGTAAAAAATTATCTTGCCATCACAATTTTCTGAAAAAAGAAGTATTTTTCAAGGGGAATAAAGTGAGAAACATCATATTTACAGCATTTAGAAATTTAATGATATGTCCCACTATGTTTCCCACTTGTATGGAAACACCCGAATACGAAAAGCGGCTAAAAGGGTGTGGTACCCTTCCTTTTGCCGCAGGTCCAAACATTTCAAATCATGTTTGTCATGATTAGGCCTACTTAGGATGTCCATTATGATGAGTAAGAAAGAAAACTGACTGTTTTAAATAAGAATCATGATTGGATGCATTGCAGCAAAAGGAAAGGCATATTTTTCATAGCTAAATGAAGAATGAAACACAAATTTAAATTTACACAATATTTATTACAATCCTTTTCTTTTTCAGATCTTTATATATATATACAATAGAAAAGAACACAAAACAGCTAAACAGAAGAAAAAGGCTTATCTAGTTAAGCTTTGACATTGTTGTCTAAAAATAGCAATAAATAAACATGGAATTGAATTTTGTTGTATTTACAATACTCATAGTACTTTGATACTACAAGTACTTTGATTAAGTTCTCAAAGTACTTTGATTGTCTATTTACATGGATCCTTTCCAAACGGCAAATATTTTGACTGTTCTTATTGGAAAGCTGCTACAAACAAAACTATTCAAAGTATGATGTTGATCTCCCTAATCTTAACTATTTTGCCTTCTTGAATTGTCCTGTTCGCCTGCACTTTTTAGCGGCCCAAATATCAAAAGCTCTTCCAAAATTAAAGTCATTCATTTTGTCTATGGAAGGTGTATCCACTGTCATCATCATCAGTGTGTTTACAGTCGACGTGTAAAGTCTGTTTCTTAGTTTCGTTTTGACTAGATTATACCTGGAAAATCCACGCTCACAGTCGGCACTAGATACAGGCAAAATCAAACACACTTTGATTAAATGACACACGTTTGGGTAGGAGGATACAATGTTTTGATTTATCAAAACCGATTCTGCCATTTCTCCGAATTTCATTTTTCTACAGTTATCAAACATGTAATGTCTGAACAGGCTCCATTCAACAAGCAATTCGTCCCCCTTGACAGACAACGGCGATCGACATTCATCACCGTAAAACTCCGATAGTTTGGTAATTTCTGTATTCCCGTATGAATGTAAATCATCGGAACATGACGGGAGTTTTGTGGGATCTAGAATGCTAAAACACGAGATTACCCCACCGTCTTGATTGAAACGCTCGGACAAGTTTTGTAGTAGGGCGTCAATATATTTCTCCATGCTATTCTTGGACAATAAAACAAGGTCTGGGGTTGACTTGACCCTGTTTGTATTACCGTTCTTGCCAAATTCAAACCCACTCTCGTAGCTTTCTGGGAGTGAGTCCACAAATTGTTTTAGGAATGGACCTGGTTCATTTTTCATCGTTTTGATGGAGCTTATTGCTGCTCGCAGTTGACATGATAACTCGGACACAGTCAAATCCCTCCTTTGAAAAATTTTGCTTAAAATACACAAAACATTCAAAATATCCTTTAGCATATACGAAGTGTATAGAAACCGGTAATCAGTTATGAACTTTAAAAGTCCACTCGCCATTGGGTCACCATTTTCAGCACAGTCCATTTCAAGACAGGTCACTAGAGCATCGTAATTCTGAATAACAGAATCAACTGCTCCCTCAAACGATAACCATCTTGTATGGAATGTTTGTTGGAACTTTCTTTCCGCCATTTCGAATATTTGCTGAATCTTTTTCAGCTTAGATTGGTGTTTGGGCGAATAGTGGTAGTACTTGAAGATACTATTTATCATAGCCTGGTACTTTTTCAAATTCGGGATACTGTCGGCAGACTGACCACTGGCGAGGGCCAGTCTGTGAGCTATACAGTGTATGCTCAACATCTTGTTGTTTCGCTGTTTTAGAAGTGTAGTGACACCTCCCCGTACACCTGTCATCACACTCGCTCCATCTGTAGTGACACAAGCAATGTTTTCCACTTTCAAATGCCTTGATTCCAAAACACGAATGATGGTTTCGCATAAACTCTTGGCGTTACATTCGTCGCCATTGATCTCTGTCACCTCCAGAAATTTTGTCCATTTAAACAATATCTTACATACAGAATAAGTGTCTTCTCTGTACTAACGTCCGTCGATTCGTCACAAATGACAGAGAAAATCCCGCTCTGTCTTATGTCGTCAAATAAATTTTGTCGTGCTACCTCTGCCATGGCATCTTGCATTTCTTTGACACTTTCGTGGTGTTCATAAGGAAGAGATTTGTCAGGCTTCATAAGACAACTGAATCTGGAGACATTGTGTGTGATGAGAAGTTTATTCAAGTCACTTATAGCGCTAGAAGGTTCATTTCTCCTCGCTAAATAGAAGAGATTTTTCATGAGCCCTTCCACGCCGTCTCTCTCTTTCTCCGCCGCCTTGATAGCAGCCGACTCTATACTAACATTTGCATTTTGTGCTGACAATGCAAATTTGTGATCACCAGTCAAGGCATGTTTCTTAATGGCATCTACCTTGAATTTGTCACAGCCAGATGTCCATATATTTGTCCGTCCGGCCCGCTCACACAGCGAACAAAACATCACCTGTTTATTTGCGTCGTATCTAAGATAGGGAAACTTTTCAACCCATTCCCTCTTGAATCTTCGATCACTCTTTTTACACAAGTCAGTCCGTGTCAAAGAATCAGCGTTCTGAGATTTCTCACAAACATAGTCTTCTGTGTTTTCCGATGTTTTCTGTCGTTTTTCGGGGTTCATAAACGCAAACAGCGACGGTTGACTGTCGAGCTTGCGCTTCTGGTTTAATTTTGACATCGCGCAAACGCAACAAATATCCCTGATAATTTATAGAATTAATATTTATGCAACTGATTAATTTAACAAAACAAAATGAAATTATGCTTTTTGACAAATTATATCGCCGTTTTATACATGCCGCGTCGATAACTCGGTTACTTAAATCGCCACGCCTATTTTTTTGGATAAGGCCAAACAGCCAATCAGAATCATTATCTACCCATCAATCACGCGCAATCGTCAATCAAGCGGATTAACACAGCTGGTCAATAGACACTTGTTAGGTCACACGCTGTGTGTGTAATTAGATCGCTAATCATAAATGCCAAAACGTGCATGTGTTTATTGTAACTGATGTGTTAATCCGGTCATAAATGTAATTATGGGCGTGTGGCAGGATATCTTATCAGAATTATTAGGATAACCCTTCATTTGCAGGTAAGATAGGCGACATTTTTTGCGATCGCCAGAATGGTTGATTTTGAAAATAATGATCGCCATTTGACGATTTTGATCGCCACTGGCGATTTTGGCGACCGGTAACGCTAACACAGGGTTAATGATATATAACCATTGGTGGGAGACAAACTAGTCTGAAAGTATATTTGCCGTGTCTGTGGATCAAACCCGCACCTTCACCAGTGAGTCTGATGCACTACAAACTGCGCCATAGCCATGACCTTGGCCTTCCAAGCTCAAAAGCCATACTAACTAACTTACCTGGAATAATGTATATCCTGTAAAGAGTTCAAACATCATACATCCTATACTCCATAAATGTATACAAACATACAGACACACATACACACAGACGGACAGACTTACCTGGAATAGTGTGTAACCAGTGTAGAGTTCAAACATTATACATCCTATACTCCACACATCACAGGGTTGTGACCATCCTAGCTCTGAAAATGTAAACAATGACAATAGTTTCTTATGCATGTACAAAGTTTGAAAGCAATAGCTCTTGTAGAAACCGCTATCACAGATATATGACATTGGGCCTTTCCAATCACGCTTGTCAATCTAAATGTTGATTAGCCCATTACCACACAGTGACTCTTTTTGACCCCCCCACAAGATAATGGCTTAGAAATTCCCGAAAACATTGCTGAAAATGAAGAAATTGCTTGTGACAAGCAATTTCTTCATTTCCCACAATGTTTTCTATACAAAATGACCAAATAACAACAGCCCGCTGGCCTGACGGCCAGTGGAGCTAAAACTGTACAATTTCATTCATTTTCAATTGTCACCTGCAACATCTTTGAATTTGGAACAGTCTAAAGTTTTGCTGTTTGGAAATTGGTTTGTCAGTCTCAGTCTCTGACATTGATTTCTTACTTGTGTTAATAATCATAACATTAAAGTGACATTTCAGAATTGTTTGTCATAAATTTTGATTTTATTTTTATCTGAAAGAGCATATTTCCTTATGAAAATTCTGAAAATTTCAAGCCAAAATATTGCGCCGTTTACGAGAAATCTATATTTTTGTGTTAAAATTGAACAAATTGTTGTGGACAACAGTTCGGATTTATATGCAATTTATCGATTATGTCTCAACTTTAAATGCGTGTTTCTCGCTTATTGGCAACAACTTGAAACAAGAGCCGTCACAGACGGATTATGCTCCCCGAATAAGTGTTTGTCACAAAATAAAAACTATCATACATTAAGCCCCCTTTTCCCATGACAGCTTTTTTGTACACGCATTATTTATAGAATATGGTCTAGAACATCCTATTTATTACATGAGCACAAAATTTCATTAAATTCTGCCCATTAGATGAAGAGAAATAAGGGAAAAACTAATTTTTCCACAAAGGCCCCTTTTTCCATGACGCAGCCTTAAATTTACAAACGGAGAAAAAGGTCTCTAGGTATTCACCCAGGGAGTTCACATGTGAAGTTTCATTGAATTTGGTCCAAGGGTTGCTGAGATATCGCTGTGGACGGACGGACACACGGATGGACGGACGGACAGCGTGGCGACTATATGCTCCCCCGAAATTTTTTCGGGGAGCATAAAAACTAATAGTATTTATACTCATTAGAATAACCAATCTTTGCATCAAGACATACTTTAAAACAAGAGGACCATGATGGTCCTTAATCGCTCACCTGAACCTATATAGAAAGAAAGTCACAATGTTGTATTAAGTTCAAGAGCACATAATCTAAGATGTGAGATTATGATCCAGCTGAAAACTGCTTTCATAATCTTTAATGATCAATATTTGTGGCTGTTACAGTGAAAACAAAGTGGAAGAAAACAACACAGTCAAGAGCACATAACTCTGTTCTAATAAAAGTATTCTCATCAACATTATGTCCAATTTTTTTTTTTGGATTGGTCAATATATTGTTAGAGTGAAAATAAAGTCGAAAAATGTAATTTTGTGAAATTCAAGGGCCAATAACTCTAGTCAAATCAAGCTGAAAGTTTCACTCATCCAGGATCTTATGGCCACCAACATTGTGGCCAAGTTTTGTCTTGATTAGTCAATAAATGTAGATACTACAGTGTAAACAAAGTCGAAAACAGCAATTTTGTCAAATTCAAGGGCACATAACTCCAGACTTCCTACTTCAATCACACTGAAAATCGAAGTCATCCAAGATCTTATGGTTACCAACATTGTGGCAAAGTTTTGTCTTGATCGGTCAATATTTGTAGATGCTAGAGTGGTAACAAAGTCAAAACTAGCCATTTTTGACGTTTAAGGGCACATAACTCCAGATTTCCATGTCCGATCTGACAAAAAATTAAACTCATCTGAGAACTTATAGTTACCAACATTGTGGCAAAGTTTTGTTTTGATCGGTCAATATTTGTAGATGCTAGAGTGGTAACAAAGTCAAAACTAGCCATTTTGGACGTTCAAGGGCACATAACTCCGGACTTCCTGGTCCGATCTAACTCAAAATCGAACTCGTCTGAGAACTTATAGTTACCAACATTGTTGCAAAGTTTTGTTTTGATCGGTCAATATTTGTAGATGATAGAGTGGTAACGAAGTCAAAACTAGCCATATTTGATGTTCAAGGGCACATAACTCCGGACTTTCTAGTCCGATCTGACTCAAAATCAAACTCATCCAAGAACATATGGTCATACATATTTTGACCAAGTTTGATTATGATTGGTTAATATTTGTAGATGCTAGAGAGGTAACAAAATCAAAACTAGCCATTTTTGACGTTCAAGGGCACATAACTCCAGACTTCCTTGTCCGATCTGACTCAAAATCGAACTTATCCGAGAACTTATGGTCATCCATATGTTGACCAAGTTTGGTTAAGATTGGTCAATATTTGTAGATGTTAGAGTGGTAACAAAGTCAAAACTAGCCATTTTTGACATTCAAGGGCACGTAACTCCAGACTTCCTGGTCCAATCTGACTCAAAATCGAACTCATCCGAGAACTTATGGTCATAAATGTTTTGACTAAGTTTGGTTAAGATTGGTCAATATTTGTGGGTGCTAGAGTGGTAACAACAAAATGTGAACAGACGGACGGATGGACAGACAGACGGACGGACAGACGGACGCCGACGGACAAAAAGCGACCACAATAGCTCACCTTGAGCACTTCGTGCTCAGGTGAGCTAAAAATGAAATTGGAATGAAATGTCCCTTTAATCTTGGTGAAAATAAAATAAAATTAAATTAGTATGGAATATTGTTAAAACTGCCTTCTCTGTGAGCTTTATTTTTAATGGGTTAAGCGTTGTGTAAAAATACTGTTTCATATCCATTATTTTTGAGAGAAAGTATGTTCTTAATGACTTAAACAGATTTACCAGGATTTATAAATATTTCAAGGTTAAGAATAAACATACAGAGAGGAAAAACATAATACAGTGATTCAAGTTTACATTATATCATCTGGTTGAACTAGAACTGCTGCTGCAAAGCGGACTAATACATCTCACTAGCTTCTGGTCACTGCAAAAGCTTTTAGTCAAAAGTTTCAGCTGGGGCATGGAAACCAATTTTAAACAAAGTTCAATAATGGCCTTTATCTTTGAACTTTGTGACCCAAAAACAAAAGGGCACCTCCTTCGGTCTTCAACAGAACACCAAACAGTTTATTCCATAATGCCAGAATTGTCCTTTTTGATTTGGCCAAAACCAGAAATTGTTTCGAAAAGGTTAATGCTGCTTGGTAAAGGATTAAAGGTATAAGAGTGTGACCTGACTTTTCTAATGTTCACATAAAGGTTACAAGACAAGATATTTATAGCTTCTATTTGACAGAATACCAAACAGTTTATTCCATAATGCCAGTTCTTGGCTTGGGCTGCCAGCCAAACGATGCTGAACATTTAGACATAGCATTCGGTAATTTAGAAAAATTCATTTCTAAAATTGTTATTTCAAATCCTAACCCTATGTTGTGGGTACTCATTTAAATTGTCTTGAAGAGACACTTCAAATGAGTACCCACAACATAGGGTTTGATGAATAATTAATGAATGTTTTCATTTTGCATGTTACAATTTTTTCCATGTCTGTAGCCCTGTTTAAAGGCTGTCTATAAACCAGAACTAGTCTGCTGGCAGATTCTCAGACCTGTTGCTTAACTTCCGGGATTTTTACCAGAAACTTGTCAACCATGCAGAAAAACATCACACGAAAGGGCAACATAGCCCATTACGCTGATGTGATATTCAAATTAATAGATAAGGCAGTTATTTCTACGAATACAGATTATAAAGTAAGCAAAAGGACAGTTCCTCCTATTCATAATTTCAAATTCAATTCCAGTTCATTCTCCCTAACATATTTTCCATTCCTTTTTTTAGTTTCCTAAATATTCTTTTTTTCTTTCCTTCCCTTCTTTTCTAATAGAAATGTGACAATTATTGATAATAGGACCCATAACCTATAAATGTAGTAGCAAGAAGTGTTAAATAATAGAAATCTACCATTCAGACATTGAGATCTGTAGATCTACATCATTACTTTTCTCCAGAAACATGGTAACAAAAGCATGTTCTAATCTGTAGTTATGAGAATTTGGCAGAAAGGCAGTGATATGTCATACCAACTTATGTCATAACCACTGACTTTCAATGTCACAATTTCTATTTGTTTCCCCTTTGGCATTTCTTTTGTATTCCTAGAATTTTTCTGGCTATATGTCAAATTGATTAACCAGTGACAAGGATGGGTGTCTAATAGCAGAACCATGACCAGAATTTTATCATCATATTCATCACTTCGGTCTCATGAGATCTTTGTATTTTTAGTCATCCAACAATTTTCTTTTTTCTAAATAACATAATTTAGTTGTGACACCCAATTGTAACAGTTCTTTTATTAATCTGAACACAACCTCTCTTGTACAAGGCCAGGGCAAGTCAACTGCTTGGTAATGTCGCATGTAAACTATAGTGCTGTGGTGTTAATGGTCAAATACAATGCCCTCCAAAAGTTCCTTCACACTGATATTTTCTTGTTCTATAATCCATGTAAATACCTATCTTCTTCAGAAATGGTTGTCTAAGTTGAAATGTAGTATTTTTTCAAAACTTTGCTTTGTCCTTGTAAGGAAAATTTCATAATTATGTTATCCATTGAAAATTATTGTGATGGATGTCCGAAACTTGATAGAGGCTTCAGAATCTGAAAATTGAAAATTCATCAAAAATGCTCCCTTTGCATACCAGTCATAAACTTTACTAAAATAAAATTTATTTTGTATTTTTGTTGATACATTTTAGATAATACATTTTTGAACAGATATCTGCAAAAATTGAAACAAAATTGCTTGGTGATGGGACTTTCCCATGACACTGCGTTCAGTGGGTGTTTTTCACATATTTTCAAAGTTCGGAAAATGTGACCTATTCTGCGATTTCATCTTTTAGTAGTCTGGGTATCATTGACAACTAGACCTCAGAAGTATTCTCCATAGACAGGGAAAACCCGTTTTTGCAAAATTATTTTACGTGACACGAGGATTTGCTTCTTTACAAGTGAGGTATTACATTGATTTCAGTAAAATTAAACTTGAGTGTGAAGGAACTTTTGGAGGGCAGTGTACATACAAATTGAAAGCATTAGCAGATGACATTTCAAAGTAGATGAAATTTTAAAATGTTAAGACTTTCTGGGAAGAAAATTTTGCCTAAAATGAAGAAATTGCTTGTCACATTTCATCATTTTCCGCAATGTTTTCTCTGACAGTTTGAGGGGCATTGAAAAGTGTCAATGTGTGAGAAAGGGTGAAAGGGACTCTCAAATCCTAGAAAATAACGCTGTAAAATCAAAGAAATTCTTACCTAATATCACTTCTGGAGCTCGGTAATGTCGCGTGGAAACTATAGTACTGTGGTGTTCGTGGTCGAATGTGGCGGAACCAAAATCTATTAATCGAATGTCCGTATGCTTGATGATACGCTCATCGCGTTTCTGGAAATAACAGGAATGTAAACATTATATAGAAAACTACATACAGTACAGCTAGTGAGTTATTTGCCAAACTGCGACCCCAGCAATTTTCAGTTGTGGATATTCATGTGCATTCAAATCTTTGCAATAGGATTCCCTTCCCAAAGTGTGCGTAACTCAAATGGCTGAAAGAGTGTTAATGATCTATATTTCTTTACAATTATTTATGCTATGGCGAATTCTCTCTTGAATAGGAGCTTGAGTTTGATAAGTGCATGGCATAGCCTAGAATAAGACAATGTGTACTATACTGGCAAATCTTTTTCAATGCTATTTGTCAAAGTTGGAACATTTTTGGGACATGAAAAAGATTATTCATTTATTTGATACTCTGAATTAGACTTAACCTTTTCACAAACAAGACCTGGCCCCGATTTCCCTGGTTTCTCGAAAAAACTTAAGTAAGTTCTCATGCTCAAATCTGAGCACTGTGCTCAAATTGCACAAAATCCACATGAACTTCAATCAAATACCTTCAACGTTGGAGAGTATGAGTATGAGCATGTTCTCATGAGAAAATACTTAAAAGTTTTTTCGAGAAACCGGGGCCTGGTTTTGGCTAACCTAAAACAGATGGTTTTGGGAAACTTTCAGGCAAAAGAAGCAATTCTCCTTTAGCCTCAATATGTTGCACATAAATCTACTCTTTACCATCATCCAACATCCATTTTGTAGCAATTTTTGAGTTGATCCACTTACCTTTTTTTCGTTATAAATAACCTCATATTCTGAGTTGACAAATAATATATTTTCTGGTTTAAGATCTGTGTGGGTGAGACGATGACGATGAAGAACTGAAAATACATAAACAAAATAGTACAATTATATACTCATACAGTAATGGCTTTTCAAAATGCAATATTTCATTACATGTTCATCAAACTCTATATTGTGGGTACCCATTGGAATCGTCTCATCGAGACGATTCAAATGAGTACCCACAACATATAGTTTGGATTTAAAATAACAAATTCGGATTTTGGGGTGTCTAATTGAGTCAGAATTTGTGAAAAGGTCCCTTTAAGCATTTTGGAAAATCATATTTCTAATTCAGTCTGTGAGTAAATGCAGTCAAATATGGATCTACCGATTGATTGATTGATTGGGGTTTGACGCCATATTGCTATGGTCATGTCACAGCAGCTGGAGCACCTAACCATAGATTCTTGGCATTTCTAAGACCAATCAAAGCCTCTTGCTGCTCTCTCACTTAGATGATTTACATCTGTTGATGAAAGAAAAATGTCAGAAAGGATATTGGCCGAGTCACTGTTACATCACTGGTTAATCAACTTTAAATGTCATTTTCTCTCTCATAATTATAAGTAAGTTCAAAATGATACTACAAAACAGTTATATTATGTACGAAATCAGATGAGGTGTTGTTTTCAAGATACATCTACACTTCTAAAAGATTTTTATTGTCTGCACAAACTTGGTAGCATTAATAAGGCATCTGTACCATCTCAAAATTCCACCCAATCAAAAAATTTATTGTTTAAGAAAAGACATAAATCTTACTGACATTCTACAGCGTAGCAAAGTTGATATGATATATGGCGGACTTGATCAATGTGACGCTATTCATGTGTTATAGTGCAGTAACTATTTGATACAAATGAGGCAAGTTCTGGAAAAAGGTCCATTAAGGCTTTATAGCCCAACATGGTTCAAGTTCAGACTGCATATACATGCAGTCTGATCATGAACAATGCTGGTCTCCAATAGTTTATTCATGGGCTGTAGCAACTGTAACACAACATCATGTATCCCGGTTTGACTGCTTTTAGGGTCAGGCTGATCGAGCAACAACGCTGTCTCAAATGCTATAAGGGACATTTTTCCAGATCCCGACTCAGATCTTACTTACATTCTACAGCGTAGCACAGTTGATATGATATATGGCGGACTTGATCAATGTCATATGGAAGATAATTGTTCTCTTTCTGGAATAAACAAGAGCCGTCAGAGACGGACAATGCTCCCCGATTAAGGCATTGTCACAATAAATGTATGCTATGCAGAGCTAAGATTAAGCTAACAAACGTTAAGCCCCCTTTTTCCATGACATACTTTTTATACGCAAATTTAAAGTAGTTTATTGTCAAGGGCATCTGATTTGCTACTCAAATATGAAATTTCATCAAATTCTGACCATTAGACTATGAGAAATTAGAGAAAAAGTGTATTTGACCTTAAGTCCCCTTTTCCCATGACGAGGCCTCAAATCCAAAAACTGGGAAAAGTACATCGGCATTATGTCATAGGGAGTTCACATGGTAAGTTTCATTTGATTTGGCCCAAGGGTTATAGAGAAATCACTTCGGACGGACGGACGGACGGACGGAATGACGGACGGACGGACGGACAGACGAAGCGGCGACTATATGCTCTCCCTTCGGGGAGCATAAAAATCAGGAAAATACTATCATACAATTCATAGTCTTTGAGGCCAGATGTACATAAACTACTTCAGGGATAATTTTGGGGAAGGATTTGTGCAAATTCTCTCATTTTTCTGCCAGAAATCTCACTCAAATTTGCTAATTGGGAGAGAAATCTCACAGAAAAATGTAAAATAGTAAGAAATTTGGTAAAATCTCTCACTGAAAATTCATTTTCTCTCATAAGTTTTGGCTAAATGAGACATTTTCTCTCAAGCAATTTCGGAGCCAAAATTATCCCTGCTACTTAAAACTTCTATTGGCCTTTTTTTGTTTATTTCAAAGGTGTCGCACATGACATTTATGATGATTTTCAAGTCTATGAAATATTACATTAATTAGTCTTTCTGTATAGAAGCATTGCGGGAAATGAAGAAATTACTTGTCACAAGCAATTTCTTCATTTTCCACAATATATTCCATAGCCTTTATCTGGTGGGACATCAAAAGGCATCACGGGGAAAGGTAAATATAAATTACAAGACAGATTGCCTATGCTACACGTGGAATATACTATTTCTCTTCTATCCACAAAGAATGTTTTCATCCGCCAGGCAATGATGTAAAAGTATTAACAAAGTAATCAAATACAGTTGACTACAGTTGGGAAAACAATTAGCGACTGCCTTTGTTAACGAGTTTTTAAGAATTCACAGTTAATTAAGCATCTTCTTTATGGAAAGCAATTTTCCTTTTATAACCCACATGAGAGAAGATGGGGGCTTTTTGCACCAAGACATCTAAAACTACAGACAGACTGTTTATGTCCTAATGTTAGTGCAAAACTGTTGTAAGTACACCTCAAAATCATATGAATTTATAATTGTTTTGCACTTAAAGGGACATCAGAACAAGAGATTGTTGGGTTGGTTTATTGGGGTATTCCACTGCTATGGTCATATTGCGCTGCTGAAGCACCTAACCATGGATTCATGTTGTTTATCAAACCAGGGGCCAGTTTCATCAAAACATTTAAGAAGTATTTATGTCTTACTGATGACTTACTACAAGTTAACAAGAAACGTGTAACTCCAATCAATCAAGACATGGGTTCTGTGAGTGTTGTTTTAGGCGACTTTTAAGACATTGGTCCGTAAGTCAAAAACACGTCTTAAATGTTTCGATGAAACAGGCCCCTGTACTACCACAACACCGTAATCGAGCCTCCAGCTGCTCTCCCACAAGGGTTCACTATATCAAACCATTGATGGGTGACATTTTTGTCAGACAAGAGGACCATGATGGTCCTATATCGCTCACCTGAACCAAGATGATATGAGCCACAGATTTGTTCAAATCAATTACTTGTGACTTTAAGACTGAAAACAAACTTATGGTTAACAACATTGCGTCCAAATTTTGTCTCGGTTTGTCGCTATTTGTGGTTGTTAGAGTAAAAACAGTCGAAAACGGCAAATTTGTCAATTTGAAGGGCTCAGCAAATTCTACTCTAATTAAGCTAATTCAAACTGGTGCAAGATCTTATGTTCAGCAACATTGTGTCCAAATTTCTTCTTGATTGGTCAACAATTATTGTAGATGCTAAAGTGTAAACAAAGTCCGAAACAATCGAAAACATCAATTTTGTCAAATTCAAGGGCATATAACTCATGACTTTCTAGTCTGACGAGACTGAAGTTCAAGCTCATCCAAGAAATTATGGTCACCAACATTGTGTCAAAGTTTCATCTTAATAGGTCAATAATTGTAGATTCTAAAGTGTAAACAAAGTCATAAACATTCAAAAACGGGAATTTTGTCAAATTCAAGGGCGTTTAACTCATGACCTTTTGATCTGATCAATCTGAAAATCAAACTCATACATGATCTTATAGTCCCTAAGATTGTGATCAAGTTTTGTCTTGATTGGTCAATAATTGTAGATGCTAGAGTGTAAACAAAGTCAAAAACAGTCGAAAACGGCAATTTTGTCAAATTCAAGGGCGTTTAACTCATGACTTATTGATCCGATCAATCTGAAAATCATACTCATACAAGATCTTATGGTTCCTAACATTGTCTCAAAGTTTTGTCTTGATTGGTCAGTATTTGTAGAAGTTAGAGTGTAAACAAAGTCGAAAACAGTCGAAAATGTCAATTTTGTCAATTTCAAGGGCACATAACTCAAGACCTTCTGGTCTGATCAGACTGAAAATCAAACTCATCCGAGATCTTATGGTCACCAACATTGTGTCAAAGTTTTGTTTTGATTGATAAATAATTGTAGATACTAGAGTGTTAACAATGTCAAAACTAGCTATTTTTCGCATTCAAGGGCAGATAACTCCGGACTTTCTGGTTCGATCTGACCCATAATCGAACTCATCCGAGATCTTATGGTCATACATGTTTTGACCAGGTTTGGTCAAGATTGGCTTATATTTGTAGATGCTAGAGTGTTAACACGAAATTGTGGACGGACGGACGGACAGACGGACAGACGGACGACGGACAAAAAGTGACCACAATAGCTCACCTTGAGCACTTCGTGCTCAGGTGAGCTAAAAAAGAGATTGTTGTGAGAAAAGATCATACCTACATATGACAACATCTGCGACTTTATTCGAATGATTTTGAGAGAAATTATTTCATATTTAATTTACAAACCATTTAGGGCAAGAAGAACATGTATGTATACTTACGAGAAAATCAAACACACTGAGACCAAGAATGTCAAACGCTAAACACATATGCCCATGGTAGGCAAACCAGTCTAGCATACGAACACATAATCTGGAAATAGATGTATAATAGAAAATCAAACACACTGAGACCAAGAATAACAAAAGAAGCTATTGGAGAACAACATGGTTCCTGATCAGACTGTGTGTACACGCAGGTTGATCTAGAACCATGTCAGGCTCAAAAGCCTTTGAGAACCTTTTTTTCCAGATCCTGGCTCAAATATGTGATAACTAGACAGCCCTGGCGGTCTGGAAGCGCTCCACAGGCCTGATTGTTTGTCTTGCTGAATGCAATTTCAAAGGTTCAGGCTGCACAAACAAGCAAGCTGAATATTTCAAGCAAGTAAGATCTTATGGTCAGTTAAACTCTGTGAAAGTTATTGTATTGATTAATTAAAGGGGGAATAACACTTAACATCTTACAAATTTTCAGAGAACTTCGTGCAAAAAATAAATATATATTATGAAAATATGGCCTTTAAATTGCATCTATGCCAAATCTTAGCTTTCTATCTTGTGTATTGGCTAGGATGTTGACGGATTTAAAACCCCATATGTTTTATTATTATAATTTTTATCCCCCCCCCCCCCCCCCCCCCCCCGACAAAAAATCATGGGGTTTTAAATCCGTCGACATCTAAGCCAATACACAAGGTAGAAAGGTAAGATTTGGCACATATGCAATTTAAAGACCATATTTTAATAATATATATTTATTTTTTTGTACGAAGTTCTCGGAAAATTTGCAAGATGTTAAGTGTTATTCCCCCTTTAATACCAATGGTTGTAAAAGTGAAAATAAAGCCGAAAATGGCAATATTGTCAATTTCAAGGGCACTTAACTCATGACGTAAAGTTCATATCAAGCTTAAAACTGTATCAAGGCAAGATCTTATAGTCACCAACATTCTGTATAAATTTTGTCTTGATTAGTCAATATTTGTAGTTTCAAGAGTGAAAATAAAGTCAAAATAGAGCCGAAAATGGCAATTTTGTCAATTTCAAGGGCACATAACTCATGACGTAAAATTCAGACGAAACTGAAAACTCTACAAAGGTAAGATCTTATAGTCACCAACATTCTGTACAAGTTTTGTCTTGATTGGTCAATATTTGAAGTTGCTAGAGTGAAAACAAAGTCAAAGTAAAGCCGAAAATGACAATTTTGTCAATTTCAAGGGCACGTAACTCATGATGTAAAATTCAGATCAAGCTGAAAAATGAACCAAAGTACAATCTTAAAGTCACAAACATTCTGTACAAGTTTTGTCTTGAATGGTCAATATTTGTAGTTGCTAGAGCGAAAACAAAGTCAAAATAAGCCGAAAATGGTAACTTTGTCAATTTCAAGGGCACATAACTCATGATGTAAGACTCAGATCTAGCTGAAAATACACCAAAGCAAGATCTTATAGTCACCATCATTCTGTCCAAGTTTTGTGTTGATTGGTTAATATTTGTAGTTGCTGAAGTGAAAACAAAGTCAAAATAAAGCCGAAAATGGCAATTTTGTCAATTTCAAGGGCACATAACTCATGATGTAAAATTCAGATCAAGTTGAAAATTATACCCAGGCAAGACCTTATAGTCACCATCATTCTGTCCAAGTTTTGTCTTGATTGGTCAATATTTGTAGTTGCTAGAGTGAAAATAGAGTCAAAATGGTCATTTTTGACATTCAAGGGCAGATAACTCCAGACTTTCTACTTCAATCAGAATTCTTTGAAGGAATCTGAGAGAGGGTCACCCAAGGATCATTCCTGTGAAGTTTGGTTGAAATCCATCTGGTAGTTTTTGAGGAGAAGATTTTCAAAGGAAAAGTTTACGGACGGACGGACGGACGCACGACGGACACAGCGCCATGACAATAGCCCGCTGGCCTGTCGGCCAGTGGAGCTAAAAAAATCAAACACACTGAGACCAAGAATATCAAACGCTAAACACATGTGCCCATGGTAGGCAAACCAGTCTAGCATACGAACACATAATCTGGAAATAGATGTACTCGTATAATAGAAAATTAAACACACTGAGACCAAGAATATCAAAGGCTAAACACATATGCCCACGATAGGCAAACCAGTCCAGCATATGAACACATAATCTGGAAATAGATGTATAATAGAAAATCAAACACACTGAGACCAAGAATATCAAACGCTAAACACATGTGCCCATGATAGGCAAACCAGTCCAGCATACGAACACATAATCTGGAAATATAACATAGTGAATTAGTAAAACAAGAGCCGTCACAGACGGATTATGCTCCCCGAATAAGTGTTTGTCACAAAATAAAAACTATCATACATTAAGCCCCCTTTTCCCATGACAGCTTTTTTGTACACACATCATTTATAGAACATGGTCTAGGACATCCTATTTATTACATGAGCACAAAATTTAATTAAATTCTGCCCATAAGATGAAGAGAAATAAGAGAAAAACTAATTTTTACACTAAGGCCCCTTTTTCCATGACGCAGCCTTAAATTTACAAACGGAGAAAAAGGTCCCTAGGTATTGACCCAGGGAGTTCACATGTGAAGTTTCATTGAATTTGGTCCAAGGGTTGCTGAGATATGGCTGTGGACGGACGGACGGACACACGGACGGACGGACGGACGGACGGACGGACAGCGTGGCGACTATATGCTCCCCCGAAATTTTTTCGGGGAGCATAACAATTGCCTAACTCTACCCAAAACAACAAGTTTTGTTAATGTAGGCTTCTTCAAATTCAAAGGTTATGCTGATGACAATATCTTTCAAACTAGGACTTTATCTTCCAATGGTTTTCGGACTCGTCTAAAAGGTGGCGTGGATGGAACCAGCAACCCCTCGATTAACCCTTTCCCAAACGACAAAATTTAAGGTGATCCATTTCAAGAACTGTAAAAAATGACATAAATAAATGTTATAAAAGATGGAATTTGTGTTAAATATGGCACAGAAAATATTGAGACAAAAGGAGAAACTGCTGGTTATCAGCAGTTTCTTCTTTTGTTTCAATGTTTTCCCAAGCCTTTTCTATCAAGGACGTCAAAACCAGGTCTTGTTTGGGAAAGGGTTAATAGACCAATGTTTAATGAATAAGAATAGTACACCCCTAATGTTGATTATGATATCCTTTATGTAGCATATTGCTTAGAAAACATTGAGGCAAACGGATAATACGCTGAATCTTTTAGCATCTATGTTTTCTAAAGCTTTTGCTATTAAGGACATTAAAACCAAGCCCTGTTTGAGAAAGGTATAACATAATGTTCAGTCTAAAAACAGGGTTTTCCCTGGGGATAAGAACTTGTGGGTCATTGTGACCCCCTTGCTTCAAAGTTGGGCGTCATTTATCATATTTTGTTTTTATAAATGACTTAGGACTCAAGCATCAATAGAAAATCTGAATTTCAGAACAGGCATCATTAACAACCTTCAGGTAAATTTCTAAGGTGATCATTCGTTTTGAAATTGTGACAATGACATGTGATTTATGTGCCATGAAAAACTCTCAAACTGTAAATACTCACTTTTTTCCCTCTGGATCCTTTCTCCTTAATTTTTCTAACACTTTAATCTCGAGATATGCAGCTTCCCGATACTTTTCTATATTTTTGATTACTTTTAAGGCCACTAAAAGGTCATCACTGCAATAGAGAAATATAAGTTTATATATGCATGTATGTACAGGTAGAATTATAATTGTTTGTGTTTAAGGTAGTCCATCCCTAATGAGATTCATGCGACATTGCAATTATTGTGGCGGTGGAATGTTCCAATAGGTTTGGATATATATGTAACAAGATTATAGCACATAAACTGACTTCACTTGAATATCATAAGCGGTGGAAGACCTTAAAACTTTCCAAAACAATAACACATTTTTGACGCTTATAAATATCAAACACCTTGTCACACTTCAGACCAACATGGTTCTAGATCAGTCTACCTAACCCTTTCCCAAACGGCAAAATTTTAGGGTGATCCACTTCAAAAACTTGTGCAGAATATGGCATAGAAAATATTGAGACAAAAGGAGAAACTGCTGGTTATCAGCAGTTTCTTCTTTTGTTTCAATGTTTTCCAAAGCCTTTTCTATTTAGGATGTCAAAACCAGGTCATGTTTGGGAAAGGGTTAAAGTACTTATACACACAATCTGACCAAGAAACAAGTTGTTCTCCAAATGCTCAATTGTTAATGCTTGTTTGTTTACATTCAAAGCTTATATGGTCAGACAGACCGTCACAGTAATGACAAAAATTTATGCTTACAAATAAAATCTATCCAGTCTGGCATATAATTGAGTTGTGTTAGTGTCATGGTTTAAAGTGACCTCAGAATAATTTTTTGTGCATGATAGGAATACTTTGCCCCAAGTCTATCAATGTGGGGCATAAAAATGGCTGTGATGTGAGAAAGGCACATTCTTTATAAACTTTTCTTTGTGTCTATGAAGCATAACTATTATACTGTTGAGAGATAAGACATATGGTCCATTAACTTCCGTCTGGCAATGATATTCTCTTGTTTTTTACCAATGATAGATTGACCAAAATATACCAAGCTCTGGATAACAGGGAAAGTGCTTTACTAAAGCCCAAACAAACATTTTTTGAAATTTGAAATGTGGGTTCTGCTTCATTTTTCCTATTGTTTTTCTACAACTTACATTTAAATTTAGGGGGAAAAGATCTTAAGGAAACAGGTCGCAAGGCTCCCGAAATTTTGGAATCTGAATTCATTCAAGACTGGTAAAACTTCATCAATCATTGCAAACATGGCCAGTGGGTTAATCCATTTATTATTAGATTCTATCACTTATCAGTCTAGATGTAATGCAAGTAATTTGTTAGGTACTAATGTTAATTTTGTTTTTGATAGATGGGAGTCATATTTCCGGGCAATTTTGGGCCTCATTTAGAAGGTAGGGTTGTTACTGACATGGACAAATGGAAAGATAGAAATGATATCTTGTTATGTTAGGGATGTCAAAACCAAGTCATGTGTGGGAAAGGGATAAGCAATAGTAAAGACAAAGTATCTCCTGTGAACACAAAGTCCTGCTCTGAAATACATGTACTTCATAATAAAGCAAAACTTGTGAATTTCAATTGAAGTCTTTGATCAGAAGAGATACACAAGTACACCTTTTCCCAAACAACGGAATTTGAAGAGATGACAAAATATAATTTCCACTCACTAGTACAAGATGTGTAAGTTGTACAATAGCATGGAAAATATTGAGGCAACAGAAGAAAATGATGGTTTTCATCATTTTCTTCTTTTGTCTCAATAGTTTCCCAAAGCCTTCTAAAAAGGCCCATCAAAACCCAGTCTTGTTTGGGAGAGTTAAAGCTCTGCTCAGAGCTTACTTCAGAGTACAGCAAAAAGTTGTGAAATTTACATTCATGTATTGCCATGGTAACAGTAGATGGTACACACAGATAATAACCTGTTTTTACATATGTTTGTTTTGCCAGCTCTGGGATAACTCCTGATAATATGATGAGCCAGTTAGGCTTTTACTAAACTTTGCTCTTAACACCTATCCAACATGACAAAGTTTTAGTTGCCCAAACTTATTGACATTGTTGATGGCAATGTATAGTTTAACTAATGGTTGAAAACTGTTTGTTACAAAATGGAAAGAATTCAGGTAAATGAAACAAGAGGCCCAGGAGGGCCTGAATCGCTCCACTGGTTAAAGTAGAAGAATTATCTCATGATTTCTTGTAAGCCTTACACAGCGGCAGCCAAATCTTGATATTTGTGAATAGATTTTGAAGAGAGACTCAAAGAATATTCTTGCAAAGTCTGGTTCAAATTGGCCTTATGGTTGATTTTTAAAGAATTTTCTTTTGATATCTCTAAGTCTGATAAGCCCCTTTCTCCCTGCCACGGCCACATTTTTTTTGACAAATATAAAAATTTGTGAACAAATTTTAAGAAGAACGACTAAAGGCACATTCCTGCAAAGTTTGGTTCAATTGGACACACTGGTTGATTTTTAAAGAATTTTCTTATCTTGAAGTCTGATAAGCCCCTTTCTACCTCCCACGGCCACATTTTTTTTTTGACAAAATAATGTAAAAATTTGTGAACAAATTTTGAAAAGAATGACTCGAGGCACATTCCTGCCACGTTTGGCTCAAATTGGCCCAATGGTTGATTTTTAAAGAATTTTCTTATGATTTCTTTAAGTCTGATAAGCCCCTTCCTCCCTGCCACGGCCACATTTTTTGACAAATGTAAAATATTGTGAATAAATTTTGAAAAGAGAGACCCAAAGAACATTCCTGCAAAGTCTGGTTCATATTGGCCCTATGGTTGATTTTTAAAGAATTTTCTTATGATTTCTTGAAGTCTGATAAGCCCCTTTCTCCCTGCCACGGCCACATTTTTTGACAAATGTAAAACTTTGTGAACAAATTTTGAAAAGAATGACTCAAGGCACATTCCTGCCAGGTTTGGCTCAAATTGGCCCAATTGTTGATTTTTAAAGAATTTTCTTATGATTTCTTTAAGTCTGATAAGCCCCTTTCTCCCTGCCACAGCCACATTTTTTGACAAATGTAAAAATTTGTGAACAAATTTTGAAAAGAATGACTCAAGGCACATTCCTGCCAGGTTTGGTTCAAATTGCCCCAATGGTTGATTTTTAAAGAATTTTCTTATGATTTCTCTTAGTCTGATAAACCCCTTTCGCCCTGCCACGCCCATATTTTTTGACGAATCAAAAATTTGCGAACAAGTTTTGAAAAGGGTCACCCAAGGAACATTCCTGCCAAGTTTGGTCAAAATTGGCCCAGTGGTATAAGAGGAGAAGATGTTTAAAGAAAAAGTTAATGGACGCACGGACGCACGACGGACACAACGCCATGACAATAGCCCGCTGGCCTTCGGCCAGTGGAGCTAAGTCTGATAAGCCCCTTTCTCCCTGCCACGGCCACATTTTTTGACAAATGTAAAACTTTGTGAACAAATTTTGAAAAGAATGACTCAAGGCACATTCCTGCCAGGTTTTGCTCAAATCGGCCCAATTGTTGATTTTTAAAGAATTTTCTTATGATTTCTTTAAGTCTGATAAGCCCCTTTCTCCCTGCCACGGCCACATTTTTTGACAAATGTAAAAATTTGTGAACAAATTTTGAAAAGAATGACTCAAGGCACATTCCTGCCAGGTTTGGTTCAAATTGGCCCAATGGTTGATTTTTAAAGAATTTTCTTATGATTTCTCTTAGTCTGATAAACCCCTTTCGCCCTGCCACGCCCACATTTTTTGACGAATCAAAAATTTGCGAACAAGTTTTGAAAAGGGTCACCCAAGGAACATTCCTGCCAAGTTTGGTCAAAATTGGCCCAGTGGTATAAGAGGAGAAGATGTTTAAAGAAAAAGTTAACGGACGCACGGACGCACGACGGACACAACGCCATGACAATAGCCCGCTGGCCTTCGGCCAGTGGAGCTAAAAATACTGATATTTCTTTCTGTTAGGGGTGTGAAAATGTTATTTATTTGGGGTTGAGTTAAAGGGACATTTCACATTTATTTCATTGTTTAAAAGTATGTCATGATGCAAAGATTGTTTATTCAATGTGTAGAAATGCTATCAGGTTTTTGAAATTCTTATTTATAAGCGAATAATACGCCTTCAAAGTTGAGACAGAAATGACAAATTCTATATAAATCTGAACTGTTGACCACAACAATTTGTTTAATTTTATCACAAAAAAATATATATTTCTCGTAAACGGTTCAGTATTTCGGTTTGAAATTTTCAGAATTTTCATAAGAAAACATGCTCTTTCAGATAGAATAAAAGTAAAATTTATGTAAAATTATTCTGAAATTAACTCTTTCGCTGCCAAATTTTCTTAGAAAACAGACTCCTCAGTGCCAATTAAATTCCAGGAAATTCCAAAAATTATACTCTATATAAAGAAATTACTCTAAAATATTTATTTGTTATTAGATTGTAATGAAACTTTCAGGAAATTAAGTTTATATGTTATGCTTAATAAATATGCTTTCAGATATGTGATTGTATGACCTTGACCTTGGCTGACCTTGAAAAATAGAAAAAATGGTGTTTTTATGTAAAAAAAAAGTTATTTGGTATGGACAAATCTACTAAAAAAATCAGTTTTTTGGAATATCTGTCTAATACATTACCAAACTAATACTTATGAGTAAAACTAAACACTTTTTATACATTTATTACACACCAAGGGCTTCCAGATTATATAAAAAATACTGACAAAAATCCTCTGAAATCACTTTGTGAAGACAGTGCACACCTTCAACCAGATAAAAGTACGGTTGAAATTTTGTACAAACATCTAATCAAATGTTTAGAGAAGAAAATCAAAGTAGGAGAATATCTATTATCAAAATAGACGAGACTGGCATGTTTTTCATCATAGGTAGGTAAAGGGTTTTAGCTTAACACATTACGTACAGGTGAGAACAGGTGAGAATAGAATAAAGTACGGTATTTTACGAAATAAACATGAAGAATGTACAAATAGGTCAGTAAAAATTATAAACATACATTTTCTATCAATTTAAACTCCGATCCTGAGTCTGAATCGTTTGCAATCAATGTCAGAACATCATCCACAGTGAGGCGAGTCGCCATTTTGTTGGTCCTCACTGATCTGAGAATTTGTCGTCTAGAAACAGCTTCAAAATCATCGAAAATCCAGAAAATAATCTAATTTCCTGGTTGAATGCCGTAAACAAACTTATTTGCCATAAATGAGTCAAAAGTCGTAAATAATCGATGCTGTAAAACATGTTAAAAACATGTGTAAATAAACGTGATCGGCAGGTCGCCGAAAGGCGACATTGGCAGTCTCCTAGTATGTCGCCAAAAGGCGACATTGGCAGCGAAAGAGTTAAAGAAGGATCTGAAATATGTCTTTCTCTAAATCATCATCAACTTGTGTCTCTTTTAAAGCTACTATTTCCCAGATTTTGGATCAAAATTTGTCAAAAACAAACGAAATGTACACTTTTTAAGCTTTATATGACCCGATTAAATGATTGCGACAAACTATTGAAGCAACAACTCATTTTTTCGCAATTTGATACCGAATTCATGAAGCGATGTCGAAAGTAGGTCAAAAACAGTGGGACCTGCGACTTTCTTAAATGACGTCACAACATACATGATGACGTCATATTGAAATTCAAGCATGAATCTCGTTTGAATCTTGGTCCGCGCTGTATGTGCATGCGTGACAGTTAAAAAATAAATTCAACCGCATCAGAGACGGGGTTGAATTTTGGTTTGGATTCTCCCTAAATTCAGCTATCTCTCTTATAATTTCGGCTCAATCTCTGTCTGAATCGCATATTATTAACCATTCTGAGGTGGCCAGCACAAAAGTTTCGCATATTTTTTCAAAAAATGTCATTTTTTGCAATTAGACCATCTGTTACCATCACCCTTTAATAAGCAATGGACAAATGCACAGCAAACAAACACACAAATTATCCAACACAAGCAAAAATGCAAATCTTAACCTGTTCCCACATAATGACACTTTTGATGCCCTACAAGATAGCGGCTTTGGAAAACAGTTTAGAAAACAAAGGCATTGGTCCGAATTTTGTCCTATGGTAAAGGGCTAAGAAATGATTGCTTGGGGTTTAACACATCTTTCAACTAATATGGTCATACCGCACAGCTGAAGCACCTAACCATGGATTCTTGGAATTTCTTTCATCAGTACTACCACAATATCAAATCTGATCAGTACTACCACAATATCAAATCTGAGCCTCCAGCTGCTCTCTCACTTAGAAAATTCACATCTATTGGTGAGAGACAAATAACTTTTTGTCAACTGTCAGACAGGATATTGGCAGAGCTAGGTTCGAACTCAAAGCCCCTTGATAGACAGACTCCGACGTACCAACTAAGCTATACCTGCCCAGCTTAAATCATCTTGGATCTCTTCAAGTAAGTCTGGGGAAAAAAAACACATCAAACAAGCAAACAAATTATGCAGCATGAGCAACAATGCAAATATTAATGAGTATTTTTCAAGAACTCACCTTTTTTTGTCCTTGCACTTGACAACTTTACCAAAGGTCCCTTCACCAAGTGTGTCCACAACCTCATCTAAAATAAACAATTAGTTGTCAATTAGTGACTTTCCTAACCTGCGTCATGCCGAAGTTAAACAAGCAGGCAGTATAGAACAAGGCCAGACTGCACTTATGTGCAGGCTGGCCTTGTTCTATGTTGCCTGCCAATGTGACCAGAATATTAAGGGATCAGCATGACCAGGGTAGATTTAACATAAGCCTGAAATGTAGTCAATATATACAGTAAATTTATATCAATTTCAATATTCCCCTTCCCCAAAAGCCCCCAGATTTCAGACTAATAACTAATAAGACTCCCCTTTTTTATATTTCACACAGCAGCCTCGATATTCATGTACCTACATCGGAAACCATTCATTCCAAAATGTACAAATATTTGAATTTTCTCTCTCTTTTTTTTGACTGACATTTATTATGCATGTTCAAGAAAAGCAGGTAACTTTTCTACTGAATCAGTTTCTTTGCATGAAGGACAAGAGAAACTTTTTTAAAGAAAGTCTTTCCACAATGTTTTCATATTTGGACTTCTTGTTATTTCTGCGAAATTCTATCAAGCAATATAGAAACCCATCATAATGCATGGGTAGGAAGTTATTGAAGATCATCTTTGTACATATAACTAACCCTTAGCTTGAAAGGGCAAATGGAATATACTGTGTTCTTCAGCATTATTAGAACATTCCAGACAAAATGCTTTAGTTTAGAGCAGCATAATAAGCACTTTGCAGTTTATCTACTGATACTAATCAACTATGGAGCAATTGGATTATGACATTTCTGTCTGCTATCAAGATTGTTACAAGGTAATAGATTTCAGAAGCATGCAGTCATTCCAGATATTTTGTAATCTATTCATTATATCAAAATGTCATTGCAAAAGTACTGTAAATGAAATATCAAATGATACATATTTACAATACTTTTGTAAAGACCTCTAGGTATTACTGCACTATTAATGTAATGCAAGCATAACTAAATACCAGTGTTTTCATAATGAATAGATTGATATCCAGAATAGGGGAATAGACAAGGGTTTTGAAACCTTTAGAGAAGAAAAAAGTTCACCTAAAAAGTTGAAAAATGGTTAGTTTTGATTTTTTTGTGAAAAAGGATATTGAGGGGAATAGCGCAAAACAATTGCCAATGCATGATTTTATATGCACTGACAAAGCAATAGATAAGAGGGGTAAAGGCATTTTAAATTTGTTATTTCAAATCCAAACCCTATGTTGCTGGTACTTATTTGAATCGTCTCAACGAAACAATTCCAATGAATACCCACAACATAGGGTTTAGTGAACAACAAATGAAATATAGCATTTTAAAATGCTTTCACTCACTCATATCTGTAGTTCTGCATTAACAATTGCTTTGAAGCAAGCCCTCAAAATACTTGTAAAACCGTGGATGCTTGTTCCATTCCTAAATATTTATGGGCCAAGAGTGGGGGAGATACCACACTGACAATAACAATATAAATGTAAAAGTAAGCCTAGATTAAACATTACGAAATGCAAGTACATCTAGCTTGCAGCATGTCTCCCTCTTTATAAATAAGGTGGCCATCCCGATCATCAAGAACTTTCTGACCATCACCCCCGCCAGTCTCTTCCTTCTGTTCATTCGTTCGTTTGTTCACCAACACACACCAGTCGATTGTTCGATTGTTTTTGTTCAACGCAGTCGATTGTTTCGAGAGTCGTAGCGAATCGTTAGTTGATTGATCGTGGATGTTTGTAGGATTGGTCGTAGTGGAATGGGGGTTTGTTGGTTGTAGTGGATGTGATGGATTTTTCGTATGATTGGCAATTTCATTGGTGACGGCAATTTATTCAAGCCACAAGCCCAAGTTCGGGAGATATGCGATAAAAATAGGGGAAAAAGGCCCCGGTAAAGATAATGTCATACACATAGCAATAATAAATCACAATCAAAGATATGGTTAAAAAGTTGATTTTGTGATGGAAAACTTAACAATACTCTTCAAGTGTTTGTGAAACAAGGAATAAAATTTCTATATTTTTTCCCAAAGAAGGTTATGATATGTAGCATAATAAAAGACACCACATTTCATCACTAACATTTTCTAGGATGTTCAATTTTTATTTCTGTATGTACATGTACTGTTGTTATTTTACAGTTATGAAATACAATTCATACAGAATTGTCATCCCATAACATTGTATGTTAAATATCAACAGTATTTGTTTAGAAGGATAAATTTACAACGTTCAAATGAACAAGTGCATTTTCATCATGGTTAGGAAAGCTTTCTTGTATATTTCATGTACATGATAATCTAAAATTTTCTTTCATTGTTGTTCATCCCTTAACAAACAATCTCAACTTTTCAAACAAATCAAATGAATCCTATATTTTGTGAAATCTTCAAAAAGGCAAAAAGTTAAGCTTTACTAAGAAAATATTATCAGAGACAGTCATTTAAGATATCTTTTTTCATATCAATCTTGTTAATTAAGTGTTAAATTAAGCCTTTATCCTCAAATTATAATGAATTAAAATGTCAATCTGAATGGATCTTTAAAACTTATATTTCAAAACTTTTTTCTCAAAGTTAAAATTAAGATGAGCAATATGTTTAAAAGTGAATCAATTATAATTTGCGATCATACTTTTTACACCAGATCTTTCAAACTCATTTCTCCACCAAATAAAATTTTCCCAATGAACAAAATTTCAGGGTTTTACAGGAGTATAGCCTTTTCAAGTAATGATGTATTTTGATACATCTAAAAGAAAATGAAAGGAAATACACCAACGCGAAAGGAGAGATTGCTGATAACCAGCATTTTCTCTTTTGTCTCAACATTTTCTGTGCTAGTTATCAACAAATCATATCTTTATCAAAATCCTTTGTCTCAATGTTCTGTTTTCTCAAGCCTTTTCTAATTGGGACATTTGGAAAAGGGTTAGTAATTCAATTAACTTGGTATGAGACCATTTTTTTAGCCAATTGACCACTTGCAGGTCTACAAAAAATTCAAAGACAACAAGTTCTTCCAGAGGCAACAAAACAAAATGCCAGCAAGGGAACAGGATTCCAAAAATAATGTATATTTATTTTCTGTGTATTGCCGTGGAAATCAATACCCCTGCTAGTCCCAAATGTAGATTTTTGAGCTCTGTTGGGCCATTTATCATGAAATTTGTTCTTTCTCTTAACCCTTTCCCACAAAAATTTTAGGGTTGTCCAATTTGAAAGCTAATGCAGACGGTAAGAGGGATGTGGTAACAGATGGAATTTGTATAATGTAACACAGAAAATATTGAGACAAAAGGAGAAACTGCTGGTTATTAGCAGTTTTTTCTTTTGTTTCAATGTTTTCCAAAACCATTTATTTTAGGGACGTCAAAACCAGGTCTTCTTTGGGAAAGTGTTAATCTTGATCCAATCTATCAATTTATTAGTGCTCGGCTTTTTGTATTAGATCATTAATGGCATGTATCTCCAGGATGTTTAATGTCAGAAAACTTTTTTCATCCAAAAGAATGTTTCAGTCAAAAGACCTCCATATTGATATTAAAGGGACATTTCATTCAATTTCAATTTTTTAAAGTATGTCTTGATTCCAAGATTGGTTATTCTAATGAGTATAAACACTATTGGTTTTTTGAACTTGTTGCCAATAAGCGAGAAACACGCATTTAAAGTTGAGACATAATCGATAAAATGCATATAAATCCGAACTGTTGTCCACAACAATTTGTTCAATTTTAACACAAAAATATAAATTTCTCATAAAAGGCGCAATATTTTGGCTTGAACTTTTCAGAATTTTCATAAGGAAATATGCTCTTCAGATAAAAATAAAAGTAAAATTTATGACAAAAAATTCTGAAATGTCACTTTAAGAATTTATCATCAGTTTAAACTCTATTTGGAACATATGTTGGCAGCTGGAGCAGCTAACCATGGCTTTTTGGCATACCTCTCACCAGTACCACCACAACATTCTTTCCAAGCATTCCATTACTCCTCCTATATGACCAATCATGGGCGACAGTTAAGAATAAGAAACTGTAAAACAGACAAATGACTTCTCAAAAACCAACCAAACAAAAAATTTCAAATTTCTGGTCCATTCACAAAAACTTGGGTTTTTCCAAAACACCATGAAATAATTATGTTACTATAGCAACTGTTATCAAATTAATCATTCTTTAATACCAAGCTTCCTGTTGTTCCATAACATCAAAGTAATTGCCTAATTACAGTGGTTACTTTTCAATTTAGAGAGTAAGACAATAAAACAGGGTGTTGTCTGTTTTCTTTTCAGTGCAAATCCACACATTTTCTTGATTTGACCCTTTCTCAGAATTGATAATAAAATTTATGACAATGTTGATTTGGATAATTTATAAAATGGTAGAGTTTACAGGAGATTGTGACTAACGGGTAAAATCTTAAGGATTTCTTTGATTTCAAACATTTCTGACTAAGAACTGAGTTGAGATCTTAGTACAAAAATGTTTTTTGGTATCTTCAGGTTTTGACCATTTTACCTCAGATATATATCAAAAGTTTGCCTGTTATTTGATGGAGAAATGAACTTCTATAATCTAGGTGCCCAATCTCTCGGCCTTTCACCTCCACATTCGAAACAAAGTTTATACCTGATCGACCCCATTTTTGAGTTTATCACTCGTACTGTTTTTAAACCTGTTTGTTCTACTTTTACCACCCTCAGAGACCCCATTAGACTCCCCCTCGGCGGCGGCGTTTTCGCGTCGTTCTAACTCAGTGGCAGGCATTGTTCTCCATGCTTTTGTTGCGGCAGTACTCAAGACATCAACTCTCATCTTACGAACAACAAACTAGAGAATGTCATTCAGCCACAGCCTTGTTCATGAGCAATAACTGCTTACAATGAACAAGCTGTATCAAAGTATTCACAGGAAGGGCTATTCCAATGCAACAATGAAAATTTTGGATATATTTGGACTTCTACTGTTGGACTTAGTCCCAAAGTATGGACGGATAAATCCTTTCAATTTTCGTTGTCGACGATCTTCTGATTAGCACCAATATCGAAACCTGAGATTAGCATAACGATCACAGATTCAGCTTAAAACTTTGGTTATTGCGTAACTTAATCTTTATCACAGATATGCTTCAAGTCTTCTAGACGATCACAATTACTCCTCTCACCATCACAGAAAAACTTTTCTTTTTCTATTGCACTATTCCTGACAATAAAGGTCTGAATGTTGAGATTGAGTTCTCAGTTCTTTTGAATCAAATTCTTTTTGTCAAATTGTGTATTTTTAACTTCACAACATTTCTGAAGATATCTTCGACAGTATTATTTGGATGGAAAAGTCTACGAAGCCACAAATTCATTAATCGAAAGAGAAACTATCACAGAATCTATTCCAGTATCATTCTCCAAACACAACATCCGTAGAATTCAACAACAGCCACGAAAATCTCTTATAAACAACATACAACTTTTAACAATCACTAATTAACAATCTCTCAAACTACGCATTTATAATATATATCAATGAATAAATAGCCAAACATTTCTCTGAATCACAAAGAATTATGCATCCTATACGCTAATCATAATGAATCACAAAAAACGTTCACGAAGCCATTTAGTGAAAACTGAAGCTCCGTTGTATCTTGTTTTGCGGCTCTGAGCCAACTTTTCAACCCACACGTAGGTGAAGCTAGGTGAAAAACTGGCAGCGAATCACACTCCTGTGTACATGTACATAGTTCTCAAGACTTTACTTCTACAGGTAAAACACACGCTTACTCAGTTCAATGGCGCTGCGGGTCAATGATTTGATTTTTTCCTGAACACAACTTCCAAATCACCGCCACAACTTTCACACCCTTCTTAGAGTTCAAAACAATCATCCAATGAAAATACACGAGAATTGCATAGTATTTACTCCAAAATCACTCATGATATCCAAGAGAAAGTTAAAGTTTACCACTGTCAAGCCACAACACCCAGATGGTACCCGGAGCCCAGCCTAACCCATGATAAGCATCACAGACTGGTTCCACACAGTATCACACAAAGCAGGTAATCAGCCACATATCAAAACTTAGCATGGTTCCCAGGGAATACACACAAAGGTAGATAGGAATATCTTATCATTTTCTGCACTTCAAAGAAAAACACAGAGCTTCAGATAACAGGATAATTCAGGTTTCCTGACATTTCAAATCAATCAAATCTCAAAATTCTTATGTTTAGGAGATTTATCAGAATTGTCTCAATGACACATCGAGACAATTCAGATAAATACCCAATACATAACAATATTCTGAACACTCTTTTAAATATTTTGAACCAATATTTAAACCGAATGATCCCCTCGTATCTGTAGCTCCGTTGAAAACACATATTGGAGGCTGGAATTGAGTGCCCAAAAAGTTTTGTGTGTCTGTTATACACATTGCCAGCAGCTGGTTCCCATTTCAAACAATTATTGGATTACCTCAGCAGTCACAGCAGGCGGGAACCATGGAATTTTCCCTTAACACTTTAACAATGTCAGAAATTTTGAGTTTTGTATAAAGTTTTTGAAAACTTTTATTTTTTTTAAATGAACTTATATCACCTTTCCTCAATTTGGGTTTGCCCTTTTGGAATGGGGACCCTTGCAATCAGCAAAATTATAGACCAGTTCCTTAATTCAAATGAGTTACTGATGACAAAATGAACTTAACTTTCACTTTAGAGACAGGGAATTTTCGACATAACTTTTTCTGTCAATGTTTTACACAATATTCTTCACCAAGGACATCAAAATCAGGAAACATTGAGGTATATGACTTAAATTCAACTTAGATTGAATTTTTCTTCAACAAGCAATCAAGTTTCCAAACAGAGAGATTCAAAGATTTTTACTAAAGAACCGGTGCAATCTAAGTTCATAGGGCGTCATTTGGGTTGTGCAGCATAACTAGGAGAAAAAGCTGCCATAATATGACTGCACAATTGTTGAAAAGGGCCTTAAACAAACAATTTTCTGTCATTCGTTTGAGGGGGGGGGGGGGGGCTTGGGGGTAGAAAGCCTAATGATGGTAGATTTCTGGCCTTGTCAAAGTTCAACAGTCATGCAGATAACAATTTAGTTACAGAGTGAGAAATGTAAATTATACCATGGAAAGCATAGAGTGAAAAGGAGAAATACTGGTAATCAAAAATTAAAAATAAAGACTTCTTAGATTAACCCATTCCCAAACATTGACACTTTTTGACGCCCTTCAAGATAAAAGCTTTAGAAAACATTGTGGAAAATGAAGAAATTGCTTGTGACAAGCAATTTCTTCATTTCCCACAATGTTTTCTACCCCAAAAGACCTATAAATGTAAAATTAAATTCACTTAAAATTGTTGTCTGCATAACCTTTGAATTTGGAACACCCTAAAATTTTGTCGTTTGGGAAAGGGTTAAAGGTAACTAAACCAGATCGTGTACAAGTGCTACATCCACAGTAGTAATATTACTGCAGAATGTGTATTGAAGTCTGGCAGAAAAATAAGCCAGATGTGAAACATTCCAACACATGTTGAGTATGTAAATGTGTAACTCTTGAGTATCCCTTTACCAAACAAGACTGTTTTTTTTCACATTTCTATTATAAATGGTTTGGGAAAACAATGAGGCAAAAAAAGAAAATGCTGGTGACCAGCATTTTCTCCTTTTGCCTTCATATTTTCTGAGCTTGTTACACACAATTTTAAAAAACATTGTTTTTTTTTTTTTGTTGTTTTTTTTCGTCTGAAAGCTATCAACTTGGAATATCCAAATTGTTGCCCTTTGGGATAGGGTTAAGTAAATGTGTGTCTGCTATGTTAAAAATATTCTGTATTTCTCTGAGGGGGAACTATTGCTTACCCTCCCTTTACTCATTAGATTAGGGAATTTTCAGTGATCTGACTACAAGAAATAAGGTAGCTGCAAGTCCGGAAGTTGAAATTTCTAAAATTTCTGGATTGAATGGTGTTTACCCATTACCAAATGGCAAAATTTGAGACTGCTCCAATTTGAAAGATCATGCAGACGACATTTTAAATATGATGGAATTTTGAAAGTGTACGTCTTTTGATGTAAAAAACATAGTGGAGAATGAAGAAATTGCTTGTCACAAGCAATTTCTTCATTTCCCACAATGTTTTCCAAGACCATTGTCTTGTAGGTAGTCAAAAAGAGTCAATGTGTGATAATGGGTTAATGCAGCAATGCACACTTCCGTCATATTGCAGAAGTTTGACCACCAAATAATTTGTTCTTAGTATTTCCCGCACATGTACAGATATGATAACATCCAATCCGAGCCATCAGCTTTTGATCCCACAAAGATGTTTCATGTGTACATAATCTATTAGTTGAAGACAACTGATTTTTTTTGTATAATGTCAGAAAGCCTATTGCCCGAGATGGGGTTCAACCAACAACCCCTGGATTAACATCAAACATTACCAACTAAGATACCCATTTCCAGTCATTTTTAATACAAATATCAAATCTATGTCTTGTTTGGGGGGTGGTTAAAGATACAACTCAGACTCAACAAAGACAAAAATTGTCTACATAGAAGTCAACAGCAACTTTACAAGAAATGTTACAGAATTTATGTACCAAAAGCAATTTGCTATTTTGTGTATCTTTTATTCCTCATGAGACGACACCTCTCTAAGTTCTCCCCGACTTTTATTGGAAACAACATAAACTAGATATCTAGTCTGTACATATCTACCACAAACCATGCCAGATATATCCATATTTGGCAATGAATCCAATGTCCAAAATCCATAATTTGTTAACCCATTAACAGAGGGCAAGAATTTAGTCTTGTCAAAATTCAAAGATGTTTCAGACGGCAATTTGAAGAAAACACAATTTCACATTTGTTGTTAATTCTCAATAGGAAACATTGTAGGAAATGAAGAAATTGCTAGACATAATCAGTTTCTCCATTTTCCACGATGTTTAAAGATGCCTTTTACTTGTGGAGCGTCATTATATGGGAATGGAATAAAGACAAGACCTTGTTTTCTCTATTTACCAAGACATCTTTGTAAAACACTGAAGGAAAAGAAGACAATGCTGATTACCAATAATTTCTTCTTTTCTTTCAGTACTATTTTTTAAAGCTATAACATGTTTGACATTAACATCATTTATTTTGTTGTCTGAAACTATTTTCCAATTTGACCAGTCTTAAATTTTGCTGTTTGGCAACTAGAGTAAAATATTTCTTGAATTTAAATGTGTTTCTTTTTTATTTTTATTTTTTTTTATTTCATTTTTTTAATTTCATTTTCCTTAAAATTTCAGTCATGATGAATCTCATGTCATGTCAAATATTTCTTGAATTTAAATTTATGTTAGTGTTTTTTTTTTGTTGTTGTTGTTGTTTTCTTTTATTTTCCTCAATTTTTCAGTTAGAACAAGCAAATTCGTTGAATTGATATCCCCCGCCGAACATATTTTCATTGTCAATAAAGTAGCGCGGAAACGAATATAACTCTGTATGTATATGGCTTCAACAGAACAAATATCACTCTGTATGTATATGGCTTCAACAGAACGAATATCACTCTGTATATATATGGCTAAAACAGTCAGGGGCAGTAAATCTAAATTCGACAGTCGAACCGGTAACCCCGACGATATGGGCATGTCCTCATTGTAGTAAAGCTGTGTGCCAAGTTTCATTGAAATCCGGTGTATAGTTTTCAAGAAATAGCCCGGAAACGAATATCACTGTATGTATATGGCTTAAACAGTCAGGGGCAGTAACTCTAAATTCGGCGGTCAAACCGGGTAACCCCGACGATATGCGCATGTCCTCATTGTAGTAAAGCTGTGTGCCAAGTTTCATTGAAATCCGGTCTATAGTTTTCAAGAAATAGCGCGGAAACGAATATCACTCTGTATGTATATGGCTTAAACAGTCAGGGGCAGTAACTCTAATTCGGCGGTGGAATCGGGTAACCCCGACGATATGGGCATGTCCACTTTGTAGTGAAGCTGTGTGCCAAGTTTCATCGAAATCCGGTCTACAGTTTTCAAGAAATAGCGCGGAAACGAATATCACTCTGTATGTATATGGCTTAAACAGTCAGGGGCAGTAACTCTGAATTCGACGGTCAAACCGGGTAACCCCGACGATATGCGCATGTCCTCATTGTAGAAAAGCTGTGTGCAAAGTTTCATTGAAATCCAGTCTATAGTTTTCAAGAAATAGCGCGGAAACGAATATCACTCTGTATGTATATGGCTTAAACAGTCAGGGGCAGTAACTCTAAATTCGGCAGTGGAACCGGGTAACCCCGACGATATGCGCATGTCCACTTTGTAGTGAAGCTGTGTGCCAAGTTTCATCGAAATCCGGTCTACAGTTTTCAAGAAATAGCCCGGAAACGAATATCACTCTGTATGTATATGGCTTAAACAGTCAGGGGCAGTAACTCTGAATTCGACTGTCAAACCGGGTAACCCGGACGATATGCCCATGTCCTCATTGTAGTAAAGCTGTGTGCCAAGTTTCAATGAAATCAGGTTTATAGTTTTCAAGAAATAGCGCGGAAACGAATATCACTCTGTATGTATATGGCTTAAACAGTCAGGGGCAGTAACTCTGAATTCAATGGTCGAACCGGGTAACCCTGACGATATGCGCATGTCCTCTTTGTAGTGAAGCTGTGTGCCAAGTTTCATCCAAATCCGGTCTAGTTTCCAAGAAATAGCGCGGAAACGAATGTCGGACGGACGGACGGACGGACAGACAGACGGACGGACGGAAGGACATGGCAAAAACAATATCCCCCCCGAAAAATTTTTTCGGCGGGGGATAATAAATCTCACATCTATAGCAGTATATGAGCTTGGTTTTCGTGTCCAGTCAATTTCGGTTACGTCTGAGTAAATCTTAATTTAAGTGTATTTTCTTTAAATGAAAGTAAAAAATGCACTTATTTCTTTTAAAAGTCATGTACATTCGAACCTGCATAGGTATACAATTAAAAGTTTGATAGTAAAAGAAGGAACAAAAATGTTCTATTTATGCTCAAATAATGGACAAAATGGTCAAAAATATCCCGTATTTTCAGAAGGGCCTTTATGGAAAATGCATAATATGCAAAAAATATCGCACCTGCTATGACTGGAAATATTTTGCTTGTTCAACTACAAATTAAAGCTTAATCAATACTGAAAATCGTATTTTTATTTCATAGACTTCGTTTAATTCTGATGAAATAATTAGCAAAAAAAGATGATGCAACTTTCGATTCAAAAAAGTTACGTCTTATATTTGTGCTATTTTTTAAATGTTAATGACCTTGATATATCACGCACATAGTTCGTGGGTGACGTTTGATTGGTACGAGATTAATAGGGTACGAAATTGCGACTTTCCGGGGCCGCGATCTTTTTCAATTTATCTTCGACTTTTTTTTGCCTAGAAATTTTGTAAAAAAGTTACGTCATTAACTCTCATGAAAGATCGATATTTACAAAATGATTGTAATCAAATTAAAGAATTATTTGAGCGAAAATATTCGTATAAAATATAAGCGACATTTTGAATGACATAAACGGCATGAGTCACAAACATGGTGGGCGATGTGAAATGTCAAAAGAGTACAGGCATAATAGTTACGTCTTTTCAAGATCAAACGAAATACAAGTGGTCTTCGTTACGTCTTTTTGAAATTTGAGTGGAACGACCAACGATGTACCATTTATTCCCTATGATATGACATTACCGGAGATTTTAGGTATTTAAACTTGTTCGATTTTCTTCGGCACAAAACATCGCGAGAAAGTCGGTGATATAGTAAATAGATCGTAGAGACGAACATGGACAGAGAAGCTGTGAAAATTGTTTCCAAGTTACTTCATTATACGATTTTAGCTTTTTTTTAATGTGCAATAGATTTAAAATCCAAAATGGAATATTTAGATTTGTGCCAATGGCTACCAAATCAGAACATAACAGTTTCCACATTGAAAATGTCAAAACTTAAAGAAACTATCAATGAAATGTTTATAAAAAATGCAGACAAATTCCCCGGTTAACACTTTTTTTGTGTCTATCTACATATTGTTACGTCTTGCAAACTTTTTAGGGAAAAGTTAATTCCTACTACATCCAACATGATAAAAAGTGCTCAAAATTACAGCTTTTGCACAAAACAAAGATAAATTTTGCATAACAAAATAAAATTATGTCCTCCATCAGGAGTTTTTGAAGCATTTTTAACGCAGTGTCCAACGTTACGTCTTTGACTTTTGAGAAATGTAATTTGCATTTAATCCTTTACTATATAAGAAAGGAAAAAAGTATTTTCAGTGGTTAGTAGAATAATCCACAAATTTTACACTGAATAGAAAATTAACAATATAGAAAATGTCATAAAATTCATTAATTTATGGACACAACACAGGTTTATGATGTAACCAAAATGGCTGGACATGAAAACCATGCTCATATATGCATTTCTTGATATGCTATAATGCTAGTACTCTGAAATGTCAAGCTAACCCTTTCCCAAACAGCAACTTTTCAGAATAGCAGCTGCATACCCATTTACATGATCATTAATCCATGGGAAAGCAAACTTAATTTCCAAATATACTTAGTCCCAAAAGAAACGATACATAACTTGAAATCATAACATTTCAAAAATTGCAAGCGTACGCATTTGGTCGAAATATACATTGTTGTACAAGTCGTCTAGCAAGGTAATGTCAGAATTTGAACCGTTTCCAATGACCCGTTCTTCAGGTACGTCAATTTTAATGATTTGCACGAGTTCCACTATACCCACACTCCCGGGTAAATGTACAGGTAAAACAGTCAGTGTGTTATACAGGGCTTGTACTCAAACGATAGAAAAACATTAAACGTTGTTGAAAAGTTGTGAAACGGAATGCCGAGATTAAATCATAATCAGCAACTTCGAGCAATTGGAATGTTGGAATCTGGTCGACGTCACGTTGACGTCGCCTCTCAGTTTGGAGTGTCGCGCATTACGATAACGCGTCTGGCAGGACGATACAGGACACGCGGATCAGTTGATGATCAGCCCCGTGCAGGAAGGCCACGCATGACTACAGGTGCTCAGGACCGCCACATAAGGACGTTACACTTACGTAACCGCTTCAGGTCGGCTCCATCAACTGCTGCTGTAACGCCTGGTCGAAATAACAACCGGATTTGTGCGCACACAGTTCGGAGAAGACTAGCTGCATTGCTGTCAGGAATGCAAATGGTGGTCATACGCGCTATTGACTTCTTTGTGACTTTGTATGGTGACCCCTACTTGTATCTTAATGGTTTTAGTCCCTATCTGGTGGTTAAAGTTGACTTTTTGCTGATCAAATTTTCCCTAAGACATTTGAATTTAAGGTTATGTGAGAATAAATTAAAATGTAATGTTTACAAAAAATTTACTCACATTCATATCTATGTATCGTTTCTTTTGTGATTAAGTATATTAGAAGTAAGCACTTTGACCATGCCAGTATTCAAACCATGGCTAACTCAGATCTCTTATTTACATACAAAGTCAGATTTTGCATGATGTATTTAACCCTTTCCCAAACAAGTCCTGGTTTTGACATCCCTATTAGAAAAGGCTTGAGAAAACATTGAGGCAAAAGAAGAAAATGCTCATAATCAGCATTTTCTCCTTTTGCCCCAATATTTTCTAGGCTATTTTGTATATATTTTTCTTCTTTAAAAAACAACCATTTTGCCGTCTGCATCAACTTTCAAATTGGAATACCCAAAATTTTGTCGTTTGGGAAAGGGTTAATTTCTAACACAGATATTTTTATACTTTATTTTCAAAATTGTTTCTACTCATGATTTTGGCAATGTTATGATTATCTGAATACCATGATACATGTATTAAATTTTGTACCCTGAAACATCCAAGAAAGCTTACAAACCTAATATGATGAAAATGCACTTTTTAATATTTGAAATTTTCAATTCATACAATTTCAATATTTTTTTCTCCATGATGTTATTCAAGATACCCAGATATAATTTTAAACAACTACATGTTCGAAATTTATTCTAAAACACTCAATAGTGAATCACCTTAAAACTAAAATCCCAAAGCTCAAGGTGAGACAACCTTCTTTCCTCAAGCATTTGAAAAATGTTCTAACAAGATATTTCTAAAATCTTTCAACACCAAAGGCATAAATGTGTAAATCTCGATCCTTGAGCTTTGTTTTGGGGAGAAAA
Organism: Fragum sueziense; assembly: GCA_963680895.1. Lineage (NCBI taxonomy): Eukaryota > Metazoa > Mollusca > Bivalvia > Cardiida > Cardiidae > Fragum > Fragum sueziense. Next base: position 5,050,091 of record OY804608.1, read on the forward strand.
AAAATTCACCTCAGGACCCCTTCCCTTCTAATAAAATTGTAGAGTTCAAAACATTGACCTTTTCATTGACACAAACTTTATCCATTTATTGGTCAAATAATACAGAAATTATGGATAGAAAATTATTAGCTATGTCTACATTAGAAAATGTCGTAACTACAGCTTATTCAAGCTGCAGTTACCTCATTTACGAATGCAGCCTATTAAACATGTTCAGAGATGAAGCATTAACCCTATTTGTAATTTGGACATTTTAAAATGTTTCTTCTACTTACCAAATAGACTGTAAGAAAAGAGATGTAGCTAAACTTACAATTTGATGCAAGGGAGGTAAATCAAGCATCCAGATTTACTCTATTTCTGTCTTGGTTGTCTCCCTTTAACTTAATTCAACTGAAGTGGTCATAATTTGTTTCAGTATTTTCTTCTTTTGTCTCAATCTTTTCGAAAACCTTTTATATTGGAGAATTTTTTAAACTAAAACCAGATCTTCTAGGGGAAAGGGTTAATTTATTATAATCAGGGTGGGGGTTCGATTACTGACACCTGTAATCGATTATTAATCAATTACATTGGTTATAACATGTAATTGATTAATAATCGATTACTCTGATTTTTCACTTGTAATTGATTACAATCGATTACTTTTCACTAAAGTAATCATGATTACAGGATGATTACATTCGATTACTTACTTAACCTTTTCCAAACATGGCCTGGTTATGACGTCTCTGACAGAAAAACATTTAAACAATAGCTTTAACCCATTACTGAACAGCACATTTTTAGGATGGTCCAAATTCAAAGATTGTGCAGATCGTGAGATGACGATTGCAAGTGAATGAAATTTTATATTTCTTGGTCTTTTGGTTAGAAAACATTGTGGAAAACGAAGAAATTACTTGTCACTAGCATTTTTTTTTATTTTCCACAATGTTTTCAAAAAGCATTGTTCTTTTGGGGAGTCAAAAAGAGTCAATGTGTGGGATTTGGCTATAGCATAACTTACTTTTTAAAATTATGTTACATTATAGCATCCTCATGAATATTACAGTACTTTTACGTTCATTTAATCAGGTTTAAACCTTTCCCAAACAGTGACTGTTGACGACCCATCTAGGTACTATGTAGAACATGAACATTTCTACATGAAACAGCATTAATTTTGCAGTCTACAAATTTCCTTTCAATTTAGAACAACCCAAAAACTTGTTGTTTGAGAAAGGGTGAATTCTTAACGATAACTGGATTTTATTATCATGACTTTTTGGAAAATTTAGTCACATAAAGTCCCCTCATTGGGATGGGGGTCAGCAAATTCAAAATGACCTATAAAGGACTTGGTTCTAGTAACACAGTTCAAGAACCTATAAAACCCAGATTATGGCTTAACATTGATTCAAACTTTAACAAGTCTCCAACGTTCTCAAACTGTATAACACCTATTTTAGCCCTGGGGAAATAAACACCTTTTTTTAGGTTTATCAATAGGGCAGTTATCATTGTACTTCAGGTAAAAAGGTGTGAAATCTATTGTTTAACAACCCCAGCAATAGTATAGTGGCATGTTTAACCCTTTTCCAAATGATGCAATTGTAGACCACTCCAACTTGAAAGATTTGCAAGTGACAAAAATGTTGCCAAACCAGGGCTTGTTTGAGAAAGGATCTATAACAATTATCACCTATCATTAGCAGTACAAAGTTTGGAGTTGTTGAATATGTTTTGCAGACTTATTGCGACCATAAGAGAATAACAAGTTTTAACTTTTGTCTTAACATTTTAACATGATGTATTTCAATTGATAAACACCATTATTTCTGAAACCAATGCGAGACATTTCCTAAGATTTCTAGTTCTATGAAAATATTTTTTTTTTACATTTCAACTTGATTCATATTTTTTTCTGCAAGTAATCGAAAGTAATCGAAAATGTAATCGATGATTACACCAATTTTGAGGTCTGTAATTGGTTAAATTACGATTACATGTAATCGAAAATGCCTTCGATTACTGATTACCATCGATTACTTGAGAAATTGTAATTGATTACAATCGATTACGATTACTGATTACGATTACCCCAACCCTGATTATAATTTAGGTTTGCATTCCTGGGTTTCACCAGTAATTAGTTGGGGGCAACTCTTGCAGAATGGACATTCATTTCTTTAGTTCAATTTCTCTTCAAAGGATACTTTGCTCAAGACAATGAAAACCATTAGTGAATACTTCATTTTAAACTTGGGGATTTCATTAATCAGCTTAAGGCAGGAATTTCATAAGTCTATTTTGGTATACTCTGTAAATATTGACCTGAACCCGGTGAATATGAAATGAGTAATTGTTACACGGAACAAGCAAATTCGTTGAATTGATATCCCCCGCCGAACATATTTTCATTGTCAATAAAGTAGCGCGGAAACAAATATAACTCTGTATGTATATGGCTTCAACAGAACGAATATCACTCTGTATGTATATGGCTAAAACAGTCAGGGGCAGTAACTCTTAATTTGGCGGTTGAACCGGGTAACCCCAACGATATGCACATGTCCTCATTGTAGTAAAGCTGTGTGCCAAGTTTCATTGAAATCCGGTCTATAGTTTTCAAGAAATAGCGCGGAAACGAATAACACTCTGTATGTATGTGGCTTAAACAGTCAGGGGCAGTAACTCTGAATTCGACGGTCGAACCCGGTAACCCCGACGATATGCGCATGTCCTCATTGTAGTGAAGCTGTGACCCAAGTTTCATTGAAATCCAGTCTATAGTTTTCAAGAAATAGCGCGGAAACGAATATCACTCTGTATGTGTATGGCTAAAACAGTCAGGGGCAGTAACTCTAAATTCGGCGGTCGAACCTGGTAATCCTGACGATATGCGCATGTCCACTTTGTAGTGAAGCTGTGTGCCAAGTTTCATCGAAATCCGGTCTACAGTTTTCAAGAAATAGCGCGGAAACGAATATCACTCTGTATGTATATGGCTTAAACAGTCAGGGGCAGTAACTCTGAATTCAACGGTCGAACCGGGTAACCCCGACGATATGCGCATGTCCTCATTGTAGTAAAGCTGTGTGCCAAGTTTCATTGAAATCCGGTTTATAGTTTTCAAGAAATAGCGCGGAAACGAATATCACTCTGTATGTATATGGCTAAAACAGTCAGGGGCAGTAACTCTAAATTCGGCGGTGGAACCGGGTAACCCCGACGATATGCGCATGTCCACTTTGTAGTGAAGCTGTGTGCCAAGTTTCATCGAAATCCGGTGTATAGTTTTCAAGAAATAGCGCGGAAACGAATATCACTGTATGTATATGGCTTAAACAGTCAGGGGCAGTAACTCTGAATTCGACTGTCGAACCGGGTAACCCCGACGATATGCGCATGTCCTCATTGTAGTAAAGCTGTGTGCCAAGTTTCATCGAAATCCGGTCTATAGTTTCCAAGAAATAGCGCGGAAACGAATATCACTGTATGTATATGGCTAAAACAGTCAGGGGCAGTAACTCTAAATTCGGCGGTCGAACCGGGTAACCCCGACGATATGCGCATGTCCACTTTGTAGTAAAGCTGTGTGCCAAGTTTCATCGAAATCCGGTGTATAGTTTTCAAGAAATAGCGCGGAAACGAACATCACTGTATGTATATGGCTTAAACAGTCAGGGGCAGTAACTCTAAATTCGACGGTCGAACCGGGTAACCCCGACGATATGCGCATGTCCTCATTGTAGTAAAGCTGTGTGCCAAGTTTCATCGAAATCTGGTCTATAGTTTCCAAGAAATAGCGCGGAAACGAATATCACTGTATGTATATGGCTAAAACAGTCAGGGGCAGTAACTCTAAATTCGGCGGTCGAACCGGGTAATCCCGACGATATGCGCATGTCCACTTTGTAGTAAAGCTGTGTGCCAAGTTTCATCGAAATCCGGTCTACAGTTTTCAAGAAATAGCGCGGAAACGAATATCACTCTGTATGTATATGGCTTAAACAGTCAGGGGCAGTAACTCTAAATTCGGCGGTCGAACCGGGTAACCCCGACGATATGCGCATGTCCTCTTTGTAGTGAAGCTGTGTGCCAAGTTTCATCGAAATCCGGTCTATAGTTTCCAAGAAATAGCGCGGAAACGAATATCACTCTGTATGTATATGGCTTAAACAGTCAGGGGCAGTAACTCTGAATTCAATGGTCGAACCGGGTAACCCCGACGATATGCGCATGTCCCCTTTGTAGTGAAGCTGTGTGCCAAGTTTCATCGAAATCCGGTCTATAGTTTCCAAGAAATAGCGCGGAAACGAATGTCGGACGGACGGACGGACGGACGGACGGACGGACGGACGGACGGACGGACGGACGGACGGACGGACGGACGGACGGAAGGACGGACGGACATGGCAAAAACAATATCCCCCCCGAAAAATTTTTTCGGCGGGGGATAATAATCGATACTCGCCAGCAATCATTACTGTCGAGCAGAGTCGATAGTTTCCAAATGCATTATGACTTTGTATTCTGCACATGTTCCTCGTGTAAACATATGTTGGAGAGTGATAATTTCGCATTACAAGTACTCATTGCATATTCAACAGGCTCAGGTCAATATTAACGGAGTATATCTTCCCATTGATTTCCTATGCCAATTTTGTAAATATTGTATACATAGCATTATTTGAGAAACAAGGGTAATTTTCTTCATAACCTGGAGTCAAAGTTGACCAAAAAGTTATTGAAACCCTTAAAACACATTCAGTTCAGAAGGACATTGAAGTATACTCCCCCCCCCCCCCCCCCCCCCCTCATCATTATGCAAGTCTGCATACTCTGTCTCGGTCTAAACAAGAGTTGTCCCCGGACAACGTAGCTCGCCTATACGAGAGCTTGTCACAAATAAAAAAGAGTCCAAGATCAAAGGTCAAGGTCACTAGGTCAAAGGTCATGGTCTCAAGGTCATTGCATGAGGTATCCATATGTGAAATATCAAGGCTCTATCTGTAATAGTGCATGAGATATAGGCCAGGTTAAAGTTTTTTAAAAGTAGGTCAAACTCCAAGGTCAAAGTCACAAGGTCAAAAGTCATGGTCACAAATGAAAGGTCTTGGTGTGTAGTATCCATGTATGAAATATCAAGGCTGTATCTCTAATAGTGTCTAAGATATAGACCAGGTTAAAGTTTTTCAAGTGAAGACGCGACATGACGGGACGCGGCGCTGACGCCGACACTAGGGCTGTGACATTAGCTCCCCGGACATAAAGTCCCAGCTCGCTAAAAAGCAGTTTTGTGTAAATCTGGATACAGTATTGATTACCACCCATGATCAAACAGTAGTTTAATTTTTTCTCGACCCAAATTCAGGTCTCACATAGCTTTATATTTTATAATACAGGGCCCATACTCACCAGTGTTGAATTGAGTTTTTGTTGCTGTTGTTGTTTAACCCTTTCCCAACAAAGAAACTTTAATCCATTACCACACAATGACTCTTTTTGACTCCATACAAGATAATGGCTTTAGAAAACATTGTGGAAAATGAAGAAATCACTTGTGACAAGCAATTTCTTCATTTCCCACAATGTTTTCAACCAGAAAAGACCAAAACATTTTAAATTTCCATAACTTGAAATTGTCGTCTGCAACTTCTTTGAATTTGGACCAGTCCAAAATTTGTCGTTTGGTAATGGGTTAAATTGTCCTAAACAGAAAGCTACTGAAGATGACAAAATGGACTAAGATAGGCTGCCGATTGATGTACAATACAGCTCAGAAAACATTGAACGAAAAGGAGTAAATGCTGGGTTATAAGCTCTTTGTCTTTTGCTTCAATCTTTTTCAAAACCGCTCCTATTGGAACTTCAAATCCAAAAATTTTTTTGAGAAAGGGTTAAATTTTTATATTTTACCACACATTCTTCCAAATAAAGCCAAAGGGTACCTAGTTCTGTTTTATCAAAAACATTTTCAATAAAATTTTGCCATTTTGTAATTTAACTGGATCCCTGTATTCGAAAATGTATGCTATTACAAAAACATCAGTCAGCAGACAAATTAAATCAAAGACAGCCTTTTCTTTGAATTAAACAATGTTTGCAAACCAACTTTTAATATTGAGCAGAGAAGGATACTTTGAATGGATCAATGAATGACTATCACAAGTGCATGTACATAATACTATGCAACAAATAAGAGGCAGTAAATTGTTGCATTCTTAGTCTGTTATTTACTGTAAACCCCATATTATGGGTACTCATTTGAATTGTTTTGATGAAACAATTACATTCAGTACTCACATACAGGGGTAATGAAATCCATTGTCCGAGTTGCCCAAGTTGTCCCAAAGACGTTATGGACATGTAGAATATGCTAACATTTTGCTCTCTTTTGTTCATACGGACAACTGACATCTGTCAAACAAAGACAAGTAGCCAATTTAAATATTTCAGACCCCTTCAAAAAACAGTGTTTCATCAACAATTTACCACCAAATATCTTTCACTCTGTCATACATGCACTTATTCCAGTCTATCACTGATTCTTCAAATTTTTACAATTTTTCGTTAAAACACCACAACACTGTTTACTCACCTGACCCTCTCTCGAGTGTTTCTTGTCCTTCGTTTTACGTCGACTTCTGTGATCTTTTCTGTCGTGACGGCGACTGCTGTAACTTCTCCGCCTCCGTCGGGAATGTCTCGTTCTGGAATGATCACTGCTGTGTCTATGGTAACTGCTGTTGTTGTTGTTTCCGTGACGACTTCGTCGACTATCTGGACTAGATGATCTGTCTCTACAAAAATAAAAGTATCTAATTAACATAACTTACAAAATTTTTTAAACATTGTATTTAAGAATTAAATTTACCCTTTCCCAAACAGCAAAAATTTGGATTGGTCCACTAAGAAAGCTGTCATAGATGACAAAACAGTTTAAGGTAAAGAAAAGATTTGTGTACAATTACAGTGTTTTTTCTCATTAATTTGGGAACGAGTGGCAGATTTCACAAGACTATATTAGTGCTAATGTTACATGGACAGAAAAAGTTTAAATTGATTTAAACATTTATTTGTTTTTATAATTTACTCTTCAAGCCAGAATATGATATCATGTGCAACATTTTATAATACAAATATAGAATTGACAAATAATTTTGTATTGTTTCATGTTTAATTCATTGTTGACTGGTAGTTATGGACGGAATATTGGACAGAATTAACTCCCACCTAATCCGGGTGTCTAATTTCAAATTTATATAGAAAAATAAATGATGTATAAAGCTATTTAAATTAGTTGTGCTTATAATCATAATATATTTACAATCATAAAATGAATATTATTTTGTTGTTTTTATATAACATTATTGAAAATAAGCCCTTTCTTTACGACAATGGCCACACTGTTTATTTTCTGTCCTGTAACATTAGCAAGTAACATTAGCAATTTGCAAGCCCCAGTACCTCTATCTTCAGGAGCAAATTGGGTATAGTGTAGTGTAGTAAGTATGTATTGATTATTTATGTGACTCTGTCATCAATTGAGGTCAACACATACAATATAAAGTACCTAATCTTTAAGTATTTTTCCATGCTAACGTTATGGAATTCTGTCCTATGTAACATTAGCAATCATGAAATCTGCCGAGTACGGAACCAGCCAAATTGGGAAAAATGCATAGTTTTCTCAAGAATTGGGAAAAAAATATCATCACAGAATGCAAGAAACATTAAATCCTCTGTAAAAAATTAATTATACTGTTACATTTAAATGAATTGAAAGGAATTCCAGTCATTCTTGGATAGTTTAGCTTGACAAATGAAAGGATTTGAGCAAGTTTTCCTTACAAAACAATGTTGAACTTTTGAATTGGGATTTTGGGAAAAATGACCTTTTTTGGCATTGGGAACAGGTCCGTTTTACGGACCCATGCAAAGAAGGAGAAAAAACACTGAATTAAGTACAGAAAACATGAGGCAAAAGGAGAAATGCTGATTATCAGCACTTTCTCATTTTCAGGGTTCGACACTACGGGGAGTCCGCGAGTCTGAGACTCCCTAAAAATTGGTGGGACTCCCTGATTTTCAACTTAGGGAGTCCGGCTGACTCCTTAAAAATTTTGCCGAAGAATTATAAGCAAAATGATAAGTAAGCTGGTAGCTCTAGATAACAGGATCTAGTATCCTGAATTTGTGTTTAGTATTCTATGCAGACATGAGAATGACATTGACTAGTTAACATGCATGCAACATAAAATATTTGCTTCTTTTTCGGACTCCTTTATTTTCCACTGGACTCGCCAAGTTCTCTTGATGGGAGTCCAGCGGACTCCTTGGTTGGGAAAGTTAGTGTCTGACCCTGATTTTGCTTCAATGTTTTCCCAAGCCTTCTTCATTGGAGACATCAAAACCAGGTCTTGTTTGGGAAAGGGTTCATCACACACTATACAAGATTCTCGATGAACACCATGAGGTATCATTAGACACATCAATTTTAGCAAATTTTCAGAGTCTGACTGAAAAATTGTCAGACATGTCTGACAAATTTCCGAATGTCTAGACTAGGAATGTCTAGACTAGTAGACGATTCTAATGAGTACCCACAACATAGGGTTTGATAAGTATTTAGTGAACAATTTCATTTTGAAAAGCCATCACCACCTCTTATGTGTAGCTCTGTAATGCAGTGCCGAGTCTATTCTAGGATTTGTTTAAAATCGACGACATTGTAACAAAGATTGAAATTTTCGCTGCTTCTCTATTTAAAAAAAATCCTCCGTTATCTTCGAAAATAGGGTTTTTCTTTTCAAAAGAATATGCTAACATGTGCAATCCCCCCTCCCCCCCTATTCAGACACTGCACAGTGCCCTCATTATTGTCCCTAAAGCCTCTCATACGACCCCTCATGCATCTCTATAAATCATGCATTTTAAAACGCAAGATTTATAAGGACTCACGACAGGTTGTCATACCTGTCAACTTTTGGAAATTTCACAGAGTGAGATTGCGCGCGACGACCTTTAAATGAGGAGTTTTCGCGGGTATTTTTCTCGTGGAGTGATTTAACCTCAACTTTAAGGAGTGAGATTTTTTTTGCAGTGTTTCTCCAACTTGAGTCTTTAAACAATGACAGTAGCTTGTCCTCTTGGTCTTATATTTATCATTTTATTTCTTTACAAAAGCAGAATAGTTAAATAGCAAAGTTCATAAAGGATAATTATTGTGGGAAACTAGACATCCTTTCTTCAAACAATTCTCACCAACCAAATTGTTCAAACTTTATCTCTAACTTTCTGAAATCCTCTTTTTTTTTTTTTTTTAATTCTTCTGTAGCCTGTTCACAGTTTGGCAATTGCCATGTTCCTTCCCTTTTTTAAAATTTTCTTTTAGTCTGGTAAATGATGCAAAATAATGCCTGTGCGACCACATTGCGGTTATTTTGCGTATCAGAAAACCATTAGAAGTGCAATATAGATGAATATAAGGTAAACCGCAAAACATAATGGGGCGAAACAACCTACGATAGCGAAATACCGATTTTCTGGAATGTACAGAATCTTATCGAAGCGGTGGCCCATGATCGATCTGATATTCTCAGTGAAGGCTGTTAAACTAGTTGATCATCAACCATTAAATCTTGTTAAATGGTAGAATTGCGAAGATAAACTCGATAATCAAAGTTTAGTTACAACTGAATGGGCAAGCACTAATTGTCATCGACAGATTATCGGAAAACTGCCCCCTCGATAACATATCGCGCATTTTGATTGGTTGACTTGTTGATATTAGCCACGCCTTCACTTACCTTGTTTGTAATAAGTCGATCCCCGAGGTTGTCGAGTTAACGCATCGGCGCGTTTTGATTGTCAATCAAGGAAGGTGACAAATATACAAGATAATCGCTAATTGAACGAGTAAGGGTGCAATTTCACAATGATAAACAATAATGGCAGACGGAAATTGCGTGTGATTGCTGGAAAATCGTGTTTTTTAGCGATTTTAGATCAGAGCTTCAGATTTATTTGAAGAGTGGTGGGTCGAAATGACCCATGGCAGGGAAATTGATGGGTCATTTTTGGAAATGATGGGCCATAGCAATGAAAATAAACATAGTGATATAAAAAATTTGTAAAAGCTTAGGCCGCTTGGCCCCTGGAGTTGAAAAGTGATGGGCCATATTTGCAAATATTGTGTCAAAAGGCCCGGGCCCACTGTCAATCTGAAGCTCTGTTAGACCATTCGTGCGTGTGATGAACTCCTGCACTTGAAATCGTGTTAGTCACGATTTTTTCGTGAAAGTTGACAGGTATGCGTTGTAAGGGAGGCTAAAGAATTGTCTGGTCAACTCTTTCCTACGTGCAGTCTGTGTCGTGCAGTGTTCTGCCAAGGATTTTGATATGATGAGACAAATGTCTCACTGACCCTAAAAAGTTTGAGACATTTCTGAAAATAAGGGGACATTCATAAAATTACCATCAATGGAATAGAAAAAAAAAGATATATAGAATGAATTACCTAGAATTTTCTAAAGCTAGTTTATGAGCAAGACAATGGTAGTTGATGAGCATCGGATTGTCCCTGAGCATATACCCTGTTATACCTTTACCAGAGCTGGTCATTACTGTGGCTCTCTAAATCCATTACAATGGATGTGTTAATCTTCGTCTTTTCATGTCATAAAACGTTTTTCCTTATCATATTCTAGCCAAGAATACTCCCGAGTCCCGTAACCATTTCTCTTGAAAATGACGGATGGGGCAGTTTTCCGTGTTTCGGTAGCTCTAACGGGGGCGCCGTATCGGTAGATGTAGAGGGTTCAGGCTCAGATACGGCGTGATCGGCGATGGAGGAATCAGTCCTTCATTTTCCGAATTGTTCGGGGCTTTTTAGCCGAAGTTTCTGACATTTTGTTGACACAAATGCGGTCGACAGAAAGAGGAACGAATGACTAGATTTTTCTCGATAATCGATTGGCCAGATATGACGCACCTGATGGTCTGGCAACCAATCAGATTCGAATAAAATATAACGGTATCGCCGTGAAAATCACTTTCAATCATAAAATTCACTTGATTGCCCCCCGTAATTTACGATTTTTTACTGTGCGACAGAAATCGCTATGGACATAATTTTTTGGCGTCATTTTCAATTTTTTTGCGAGAAAATCGCAAATACGCGGCCTTGGCAGAACACTGGTCGTGGTTACTTACACCAAAACTGTATGTTGCATGTGTGTGCATGACTATGCCTAAATCAGGCATGTGACGAGTACTGACTTTCTAATACTCGAATAATACTTGAGTATTTCAGATTTGGTACTTGTACTTATGAGTACTGAGTACTAAACTGGTTACAGTACTTAAGTAGTACTCGAGTAGTACTTAAGTATTCTTGAGTATATTTGAGTACTAGAATGACATGCAATATACACCGAAATTTTAACAAGGAAAAGTTACATTACAAAGTTTTACATGGTTTATTGCTCAACAAGAAATCCTGATAAGCAAAATAAATATGTTTATGTAGTGCTTAGCAGTCACACTGATGTTGCAAATGAATGCTGATTTGTGCAGTACCAGATTTTATTAAACAGTATTGAATCTCTCTCTCTTGTAAGGAATTACATGAATAAGCTGGGAATAAACTTGACTTCATTTTCTGGTATTGACCAACTAAAAGGTATACAATTTTAATACAGGTTCAGAGCTTCAGATTGACGGTGCGCCCGCGCCAATCCCGCATATTTTCAAAATATGACGCACGAAATTATGTAGTGGTGCGCCAGCCGGGCGCACGAATTTCAGTAAAAGTATGATCATGAAATAGTAGATTGACCTTCGCATAAAGCACCCGTAATCTGCTATGTACATTTACATCAAGCTAAGTGACCTATTTGATAAACTTATTTTTAGATTATTATAATGACCTTACTTGATCAACCAATCACATCCCATATTTCAAACAGTAAACAAGCAGTCCGTCAATCTCGGGCGATTCTCCGTAGCCTTCACCTTCGATTGGTTAACCTTCAACACTTACTTCTTTATTTAATTCAAAAGATAGATTGGCTGTCTAAATTGTCGAGTAAGCACACCAGTTCAATATCAGTGCTTCTGAAATATTTTGAAAATATACTTGTCCACGGACAAGTGTTGATCCAAAATTGACTTGTCCGTATCAAAAATTAACTTGTCCGTACAAAACCCATATACTTTTCAATAGCTTAATTTGTTTATTGCTTATCTATTATTACTTTCTAACTATTGTCTACAACAAAATTTGTACATTTAACTATCAGTAATTACATTGTATGAAAAAATTGTGAAAAAAAAAAGAAAAAAAAACTCTTTATTATAACCGGATTTTTCACTTGTCCACGGACAACCTAGCTTTCAAAATCTACTTGTCCGTTAAGGTAATTTGAGGTTAACGGACAAGTCGGACAACTCGGGCAACTTATTTCAGAAGCACTGAATATGTACAAATAACTGTTACAGAATCCTTTGTGTAATCGCGAGTCAGCATAACCGAAAGAGACAACGCGTCAGTGTTAAAACCACCTAACGTACTTCGCAGATAGCGTTTTGTTTTCATTGCTTCATCCCATTTTTCCCGCTTTTACCGGCACGCGCGACTTTTATAAACAAATCGTAGTAAAACGTAACCTTATTTGGCAGCGGAAAAAATCACGTGATTATATTGAAACTGGAATGACTACGTCATCAGTTGACTGTGTTTGCGGCGTCTTTGATCTCGCTTTACTCATTGCATATGAGTAACACAGATTTACTCTAGTTTCTTTGTTTAGTTTCACTTTCGGGATTGTTGATATAGATCTAATAATTACTGGCATCTGCGATCAGCATTCAGAAAAATAAAAGTTAATTCTGTCGTTTGTTGAGAAATGAATGTTACTAGCGAGTGTGAATTTAGCACAAAGCAGACGGCATGCACATTTCGTTTATCAAAAAGGTAAAATTCGAGTGTTCCAATTCGCTGCCATAAATGCTCTAAAAATAGGTTGACGGAATTCCCTATCGCAAGAAATATCTGTTTTGGTTGTAAAAATATTTCTTACACCTGAAGATGCTGATCAAAATTTTTGTGCGTGAAATCACCTACGGGACCGTAATTCTGTACGTTATTTCTTTCAATTTGGAGTGAATGGAAACTCTGATTTCTGTTTTTTTTTTTTTTTTTTTTCTTCAATCAAACAGTAGACGGCGCAAACCGGCAGCATAGACGGCGATATCACCGGCCGCCGGCTGATTTTGAGAACGCTGTTTAAATGAAGTGAAATATTCTTAATTTTAACAATGTTTATATGCATCCACTCAAATAACAACAATACAATGATGAATTCACAGCAAATAAGTCATTTACTCCAATCCCAAGTTTGGATATGAACGCTTAACTGTGGCCCATTGTTTTGGAAAATGACCCCTCAAAATCCTGTGTGGTGGGCCCTGTGACCCACAGGTCTCTGAAACAATCTGAAGCTCTGCAGGTTATCATCTATGATAGACTATAACAAAATATATAGCCAAACAATACATAACAAAGGATTAGTTTATCATAATTGCCTAAAGGTGTGAATTGTGTCATTGATAACCCTTTCCTAAATGACTAAAGTTGAGGTTGGTCTAATTTGAAAGCTGATGCAGATGATAAAATGGGTAATGAGAAAGATTGGATTTGTGTACATTATAGCTTGGAAAATATTGAGACAAAAGGAGAAAATACTGATTATCAGCATTTTCTTCTTTTTCCTCAATGTTTCCCAAACATTTTCCTATAGGTATGTCAAAACCAGGTCTTGTTTTGGAAAGGGTTAACACAGGTAAAACTGTAAAATAGGGACTGGTATACTGAATGTGGTCCATGCATTTGTATTCTGATTGAATTATTTGTTCTTTTGAAATCTGTTTTCTAATATAAAATACTCAAAAAGATTCATGAGTACTGAGTACTGAAGGGTCAGTACTTGAGTAAGTATGAGTATGAGTACTCATTTCCCCCATGAGTACTGAGTACCAGTGAGTACAGGGAAAAGTGGTACTTGTACTCATAATACTTGAGTACAAGTATGAGTATCACATGCCTGGCCTAAATTATAGATGCATACAGACGCAGGAGCATCCACCACTGAATGTAAGAGAGGCTTAAATTTTGATCTATGAGTATGATCAATAACCTTACCTTCGTGATCGATCCCTGCTTCTGTCAGAATGCTCGACTCTTCGTTTCTTTCTCTGCCTGTAACAACTGCCATCACTGTTGGAAGAGTCACGGCTATATGACCGGTGTCTGTGAGATCTTGGCATCTGTAAAATAGGCATGTAACAGATAAAATGGTTGATACAACTTCAAAATGACATCAATTATCATTGACATGGAATCGGCTAGTTGCAATAATGTAACCGTTCGAAACCTTTTTTTAATTTTGATCTAGGTTTCAAATAAACCAATACCCATTACAGGGTTCAACATTAACCTGTGCCCGACAGACATTAACTGCCTGCTGCTTGGTCAGGGCTAGTTAGATCTCCAAAATGCAAGACCGACTGGTCAGCCTCATTTCAAATCTCAGTCACAATAACCGTAATGGAAACACCTGATATGTGACACAACAAGAACGTTGGCCCTTCAAATTTTCATTCATTTGTGATTCAAAACTTGTCTTTTAGCTTATGAGAGGATTATTGTTGTTTACACCTTCTCCCAATTATCCAAATATTTGGTCAGGACCAGTGCATATTTGGTCAGGGCTAGTATCATCTGGCAGCAACAAGCCCGACTGTCTAGTAACCATAAATGTTAATGTTGGACCCTGCATTATCAAGTTTGTGGTTACGCTATCCCAGCTAGGAAACGGCCCTACACCAAAACGGCCCAGGATAAAATTAACAAAACCATTCTCTCAAAATGTACACTTACTACAATCTAATCCGAGTCTTCTCTGATGTAAATACGCTCTTTGATATTTTGATTTGTCGCTATTTACATCAGAGAGCGTTGCTCTTTGAAAACAGCGGAAAGTTCGGTTACGTTACAAGTAACTTGAAGCTTTGTTTTTGTGTATCATATTGAATCACTCGGTAAAACACTGTAGGGTATAGATCAATAAATCATTTTTTGTCATACCTGACCAAATATTTCATTTCAAATCGGCCTGCTGGATGAGTATAACCTTTGGTTTTGAATGGAAGGTCAAGGTAAACAAAGGCTGCTCAGGTGAGGGTTGTTGCAAAACATTGCCTATTAACCTTTTAGAAATACTTTTTGGTCGTAATTTTTTCAGCAGCCATAACAATAAATGGTTCATTTGTCGATATCATCAGGGGTTTTAACGATAGCGTTTAAGATCGGACGGTGAACGATGCGCAACAATTTGTTGCGAACTTCTTGATTTTTTCAAAGAGCAACGCTCTCTGATGTAAATAGCGAAAAATCAAAATATCAAAGAGCGTATTTATCCTGTTTTCTCCGCGATTCGTGCATGTTATTAATAATTTCAGCGCATGCGCATTACTTACTGGAGTAATCAAAATATTTTTTTCGAAATCATTTCATAGAACTATCGCATTTAATGGGAAAACACGCAAAAATAAACAAAAACAACGAATTCGCAAAAATTTCATGCCCGAAATGTCATTGGGGTTAGACTCTACATAGTCTGGAAGCTTTCTCATTAGATTCGTGCTTCTAATTGGTTGGCGAATTTCTGGACTCTCGGTGAAAAGTTTCCCTCATTTTTCTTGCAGTTTACAATTATTAGACTTCTTGATGTTATTTATAAACAGAAATAAATAATGAATACGCGAGATAAACTGATGTTTTGCCAATTTACAATGGGTGCTACGACGTCGATTATTGTGAACGGATCCCGGATTTCTCCGGGTTTTGGGTTTTCCCATTCCAATCAATCCATGCGTCATAAAACTTCAACCAATCGTATTCTTACTATTGGAAAAGCTTTTAGTAATCACTGTGCAATCCACAAAACCTCGTTTTGATAGTTTGTTAATTGATTTTCATTGGTTATCTGTCGAAAAAGTTTGACCTAATTAAGCATCATACTGTAAGCGTCATTCAAAATGGCGGACTTCCTGTCAGCGATCATCCAAAACTAATCTTCCGATCAAGAATTCGCTGGTTATTCGTCAGATTTCGAAGAAAATTATTCCTATTGCAATGAAAGAAATAATGATTAAAGATGATTTCATGATGAAATGGTCGGTTAGTGGTCGGGATAAGTAGATTTTGCCCTTGACAAGTAGGCCGAGGATCGATCCGAAAATTCGTCTGCTAAAAAATTTAACTCGCTGGATTTTTTTCTATCTTTTCATCGCCGATGGTAGTCCGTACCAATGAATTTAAATGCGATTTTCTGAATATTTAACAAACAATGCATCAAAGAAACACTCTATGAAGTTTCGAGCGGAATCATATGTCGTGCGCAATAGATATTTGGAATTTAAAAGAGAGCACGAATCCAATGAGAAAGCACGAATCGATGAGAATTAGGCATACATCAGAGAAGACTCGGATTAACTACAATCATACTGTATGTTTGAACAGTATGAGCATTCAAATTGGAATAGTGAAAAGTTTTGACGTTTGAGAAAGGGAATATTCTTTTCCTGTGTTGGTGGTTTATCAGAAAATTTATTTTTTCTAAAAATTTTAGAAAAAAATCGAGCGCGGGTTAGGTTGGGGAATCTGAAACAATGAAATCTATGTTTGAATCGAGGGAACTTTTGGCACTTATGTAGGAGAAATGAATTATGACGAACTTAGGGCTTACAGTCATAGATGATGTTGGTCTCGTATTTCTCCACAAGAAGTCAAAACTTAAATTATTTTTGCAATGAGTAACAAACGAGTTGATAACGTCCATTCACCCTTCTTGTCATTTGATTGGTTGAGGTTGGCACTGTATAAAACGCTTTGTTGTTTAATTATGTCCGTCTATAGACTGGAAGCTTTTTTCGCAAAAGTTTCCAACTTACATTTTTTTCTCTGTAATTGAATCCTTTCCCAAACAAGACCTTGTTTTGACGTCCGTAACAAAAGGCGTGGAAAAACATTGAAGGAAAAGAAGACAATGCTGAAAATCATGCCTTCTTCAACATTCATTTTGTCGCCTGCAACTGTATTCAAATAGAAACGCTCTATGTTTTCACCATTTGGGAAAGTGTTCATGGGACACATAACTTTGATTTCCTTTGTGGAACCCTTTCTTGTGAAAACCCTTTCTTACGAAATTCAATTTCACTCAGAGAGTTAAAAATTAATGGAATAAATTGCCAGAAAACGTCGTCAACATGAAAAGTAAGTGTAAATAGTTTTAAAAAGTAACGTATATTGGAAAAACTAAAATGTGATTGCCAATACGTACTCTACAATGGCTCCTGAACCCTTAATTAATGTATCTCTGATATTTATGTCCCTACTTTAAAACTATCTTGAAGCCTCGGGGGAAAGGGGGGAAATGCAGGATACCGGTAACATCCCAATTGGTCTACTCCCATTTCGTCTACTGTCTTTTTAGTGCCTTGAGTCCCAATTCGTCTACTGTCCCAACTCGTCTACTTTCATGTCAAATCATCAATTAACAACACCAATTTTTGTTTTAAGTTATGAAATTAAGTCAATATATTAAAAATGAAATAAAAATGCAAACATTTTGATAAAAATAATATGATATCATATTGATATACAAAGTATAGAAGAGTAGACGAAATGGGACTTTTGTCAAAAATAGTAGACGAATTGGGATTAGACGAATTGGGAGTAGACGAAATGGGAGTAGACGAAATGGGATTAAACCAGGATACCAAGCGTTTCCTTTCCCCCAATGTCTTCTTCGCATTACAATGCGTGCATTAACGTAATTCAATTTCTACTAATCTCGACTGATCTTAACTGGATTAAAACAAGCTGCAGTTACGAGTTTTTGTTGAGAAGCGACGATAAATCCCTATGGTCAGATCTATTATGTGCTACGAATCTAAATTTATTGGACCCATACCAAGAAAATGACATTTACTTAGAACGAATTCAACACGTGGCCAACAAACTCATCAAACAAAACTACAAATTACGTGAATAGGGATGCAACACTTACACATCAGCCACACTGAACTCACACCCACTGAGAGTAGAAGGAAACACTTGCAAACTAATTACGCTTGATAAAGTGCTTGGAAGATTAGTTCCAGGATTGCCAGTAGACGATTTCTTGAAACCACAAAGACCAATAGATCTGCTAATCTGAAACAATACCAGTACTGTGAAACGTAAACATGTAAATGACTCGAGGTGTTTTGAAATTACAAATGCCTTATAGATATAAAAAAGAATTCGTCAATATTTTGATTTGACTGAAACAAGTTGGCAATCCAGTGAAATATATTACGCGCGAAAATCGTCGAGGCATTCAAAACTGCCCTCACCGATGTCTGTCAGTAAGTTTACAATCCCGTCGTTGCGGAAAATCAGTATTGTGTTATGTAACGTACAAATACAGATTTTTAACAAATATCTGTACATAGTGACTATGATTCTCAAGATCATGATCCATATATAATTCCAACTAGATTGATCCAGAAATTAAAAGCGCATCACGACTTAAGTTTTATAATTGACTGGAGAATCAAACGAGTAGACCCACGGTGTATAATCACGCGACTCAGAATTTCCGATAATCTACAAAATTATCTTTTTAAATATTTGACCAATTTGAATTCAGTTTGAAGCAGAGAATGTGGGAAAATGCCAGGAATAAGCAGGACGAGTTGGATTGTTGAAAAATCAACTGATAAAAAAGTTATTGAAGATAAACCAAAATTTTGGTTTATCTTCAATAACCTTTTTATCAGTTGATTTTTCAAAAATCAGCCACGCCCATCTAATGCGTGACGTATGTCCACATTCTCTGCTTCAGAATTCAGAATTCAAATCGGTCCAGTAGTTACAAAATTATTGAAGATTTTCTTAAAATATTGAACCACGTGATTATCCATCGTGATACCTTTAACAAAGCCATCGCTTAATGGCACTTCCAGCTATAATGACAGGAATATTGTAAATATATTGTTCCTGTTTTAATTTTGGAGGAAGTTTCTCTGGTGTTCGATTAATTGAGGGGATTATTCTATTGGTGGATTCCAGAAACATCAATATTCTTTACTTCTCGAACTTCAAAGCTAATGTAGAAAATAAAATGTGTTTGCATTATAGCACAGAAACTATTTAGACAAAAGCAGAAAATGACTTTATAGTCAGCATTTTTTCTTGTGGCTCAACATTTTCCAAATTCTTCCAGTTTGGGACGTCAAAAGCTGGTTTCGATTTGATAAAAAATATGACCTCCCAAAAAGGCAAGAGTTATCTATTTATGGTTGACAATAGATATTTTAAAATAAGTGTGATGCCATCACATTTACATGTATATAACTCCACGAGATATTCCTAATTTTTTCCATAAAGATTGGACCAAATTACAGTTTCTACACTGTCATAAACTTACGGGGTAAATCTCAGTTCACGACGTCAAAACGACGTTACGTGTCATAAAGAAAAATCGTATAGGGTCTACCACACACTCGCATCGGCATGTGGTACATTTCTGGGTACTATTTTTATTCTTCGCACAATTTCATGAAAAAAAAAACAACAAAAAACAAAAAAAAACAAAAAACAAAAAACGACGAGCACACGGATCCGCCACAAAATTACTTCTTTGGCTACCAACAGAATATCCATCGGTATAGCGATGGTTATCGATGGCTAATGTCTAACAACGATGCCAATTATAGGTACCGATGGGAGAACCCTGAACGCACCTAACGCATTTGAAGGAAATCGTACATAACTGATTACCTTAACCAATGTATAAACTTTGGTAAGCGTTAACTAATTGGTTAAATACCTGTTTCGGTTAAATTTCCTATAGCCATGTAGTAAAATATAACCAGTGGCGGATCCAGAGGGGGTTCGGGCCGGGGTTCGAACGAACCCCCTCTGTAGCGTGATTGTTTCATTTTCATGTAGAAATTCAGTCAAAATTGCATAAAACTAGGAAAATGAACCCCCTTTCGTATGCCCGAACCTCCCTTTAGAATGTCCGAACCCCCTTCACAGAAATTCTGGATCCGCCACTGATAACCCAAACATGTATTCAACCAATTAGTTAAAGCTAACCGCACTTTATAGAATCGGACCCGGGTCGTTGTACAAAAAATGGTTCCGTTAAAAATAGATATATTTCTTCACAGTGTTTAGAACCGTATGCAGGGAAGATGAAAAAGACTGAAATGCAGTTTGTGCTGGATGGCAGATCACGGACCAGTGAAGGTTTAAAATTCAGAATAACTTTAATTATCTTTATTACATATAGGGTTTGAATAAAAAAAGGTTTCACGTGATAGGTTAGAATGTAGGTTTCTGGGTAAAATGTTTTTTTTAGCCCAGGAGTCAACCATTTTCTAAATTTCGATCCTTGTCTAACAATACACCCTGATACAGTTCCAAATTATTAACCGTGACCTGCGCATGAAGAGAGCAAACAAAAGGTCACGTGGTCTTTTTACTATATAATTCATTGTGCGAGTCGTTATTTTCGCGCGAGCATTTTTTATTTATTCTGCCTAAGTATTAAAGTGACGTTTCACGATAATTTTTACATAAATGTTACTTTTATTCTATCTGAAAGATCATGTTTTCTTATGAAAAGTCTGAAAATTTCAAGCCAAAGTATTGAACCGTTTACGAGAAATATATATTTTTGTGCTAAAATTAAACAAAGTGTTGTGGACAACAGTTCAGATTTATGCAGAATTTGTCATTTCTGTCTCAACTTTAAAGGCGTATTTTTCGCTTTTAAGTAGCAACTTCAAAAAACTGATAGCATTTCTACGCATTAGAATAAACAATCTTTGCATCAAGACATACTTTTGAAAAATGAAATAAATGTGAAATGTCATTTTAAGAATATTTTATACGGTCATTTGCGTTAATTATTAGAGTTTTCAGTTACAGGAATATTTTTGCAACTTTGATTGAAAAAAAAAAAGAGATTTTTTGGCTTGTAATCATTCGTACCCTGTCTCCATTGCCCATTACCACCATGCAAGTTCAGGATGAGCTACTGCTTTTGAAAACCATATAAAAAGAATTTTGCGGGAGCAAGTGAGCTCCTTAGTACTGTCCAAGTGTGAGCGGTATTATTTTGCATGTGTTTGTGCTCTAGATTAGAGCCAATAATGGACAGGTCACAGGATGGATTCCCAGCCGCGGAGCGTGGACAATTATAAATTAACTTATTGCTGAAATATTGTTGAGAGGCGTTAAATCAAAAAAAAAAAAAAAAAAAAAAAAAAAAAAAAAAAAAAAGAAAAAAGAAAAGAAAGAAATGAAAAGAAAAATGTTTTAAACTTTTACCAAACAAGAAATGTTAATGTTTCGACTTTCAAGGGCGGATCCAGGATTTTTGTCAAGGGGTGGGGGTGAGGTCTAGCTCAAAAGATGGCTTTAAATTTGTGAATTTTGTAATGTTAGATACCATACTAACGCTGTGTAGTCAAAATTCGATTTTCGACCTATTCAAGGCGGGGTCCGGACCCCCGATCCCCTTTTAGATCCGTCTTTGACTGTCTTACAGAGATTATTTCAAAAATCATTTCAATGGGCAAAATAATGAAATACTTTTAATCAGCATTTTCTCCTTTCGTCTCAAGGTTTTCGTTACTATATTACTATATTTTTCATGGGGGTCCAAGCCCAATTGCCAGGGGGGTGGGGGGAGGGGTCCACGCCCAAATGATGACTTTAATGTGTTAAATTATCTTTAACGTTAGGCCTATATTGACGCTTTAATTATAGTCAACATTCAATTTATGGCTGATTCCAGGGAGGGGGGGGGGGAGTGCGGACATCCCGACCCCCCACTCTAGATCCGCCCTTGCACTTAAAAAACCTACTTTCATGATACCCATTCTGTTATCTGCAAGAGCTTCCAAATTGAATCAGGTGCCGTTTAGGAAAGGGTTAAGCCGCTGTCAAACTTGAAAAGTCTAAATAATTTGTCGTTTGGGAAATGGGCTTTAACAGCTATGTTTTTATTATCAAATTGATCTACCATAATGAATTATCTTTCTTCATAAACCTTTCGGTACTGACATAATCATCTTCACACTGAAAATGGCATGTTTCGTATTTTTTTTTTTGTTGGGGAAGGGGGGTTTATGTGAATATGACTATGTTTAACCTTGCGACTAGGTCCTCAAAAGATCCGAGGATACTACTTTTTCGGAGGGTCAAAAATGACTTAAAAGCCGATAAAGGCCATAAATGGAAGTCAGTCAATGATATCCCGTCGAGATTCCCTCTACTCTCATTTGGGTCAGAGCCTCGATCTGGCATCAAAAAGTGTTACTATTTTTAGTAACAAATTGGAAGTGTATTTGGGTGTATAGGATAATATTAAACCAAAAAATGCATTCATTTGAAAAATAACATAAAACTTGCAATTTTGGTATATACACAATTTGTTTCATTCGAAATCAATGTTTTGTCACCAAACTTTTTTTAAAACATTTTATTGTTATTTTTGCGACTTTTCTATCTAGAAAAACATACAATATGGTCAAAAACCGATGTTAACTATATAATTTAGTAACATCTGATATGCAACGATCGGTAGGGAATATACCCTTCCAAGGTCATGGTAGCGATAGAAAGCAAAAATTACGTCATGATGAAATTGCATTTAAGTGCCGAATATCCTGGTTGTCATGGAAATCCATATATTACATGACATCTAAATGATTAGTTATAAATAATTAGCGATATTCTATTTTCTGGACTCATTGAAGATTATAATTTGTTCAATAATCAAAACCTTATAGAAAGTAATTGGCGAAACATTGACGAAAGAAAGATGTTGATTGAAATTCCTTTATTTTTTTTTAGGTAAGTCATAAACACATGGGAAATCTAAATGGCAATCTGAATAATTAAGGTAAGTGTCATCTTATATCATACAGTAGCATTATGTGAACAGAGTTACCAGTCAGATGTCATCTTCACTGACCTCGGCATTTTCGATTAAATTATCTTTTTCAATCTATCCAATCAAAACTCTGTGTATGAATTTCCATGACAAGCATTTGAAAACATGTAAATTTTCAGCTCTAAATTGACAGGTCATCGTGTCTTAATCATTTTCAGAATCTTGAAAGCGTCTATTTGATTGGTCAGAGGAAAATATCATTGAAGGTGACGTCTCAGATATAACAAAAAGTTGACATCGAATTTTAATCAGATTGTCCATACGACACCTGTTTTTCGTCTTTTAAAATCTAAAAGTGCAGGAGAGATTCTTTATGAAAAATATACCGGAGTTACCCCTTTAAAAAAATAGACTTGAAGCTTGTCGACATTAATTAATTCGGAATACTCGGTTACTGCCCCTCACTACAGCTGATCTACACAAATTATGCATTTCTAATCAAATTTTGGTTGCAAAAGGTAAGTTAAACACACTAATATTACATCACACATTAATATCAATATCACTTAAAATTCGCTGTAGAAGCATGAAGATTGAAATGGTGAAACTGAAAGAGTGGTCATTTCGTACCCATATATGTTCGTACCATCTTTTCCTCTATCAAGTTGTTACCTATAACAGGACTTTTAAGCGTCAATAAACAAATAGTTTTCTCCTTTTTTCCTAAATATTTTCTATTTTGTTATGAACAACTTCTTTAATAACCACTTTGTTGCTTAGATCTGCCACACAATAAGTAACAATAATCCCACCTGTTATAACTCCTTTTCACCATTGGAAAAATATCGAGGCAAAAGATTTACTTGGCTATATTTTACATAAATCCTGTCTTTTTGAATATCTATTTTCATTTTTTGTCTTCTTGGTGAGCTTTCATTTTGGACCACCCTAATCGTAGTTACCACGAAACTATTTGGTACGAAAGTTTTATCTGTGCACCGGAAGTGCGCAATAGTTGTCTTTCTTAAGTGCACGGGATAATTCAGTTACGGATTCTTTAAGAATAAGAAGAGATTTGGATACATTATAGGCCTGACAGATGTGAACGTGCTGGGACGAAGGATAAGCAACACTATAACACCCAAATTACGGTTCAAATTAAGTTGAGTGGTAACGTAGGTTTGTAAAATTATTTTGTTGTTTGGGAAAGGGTTAATTTGATCAGTCTAAAATTGTGTTGATTGATCTTTCCCAAACAAGACCAGGTTTTGATACTCCATTATGAAAAGACTTGGGGAAAACATTGAGGCACAAGAAAAAATGCTAATTGTCAGCATTTTTCCTTTTGCCTCAATATTTTCTTCACAGAATTATGCACAATTCCTTTCTGCATTAACACTAATTCCATTGGCTGCAGCAGCTTTCAATTTGAAACTCCTTAATTTTTGCTGCTTTGGAAAGTGTTTACTGTTTAATGAATTTCCTTATTTCTTTCTTTTGTAGCTTAAGGATGGAGTTTGTGGATTTAATCAAGACGCCGATGGTTGATGGTGTAAAACTAAGAAAGCCATTCTGTAAAGCTGTGGAGGGAACTTTGTGTATAACAGGACATCACCTTATATTGTCTTCTAGAAAAACTGTGAAAGAGGAACTGTGGGTAAGTATAAATACATTCACCTTTTCCCAGACGGCCAGAATTTAGACTCTTTCTTTTTCAAAGCTACAAAGACCACAAAGGGTATATTCATAAAGATAATATTTGTGTCAAATATAAGTCAGAAAATATTGAGACAAAAAGAGAAATTGCTGATTATCAGCAATTTCTTCTTTTGCCTCAATGTTTCCTTAAGCCTATTCAATTGGGGTTGTCAAAGAGGTCTTGTTTGGGTGATTACATTCGATTACTTGCTTATCCTTTCCCAAACATGACCTGATTTTGACATCTTTAATAGACAATGCTTTTGAAAACATTGAGTCAAAAGAAGAAAATGCTGAGAATCACTATT
Organism: Fragum sueziense; assembly: GCA_963680895.1. Classification (NCBI taxonomy): domain Eukaryota; kingdom Metazoa; phylum Mollusca; class Bivalvia; order Cardiida; family Cardiidae; genus Fragum; species Fragum sueziense. The sequence continues at coordinate 5,075,106 of OY804608.1, forward strand.
TTCTCCTTAAAGTGACATTTCAGAATTTATAGTCATAAATTTTACTTTTATTTTTATCTGAAAGAGCATATTTCCTTATGAAAATTCTGAAAATTTCGAGCCAAAATATTGCGCCGTTTATGAGAAATTTATATTTTTGTGTTTAAATTGAACAAATTGTTGTGGACAACAGTTCGGATTTATATGCAATTTATTGATTATGTCTCAACTTTAAATGCGTTTTTCTCGCTTATTGGCAACAACTTCAAAAAACCAATAGTATTTATATTTAAGGTGTATGAATATGTTACAGTAAATCAAGTCTATTTTTAGCACAAAATTCAAAGCTATTATAATATAAATAAATCGATAACACTGCAATGAACTTGCTAATTAAAAATAGTAAAACTTCAAGCATTTACCTGTAAATGATATTAAATCCATTTTAATTTTAATCCTTCATATTCCCGAAATAAAATATCAGAAACACACGCACACAAACACGCATAAATAACTAAATCCATAATTACGAGGGGCGTATTTTGGTCTGTTGCGCACGACACGGGTCAGAAAAATAAAACTTTCCATTCATATGCATTTAAATATGAGGACTGATGCGAGAGTGTTTCAAGTACATATAGAAATATATGTACTTGAGACAGTCTTGCGCCAGCCCTCAAATTGTTTTCATAGTAACCGTGAATTTCACATGCATGAAATTTTCCATTCATGGATACTATACTATAATTATGAGTCATCATTATAATTGATAGACCAGTTAGATTATATGTATACCGTCTGCTGTAAATACTACGATCAAAACTTCCGAGGGTATAACCAATATATTATTGTAATTGTATGCTATGTATGTTTGGGCCGGAGGCCTTTATTTACGAAATAAAATGTTCTGAGTTCTTAGTTCTGAGTTCATTAGAATAACCAATCTTGGCATCAAGACATATTTTAAAAAATTAAAATTGGAATGAAATGTCCCTTTAAGTCTCAATATTTTCTCTGCCAAATTGTACATGAACACTATCTTTATAAACATTCATTTTGTAATCTACAACAGCTGTCAAAATGGAACTGTTTAACCTTCTGTCGCTTGGGAAAGGATAAAAAATCAAAACATGCTTAGCACTGCCAAATCTTTTCAGAAAATAACATGCAATGTTGAATGACAATATTATACAATATTGTAAAAGAATAGTTTTATTGCAAAACTTTATTTATGTTTTAAATAGTGCATGAATATTACAGTCCTATAAAAACTATACAGTTTATAAAACATATAATATTATTTTAATATTTAAAACTATTCTCAAATAGTGACACACTTTGATAACATCTGTAGATATTGCGGGTTTAGAAAGCCATAACAGAAAATGGCCATAATCAGCAATTTCTCCTGGTTATTTCTATGTGAAACAGGATCAATTTTGCTGTCTACAAATTTCCTTTTGTTTTAGAAAAAAATTGTTGTTTGGGGAAGGGGTTTATTCTATAATTAATATTGCATCTTATCATTGTTTCTGGAAAGTTGAGAGACTGTGGTCAAAGTGGTCAAAGTCTCCTCATTAGGAAAGGAGTCAGGAACTTCAAAATAGCCCATCAAGGACATAGCTCTTGTCACAATGTCAGATCAAAAGAACATTTGCATCCAGAATAATACCTGAACCTTCATATTAACTTCATCAAATCTCTCAAAGTTGTCAAATTGTATAACACTAAAATTAGCCTGGGGAAATAAACACCTTTTGTTTAGGTTTCACACTATAGCAATCACTATTGTTCTTCATGTAAAAAGGTGTGAAGTACATGTTTTTTCAACCCAAACAACAGTAGTCATTTTAATTCTCTCCCAAATGATGCACTTCTATGTATCCACTTTCTTCTATTCTCTAAATGTTTCCAAAACAATTCCTATCAGGTATGTCGAAACCTGATCTTGTTTGGGAAAGGATCTCTAAAACAAACTTTTTTTTACTTATCATTAGCAGTCCAAAGTTGTAACTTTATTATGTTTTACAGATTAATTGCAATTATAAAGAGTTTTTACTTTTGTCTTAACTTCAAATGATGTCATGTATTTTCAATAGACAAATTTTTTCTGAAATTCATGTGGGGTACTTCCTAACATTTCTATGTTCCTTAAAATCAATTTTTATATCTTAATTTGATTAATAATTTTTCTGCAAGTAATCGAAAGTAATCGAAAATGTAATCGATGATTACATCAATTTTTAAGTCTGTAATCCATTAAATTACGATTACATGTAATCGAAACTCCCTTCGATTACAGATTACTGCCGATTACTCGAGAAAATGTAATTGATTACAATCGATTACGATTACAGATTACGATTACCCCAACCCTGGTTTGGGAAAAGGTTAAGTTATTCAACCCTTAATGAAATGGCGCAATTTTTAAACTCTTGTTGTACAAATTAACCAGGGCTAAATGATTTTAAATTGTGGCCTTTTTAAGTGTCAAGGTTAATCGTTTTGGTAATCTAAATGTCATCATGAATTAATGGAATAGTTTATGAAGCAAATGAAAAGAGCACTGCTTCAAAGCAGTAATTGATATTTTATTATTTTGGTTACATCCCAGTTGGTCTAATCCCATTTCGTCTAATATATAAAATTTTTGGATTAGACGAAAAATTCCCATCTCGTCTAATACCTTTTCAGTCCTAGTTTAAACAATATCCCATTTCAACTAAAACTTGCATTTGTGTCAAAAAGGTGTAAGTGTCAGAAAAGGTGTGATATACACAAAGTTCAATTTTAAATTTCATAACTTTATTGGTATTTCTAATTTAGAGTTTTAGACGAAATGGGAAAATTGAATTTTAGACCAAATGGGATTAGACCAACTGGGATGTCCCCATTATTTTCAGTTGTTACACAGCAGTATCGACAGTGTGGAAAAGAAGCTGATAGGATCTGGTGGAACTCTGACACTAAAATGTAAAGACTTTACACTCATGTGTTTGGATATACCGCAGGCTGAGGATTGTTTGAATGTGGCATCGTCAATTGAACAGCTCTCAAATATTGGTAAGTTAATAGGGTGTTGCTGCATTTTATATTGAATTTGAATATAGCCATCAAATATAGGTATGTTTATGTAAATTATGTCCCTCCTCTTCTCTTAATGCTTTAACCATTGACACTAAATTTAAGATACTGGTAATACATGTACAATTGATTGGCTCTTGCTCATTGTTTCTCTTGCAGATGACATAACATTGAAGTACCCGTTTTTCTACCGACCCCAGTTTGACATTTTGGAAGACGGATGGCAGGCATTCAAGATCGAGAGTGAGATGAACAGATATAAGGAGTGTTCTGAAGAATGGAGGATATCCAATGTTAACAAAGATTACAAAGTAACTACCTTGTTCTCCTTTTAGCTATATGTTTAACCATTTCCCAAATAATATGATATGATGGTGGCTAATTCAAAAGCTGCTGCAGATGACAAAATGAGTGTGAATAAAGATAGGATTCAATGAAGGTCAGAAAATATTGAAGCAAAAGAAGAAAATGCTAATTATCTGCATTGTCTTTTTTTCTCAATGTTTTTTCCAAGCATTTACTATTAAAGATACATATTTACTGTTACTTACTAATTTTTGGGGTAATTTGCTGTAAAAATAACTATGTATACATAATTAAAATATATGGCCTTCTGTATTTCTCTGTGCCAAATTTCAGCTCTGTCTGATCTGTATTGGCTTGGATTACGATGGATTTAAAACCCCATATCACATCATTTCGTAAACACGATCAACCCACTTTAAATGTTTTACACACTTTTACACCGCTGCATGATTATCGATTTATGTCACATTTACTGATGAATCTTGTATTTTGTCATATAAAGTTTATAGATGGTGCGACATCAGGCTAAAAGCCAACTTCTGTGGATCATAAGGGATTTAGGTCTGGGGATACTTTAAGGGGATCAAAACCATGTATTGTTTGTGAAAGGGTTTATACTCTGTATTTACCTGTGCATCAATATATCAGGAGGATTCCTCACCATCCTATGTGACTCAGTAGCTAAGAGTTTAGACTTGTAGTTTTCACTAGGAGAGAAAGCTCCTGAGATTGTTGGTTTGAGTCCAACCCACACCACTGGTCATATTAACCCTTTCCCAAACATCAAAAATTTAGGATGGTTCTTTTCAAAAGCTGCTGCAGATGACAATATTGATGTTGTTATAGATAGAATTTTTGTAGAATATAGAAAATATTGAGACAAAGGAGAAACTGCTGGTCATCTTTTGTCTCATTGTTTTCTCAAGCCAATTTTATTAGGGGCGCTAGAACCAGGTCTTGTTTGGTAATGGGTTAATTTGCTCTTTTGCAAGGCATATCAAAGCTGTAGTCTAGTGTAAAGATTTTTGAAATTTCATCAACTTGAAATTGTCATCTGGGAACACCTTTCAAATTTGAACAGTCCAAAATTTTGCCATCTGGTAATTGATAAGGGTCTTATTATGTGAGGACCCTGGTCATTTTTATTTTCAGGTGTGTCCATCTTACCCACAGTCTGTGTTTGTACCAAAAGCTGTGACAGATGAAATGATTATCAAGTCAGCGGGGTTTAGACAAAATGGACGCTTCCCAACATTGGCTTACTATCATAGAGATAGCCAGGTATAGTTGCCTTTCAATACTTTCCCAAATGGTGACATATTAGATTTGTCCCATTTGTAAGAATTTGCAGACAACAGAATTAATCTTGACTCCATATGTAGAAATCTCCTTGTCATAGCATAGAAAGTGCCCACCAGATGAATTTACTAGATACTTGATCAAAAACTTATTCCAAGCAAAATAGAATGGCCTGGTTTTTTTTTGCGATGTGCTTCTCCTGCAGCTGTCTGATGATGAAAATGGCATCTAAATCTATGGTTACTTTGTCCGACTGGAAGCCATATTGAATCTCATCGATGTTCATGATTTACAACATCTTAGAAATTTTAAAATTGCTCAAACTTTTACCTTTTTGGAAAGAGTTACTTTGGAATTTTGTTGTGTTTTTTCTTCAGGCTGTTATGATGAGGTGCAGTCAACCATTGACAGGTACAAGTGGAAAACGATGTAAAGAAGACGAGAAACTGGTAAACTCTGTCCTGAAAATAGGTCGACGAGGATATATTGTAGACACACGGTCGTTAAATAGTGCAAAGGCTGAATTTAAGAATGGTAAATAGGCTTTTATATGACCAGTGTTTTGTGACAATTATGGCTTCTCTTTTGGATATTCATTATTGAATTGATTTAATTCTGGGCTTTTGCGAAACAGCATAATTTTAAACTTGTCTGATTTAAAAGCTCCTGCATTTGACAAAATGGATAATGTTGAGATTAAAGGAGAAAATGCTGTTTATCAGCATTTCCTTCTTTTGCTTCCAAGCTTTCACAAAACTTTTATATAAAGGATATGAAAACTAGGTCTTGTTGGGGAAAGGTCATAATATTTATCACCAAAAGACTGGTTTACAGGATATTTGTTTTGAATACTTGGAGGCTCCAAAGGGAAATAACCAACTTTATCCCTTTTCCCTGATACAACTGATAGGGATTGAAGGATGCAGCATATATGCACCTTCTAATCAGGATCCATGTTGTTCTTGACCCTTTCCCAAACAAGACCTGGTTTTGACACCCCTAATAGAAATTGCTTTGGAAAACATTTAGACAAAAGAAGAAACTGCTGATAACCAGCAGTTTCTCCTTTTGTCTCAATACTTTCTGTGCCATATTTTACACGAATTCATTCTTTGTCAACATCCATATTGTCGTTTGTAACAGCTTTCAAGTTGGACAACCCTAAAATTTTGTTGTTTGGAAATGGGTTAAGTAGTTTCTTTGGCTGACTTCGTTTGGCACTATGGCTCGCACGATCGGGAACCATCATTGGGAACTAGCGCTGTTCTGTCTATTGAATTCCTCCCCGTTCTGAGTCAGCCAATCAAAATCTTTGTTTACCTCGACACTGATTGGTTCGCTGTTATCCGAGGTGTTCCGAATGACGTAATGGCTCGGATGGCCGGACCACACTTTTTCTGGTGGTCGGACTATAGCTCGGTCCATTGCTGTTCGATTGGAACAATAGCTACGGTAATGAGGTCAATAGCTCGCACTATTGGTGTTCCATTGGGGCGATGGTCCAAACGATGGCGCGAGCCATTGCCAATCGAAGTCGGCCTTTGTGACATGTAATGGAGCAACATGGATGCTGATCAGACTGCTCTTATACACAGGTTGATCTTAAAACATGTTTGTATCAAATGCTATAATGAATGTTTGTCAAGGCCCATACTCATACAGTCGACACTCGTTGTGTCGAAGTCGGAGGGGCCGTCAAAATACCTCGACATACCCGCAGTTCGACTCATCCAATTTTGTTCGGCTTAGAGATATTAGACTGTTTTTTAAACTTATCAAGTACGAATATTATTGAAATATAGTAGGAAAAGGAAAGAAATTGCTCGTGTCGAGCAATTTCTATCCTTTTCCTACTATATTTCAATGGCTATATTCAGTTCGAAAGTATTTTGTTTTGAAAAAATTACGTCAATAGACAAGGACGGGACCAGATTTGAAGTTCAACTTAAGCGAAAATTCGACTTATCCGATGTCGACATAACAAGTGTCGACTGTATATATATGCGTAATTGTAGGTGGAGGATTTGAGCCAGAGGCCCACTATTCACAATGGAAACGAATACATCAGTCTATAGAGCGGAGAAATGTAATACATGAGTCACTTATCAAACTTATTGAAGGTAAGTTTTGAACAAAATTTCTCTTAGAGCAATTATTTTTACTGCACAGGTAGATCTTATATTGTCGGTGTAAATGCAAAACCTCGTATGTCGATTCTGGCGATTTTCAAAGTACAAACTTGTGTGCCCAGTTAAAGACAATTCTTGCAGGTTTTGAGATATTTTAAGTGATCAGTATTACTGACAAGCCATTTGAGAACAATATGTCCAAATTTCAAGTAAAACATTTAAGTTAAGGAGAAGTTATTGCACCTATTTTCCTCCCATTGAAAATTTTCCAAAAACGAGATACGGGGTTTTACATTTACAACGATGATATTTTACTTGCCAATACCTCTTAATTTAGTCTATAAGATGAAGAAATGCCATACATGAATCACTTATCAAACTTGTTGAATGTTAGTTTTACTGTAATAGTATTAGGAAATGATTCCTAGTTTAAGTAAAACCACCAGTCTATAGAACGAAGAAATGTCATACATGATTCACTTAGTTATTGAAGGTTGATAAATTGAGACAACAGGAATGGATGGTATTAAAGATATGATTTGTGTAAAATATGGCACAGAAAATATTGAGACATTGATATTGAGATATTGGTTATCAGCAGTTTCTTCTTTTATTTCAATGTTTTCCCAAGCCTTTCCTATTAGGGACGTCAAAACCAGGGCTTGTTTGGGAAAGGGTTAACTTAGTAATTTTATCACTTGCTGGAATTTTAAGCTGAGGACATGCATCTTTCTATTTCTTTCAGCCTGTTCCGATGTATCAGCGACTGTAGATAAATGGTTATCCAAGTTAGAGTCCAGTGGTTGGATGTCACATATCAAGGATATACTGACTTGCTCTTGTTTGGTGGCGCAGTGTATTGATAAAGATTGTAAGTCTTAACCCTTTCCCAAACAAGACCTTGTTTTGACGTCCCTAAGAGAAAAGGCTTGGGAAAACATTGAAACAAAAGAAGAAACTGCTGGTAACCAGCAGTTTCTCCTTTTGTCTCAATATTTTCTATGTTAAAATTTGCACAAATCCTATCTTTTTCAACATCCATTTTGTCGTCTGATGCAGCTTTCTAATTGGAACAGTCGAAACTTTTGACGTTTGGGAAAGGGCTAAACCTGTTGTAGATTTGAATAATACATATTGTAAGACAGTAAACAATGGAAGGCTGTTGAGACTGCAATTTGGAAGGAAAAGATTAATAAATCTAGAAAAGTTTGAGGGGAAAGTAGAGAATGCTGGAATCCAAGGTAATTTTACACCAACTTTAACTTTAGCAAGATTAATTCAGCGCTGTAGTGATGTTTTGGTAGAATTACAGCCAGTTTTTAGTCCTTGCTCAGTTGGATTGAAGTAGGACCTTTGCTGGGAGGGTTGGTGAATTGTTTAAAGCACCATGTACCATGTTTTGTACATGTTTTCCCTCTCAGATTTACTTTTGTTCTTATGATTCTTTTTATGCCTTCGATTTTGCGATACGTTGGATATCTGTTTTACCACCTGTCCGTCTGTCTGTCTGTCCATTCATTTGTCTGTCAGTCCGAAACATGATGTGAAAAAATTTAACCTTTGCCTTTTCGGTGTCATTTGTGTTTCACAAATACATTCGACACTCGTTGTGTCGAACTTAGAGGGCCGTAAAAATACATTGACCTATCCGGAGATCGGGTAAACTGAGTTTGACCAGTTTTTGTTTGAGCACCATTTGACCTATTTGTTGCTAATCAAGAGCGTTTACAATTGAAATATAGTAGGAAAAGGAAAGAAATTGCTCGAAATCCTTTTCCTACTAAATTCAATGGCCATATTTATTTGGAAATTATTGTGCTTAAACTTTTTTAAATCCATTGGTGAGGATGGGGCCAAACTTTCACTTCAACTTAACGTATACAACCCATCATTAGCACCAAATAGCAAGAGGTGTAATTTGAAAAGTGCCAGTTAACCCTAAACTGTGTTATATTTCCATTCCAAATACAAACATAAGCATTTTGAATGGTTAAGAATCTTGAATAACAGAATTAATGCATAATTATGGAAATATTTGACAAAAATGTTATAGATTACCTCCCTTGCATATGAATATAGAGTAAAAAGATATTTGTAATTTATTTTCCTCTTTAAGCATAAACTTGAAATCCGTCACAGTGAATCAACTTATTTGAATTGTATTTACAAGTGTGTGTAATTCGATGCATGTCCAATGGCTAGAAAGCGGTGTTTTTAAAGATGGTTCATATACCTTAAGCAGAAATTCGACTTATCCAATGTCGACATAACGAGTGTCGACTGTACATGTTGTTTCCTTTCCAGCTGCATGTGTTTTAGTACATGGATCAGAAGGTACAGATGCTACTCTTCAAGTTACTTCCCTTGTTCAAGTGATTCTAGATCATGACTGTAGAACATTTACTGGGTAAGATATATGTACAATTTATATTTTACCAGCAAATACATGTTGACTTGTGTCAGTTTGAGCATAGGACCTAAATAAACATTCCCCTTTACATGTTGGGTACCTTAAGCTAGCTTGTTCAGTGAGATAATATAAGTACCTATTATACTGCACCTTGTTTTCCATAAAAAAAGCCCAAACGATGTAAACTTTCATTCATTTGAAATTCTTCTATGCAGCATCTTTGAATTCGGACCGGTCAAAAAAATTGCACCTTGTAATGAGTTTTGCATGAATTTTCAGATTCCAAGCCCTAATAGAGAGAGAATGGTTGCAGGCTGGCCATCCATTCAGTGATCGTTGTGCAAAATCAGCGTACGCTGTCTCTAAACAGAGACAAGAGGCTCCAGTGTTTCTTCTGTTCCTAGACTGTGTTTGGCAGGTCAGTTTGTCCATTTATTCTCCTTTTCTTACTATGTCTTTTACTTTAACCCTAATGAAGCCAACTGCTTATATTTGTCAATTCATTATCTTGGGGTAATTGATCCACCAGTACGACATTAAGTGATAAGTCTTGCATATGTCGTACAATGTACAACGAAATGGGACAAAGGGTAGATTGACAAATTCTTAAAAGCATATCTGTATCAGGGAATGACTCTGAAAATGATATACAAAAATACATGACTGGGGTAAAAAATGATCCTACCTGGATGTTTGATTGTTTAACTTGAAATTGCAAACATTTGAACATAATTGAAACAGTCAGTTATACTATATTTGCTCACAAAATATGTTGAAAACATTTCATTTTTTGCAGATTTGGCAGCAGTTTCCATGTTCTTTTGAGTTTACAGAAGACTTCCTGATCTTGTTGTTTGAGCATGCTTATTCATCCCAATTTGGTAAGGGTTTGTTTGTATTTTAATCCTTTCCTAGAAGTTTAGGCTTGTCAAAATGAAAGGAGTTGCTATAGATGAAATTATTTTTTTCTCACTCATATAGAACATTTACATACAATAGCATAGAGAACAATGAAGTTAAAGATGAAAATGATGATTTCAGTTTCATTCATTATTACTGGCAGCATTTGGGTTGAAGATACATGTATATTTGATTAAGCACAGATCTCAATTTTGACTTAAAAAAAAAAGAAACAAAAGTCATTTAAAGTGACATTTCACACTTATTTCATTTTTTAAAAGTATGTCTTGATGCAAAGATTGTTTAATCTAATGCGTAGAAATGCTATCAGTTTTTTGAAGTCGTTATTCATAAGCAAAAAATACGCCTTTAAAGTTGAGAGAGAAATGACAAATTCTATATAAATCTGAACTGTTGTCCACAACAATTTAATTAATTGTAGCACAAAAATATATATTTTTCGTAAACAGTTCAATATTTCGGCTTGAAATTTTCAGAATTTCCATAAGAAAACATGCTCTTTCAGATAGAATAAAAGTAAAGTTTATCTAAAAATAATCGTGAAATGTCACTTTAAATAAGAGTTTAAATCAATTTATCCCTTCCCATGAGAATTGTATAATTGACTATTGTCACTTAGAAAAGATTTATGTACAATATTACACAGAAAATATTGAGACAAAACTAGGAGTAAATGCTGGTTATCAGCATTTTTGTCTTTGACTATGTTCTCGCTGCAAAGTGTGAAAACCAAACATGTTTGGGAAATAGTGAAATTCAGCAAAGTGCCTATATAGATGTACAGTATTGTTATTTTATACCTTGTTCATATTTTGATAAAGGAACATTCCTGTGTAACAATGAGATGGAAAGAAAGAAGAACAATTTGGATAAAAGGACCATTTCTTTGTGGTAGGTATTCATAGATAATATTCAATCAACCCATTCTCACATAATAACACTTTTTGACACAAAGATAAAGACCTCTGAATACATGGGGGAAAATCAATTAATGATGAGTAGAAAACTTGCAAACGTAAAATTTCATTCACTTGATTGTGTTTGTGTTGTCTTCAACATCTATGAGTTTGTACCAGCTCAAAAATTTGTCATTTGTCTAAGAGTTAATTCTTTTAAAAAGGGTATTTTGACTTTTACAAAATGATTGCAGCTTTGAGGGAAAACCCTTATCAAAAACAGAAATGTCGAAACAGATAGCTAATAAAACATTAAGGCACAAAAATAAATTGCTTGATATCAGCTGTCTCTTCATCACATTTTTAGCTCGACTTTTCGAAGAAAATGAGAGCCTATACTGTCACCCGGGCGTTGGCGTCGGTATCGGCGTTGCAACAAAGGTTAAAGTTTTTGTCGAGCCCGCTTGTGGTGAGCTCGACATAGTTGTCACAATGGCGGTTCGGTGTATGTGCGTTAGTGCGTTAGTGCGTGCGTGCGTTAGTGCGTGCGTGCGTTAGTGCGTGCGTCCGTCCGGATGGAGCTTGTCCGGGCCATAACTTCACCATGGATGGAGGGATTCAGAAATAACTTGGCACAAATGTCAAGCTCAGTAAGGCGGAGTGTCGCGTGCAAGAACCAGATTCCAAGCTCAAAGGTCAAGGTCAAACTTGGAGGTCAAATGTCAAAAATGAGAAGATTTTTGCTTGTCCGGGCCATAACTTCACCATGGATGGAGGGATTCAGAAATAACTTGGCACAAATGTCAAGCTCAGTAAGGCAGAGTGTCGCGTGCAAGAACCAGATTCCAAGCTCAAAGGTCAAGGTCAAACTTGGAGGTCAAATGTCAAAAATGAGATGATTTTTGCTTGTCCGGGCCATAACTTCACCATGGATGGAGGGATTCAGAAATAACTTGGCACAAATGTCAAGCTCAGTAAGGCAGAGTGTCGCGTGCAAGAACCAGATTCCAAGCTCAAAGGTCAAGGTCAAACTTGGAGGTCAAATGTCAAAAATGAGATGATTTTTGCTTGTCCGGGCCATAACTTCACCATGGATGGAGGGATTCAGAAATAACTTGGCACAAATGTCAAGCTCAGTAAGGCGGAGTGTCGCATGCAAAAACCAGATTCCAAGCTCAAAGGTCAAGGTCAAACTTGGAGGTCAAATGTCAAAAATGAGATGATTTTTGCTTGTCCGGGCCATAACTTCACCATGGATGGAGGGATTCAGAAATAACTTGGCACAAATGTCAAGCTCAGTAAGATGGAGTGTCGCGTGCAAGAACCAGATTCCAAGATGAAAGGTCAAGGTCAAACTTTGAGGTCAAATGTAAAAAATGAGTTGATTTTTGCTTGTCCGGGCCATTCCTTAACTTGGCACAAATGTCAAGCTCAGTAAGGCGGAGTGTCGCTAAGTATTTTCTGAATCTAGAATGTTTTCTCTACCTTACAATATTTTCGTTTTCCAAATAAGACATCGGATGGACTTCTGCTTGGTCTGGTATATTTCTCGGAATTTGGTTTTATGGACTTAGCATAACGTCCCTTTTAGCGTGACGGGTCACATATGTATACTCAAATTAATCCATTCTGGTATCTCGTTATAAATACATAGACATGTAATATTTTGTGAACAATAAACTGTCTCACCATGATCCCCATCATTCCAACTTATTTTGTCCCCACTTTTACAACGCCATTGTAATGACAGCTGTAGACATAGGTATGGTCTTCTTTCTTCAAAATGAGCGGGCTCGACATGTTGCCCTTCGGCATCTAGTTTCAAACATCAATGAGTTCCATACTATCAAAGGGATTCAACCCAAACTTGGAATACTTATTCACCATCACACCCTCCCCTCTACCTTACTACCAGGGCCCATGACCCTGGCTCCACTATATTTGGAGTTATGCCCCCTTTATACTAAGCAACTTAGAAAGTCAAGCGCGCTGTCTTCGGACAGCTCTTTTTTTTTCTATGGCTTTCTTTGTTTCATCAAATTCACAAATTACTTGATAAAGGTAAAAGGATATCACTTATGACTGCCCCAGTATGATTCTAAACTTGATTACAGGAATTAAGTAAAGTTAAAAAACAAAAACAAATAAATAGAAAAATGAAAAAATAAAACTTTAAAATTATTTTGCTTTTTTTAGCAACTCTGAGTGTGATGGATTCATGAACAATTTATTATGTTTTAATTATCAAATATTTATTATTCAGATTTTATTCCAGGTCTTACATCAACCGACCAGAAGTCTTAGCTAACTACATCAACCCCATGTATGATCCTAACCCTGCAGTGATATGGCCCTCTGTAGCACCTCAAAGTTTGGTAAATAATTTTAGTTTATAACTTCCCCTAGAAGGTCTGTCTGTCCATCTGTCTGTCCATCAACCCCATGTATGACCCCAACCCTGCTGTAATATGGTCCTCTGTGGCACCACAATGTTTGGTAAGCATGATTGCATTATTAGCTCACCTGAGCACGAAGTGCTCAAGGTGAGCTATTGTGGTCGCTTTTTGTCCGTCGGCGTCCGTCCGTCCGTCAGTCCGTCCGTCTGTCCACAATTTGTTGTTAACACTCTAGAATCCACAAATATTGACCAATCTTAACCAAACTTAAACAAAACATGTATGACCATAAGTTCTCGTATGAGTTCGATTTTGGGTCAGATCGGACCAGGAAGTCAGGAGTTATGTGCCCTTGAACGTCAAAAATAGCTACTTTTTAAGTTGTTAACACTCTAGCATCTACAAATATTGATCAATCAAGACAAAACTTGGACATAATGTTTGAGACCATAAGTTCTCGGATGAGTTCGATTTTGGATTAGATCGGACCAGGAAGTCAGGAGTTATGTGCCCTTGAACGTCAAAAATAGCTACTTTTTAAGTTGTTAACACTCTAGCATCTACAAATATTGATCAATCAAGACAAAACTTGGACATAATGTTTGACACCATAAGTTCTCGGATGACTTCGATTTTGGGTTAGATCGGACCAGGAAGTCAGGAGTTATGTGCCCTTGAACGTCAAAAATAGCTACTTTTTAAGTTGTTAACACTCTAGCATCTACAAATATTGATCAATCAAGACAAAACTTGGGCATAATGTTGGAGACCATAAGATCTTGTATGAGTTCGATTTTCAGCCTGATCGGATCAGAAAGACAAGAGTTATGTGCCCTTGAATTCAACAAAATTGCCATTTTAGGCTGTTTTCGACCTTGTTTGCCCTCTAGAATCTACTACTATGAATCAATCAAGACAAAACTTAGACACAATGTTTGGGACCCTAAGATCTTTCATGAGTTAGATTTTCAGCCTGATCGGTTTAGAAAGTAAAGAATTATGTGCCCTTGAATTTGACAAAATTGCCACTTTCGGCCGTTTTCGACCTTGTTTGCCCTCTAGAATCTACAACTATGAATCAATCAAGACAAAACTTAGACACAATGTTGGAGATTATAAGATCTTTGATCATTTCGATTTTCAGTCTGATCTGATCAGAAAGTCGAGAGTTACTTGCCCTTGAATTTGACAAAATTGCCTTTTTCGGCTGTTTTCGACCTTGTTTACACTCTAAAATTTACAATTATTAATCAATCAAGACAAAACTTGGACACAATGTTGGGCACCATAAGATCTCGGATGAGTTTGATTTTCACAACGTTATTGACCATAAGTTTGTTTTCAGTCGTAAATATTAATCTAATTGAACAAAATTGTAGCTGATATCATTTTGGTTCAGGTGAGCGATATAGGACCATCATGGTCCTCTTGTTTCAAAATTGTATCTTGGTTTTTTTTTTAAAGTATATTGGTGTGGCAGGGTTGGGGAAATTTGGAGCTTTGAAATTATACCTTACTGTGGGTTGTCACAGAGATACTTAGTTTTTAGCTCACCTGAGCACAAAGTGCTCAAGGTGAGCTATTGTGGTCGCTCACCGTCCGTCGTCCGTCCGTCCGTCCGTCTGTCCGTCCAATTTCTTTAAACATCTTCTCCTCCTATACCATTGGGCCAATTTTTACCAAACTTGGCAGGAATGTTCCTTGAGTGACCCTTCTTAAAACTTGTTCGCGGATTTTTGATTGGCCAAAAAATGTGGGCGTGGCAGGGCGGGGCTTATAAATCTTAAGAAAATTCTTTAAAAATCAACCATTGGGCCAATTTGAACCAAACTTGGCAGAAATGTTCTTTTAGTGACTCTTTTGAAAATTTGTCCACAAATTTTAAGATTTGTCAAAAAATGTGGGTGTGGCAGGGTCAAACTTCCAGAAATCCTAAGAAAATTCTTAAAAAATCAACCAGGTATAATATGTTTAGTGGGAGTCAAAACCTCATAACTACAGCTCGACAAAGCTGGAGTTACGAGGTTTTGATCCCCCACTGGGGATAGGTCTAATCCCCATAATATCAACAAATACAGGGAAATGTTTACTTTAGACGGACACATGTTTACACTAGACAGGCCAGAATCGGGAGCTGCAGGTTAAAAGGGGTAAATAGAATTCTATTTGTTATTTAAACTATCCTTTGTTGTTGGTACTCATTTAAATAGTTTTGGTTAGATCATTCAAATGAATACCCTCATCACAGGGTTTGATAAACATTGAAAGATATTTTACAATTAGGAAAGCCCTTAACCTCTCTTATTTGATTAAACCCTTTCCTGAAAATGCCTGGTTTGACATCCCTATATAATTAGAAAAGGCTTGGGAAAATATTGAGTCAAATGAAGAAAAGGCTGATGATCAGTAATTTTCTCCCTTTGTCTCAATATTTTATCTGCTTTATTGTGCATGAATCCTTTCTTTATCCATATCAATTTTATGTTCTTTTTTTTAACCCTTTCCCAAATGACACAAGTGTAATTTTTCCAATTAGAAATCCACTACAGACGTCAAAATGAAAGTCGACAAAGACAGGATTTGTGTAAAATATAGCACATAAAATATTGAGACAAAAGGAGAGTCTGTTGGTTATCAGCAGTTTCTTCTTTTGTCTCAATCTTTTCCCAAGCATTTTCTATTAGGGACGTCAAAGCCAGGTCTTGTTTTGGAAAGGGTTAATTGGAACAGTCTATTCCTTTTCAGTTTGGGAAGGGATTAAGCAGGTTTTGGCTCACTGATTGAAAATGCTGGGAAAATGTTATAGCAAAAGGAGAAAATGCTGATAGCCTATATTTGCATCTTTTGCCTCATCATTTTCTGGCCACTTTTGTACACGAATGCAGTCTTGCTCAACATTCTGTTTTGTTAGTTACAGCAGATTTTAATTCTACTGCACTGATGTTATGCTGTTAGGAAAAGATTTAATCTGAATCAAATTGTATCTGCTCAGTGAATAGTTCCCCTATGTTGTGGGTTGACTGGGTTCCATATAAATATGATAAAGAGGGCAGTGTTTGACAATCTTTTCTCAAATTATATGACAATCTTTTCTCAAATAATTATCCCTATGCTGTAGCTTCTGATCATAACAGAAAGTCCTTAGTTATATGCCTTTTCAATTGACAAAATTACCATTTTTGCTCATGTCACCTATGTTCAGGTGAGCGATATAGGACCATCATGGTCCTCTTGTCTTCTAAACTGTTTGGCCTAGAACCTTAAAATGTTGTGTAAGACCTCATGTCATGAATGGCTTTCAGAATACAAAAGTCATTACTATACATTGAAACTAAGCCCTACATTGCGGGTTCTACATTTTACAAGGCAATTTTGATGCTTTTAATTTAAGAATCATACAAGCTGCAGATAAAGGGAGATAATTGCTTTTCAAAAAGCAACATTTTGTTTCGATATTCATCAAACCCTATGTTGTTGGTGATCATTTCAAGCATCTGCTTGAAAAGATTAGTACATTCTGCATAGGGTTTGGATATATAAATAATAAATTTTGAAAGCCTTTCCTATTTCTCTTATCTATTTCTCTTATCTGTTGCTCTGGCTGGCCCAATGTTTATTTTATGTAAACAAATAAGAAAGGATTAGTCTAGCTTATCAGATGGTGGTCTTTCGCTATATTCTTTCAAACCATGGTCCAAATCTTGTTATAATTTGATAAATGATCAATCTCTAACTGATCAGTATGCTTTGAAAATAACCCCTATGTTGTATATTGCGAAATCATGAAATAATTATTGAAAAAAAAAACTTCAACCATTGTGCTAATTATACCCCCGTACCCCGTAAACGAAGTTTGGAGGGGGTATACTGGAATCAGCCTGTCGGTCCAGTGGTTGGATGGTTGGTTTGTTGGTTTGTTGGTCTGTCTCCAAAATTTTGTCCGGACAACTCCTCCTACACTTGTTGACCCATTTAGTTCATACTTGGCACAAGTGTTCATTGTGACCTGTAGATGTGCAAGACGCAAATTTCACGAAAATCTGACCGTTACTTTCTGAGTTATGGCCCCTGATTTGACACAAAAACGCTTGTCCGGACAACTCCTCCTACAGTTACTGTCCGATTTGCTTCATACTTGGCACATGTGTGCATTAGGACCTGTAGATGTGCAAGACACAAATTTCACGGATATCAGACCGATACTTTCTGAGTTATGGCCCCTGATTTGACAAAAAATGCTTGTCCGGATAACTCCTCCTACACTTGTGGACTGATTTAATTCATACTTGGCACAAGTGTTCATTGTGACCTGTAGATGTGCAAGACGCTAATTTCACGGAAATCGGACTGATGCATTTTGAGTTATGGCCCCTGATTTGACCCAAAAATGCTTGTCCGGAAAACTCCTCCTACAGTTACCGTCCGATTTGCTTCATTCTTGGCACATGTGTGCATTAGGACCTGTAGATGTGCAACATGCAAATTTAACCAAAATCTGACCGTTACTTTTTGAGTTATGGCCCCTGATTTGACAGAAAAATGCTTGTCCGGAAAACTCCTCCTACAGTTGTGGACTGATTTAGTTCAAACTTGGCACAAGTGTTCATTGTGACCTGTAGATGTGCAAGAAGCAATTTTAAATGGAAATCGGACTGATACTTTTTGAGTTATGGCCCCTGATTTGACCCAAAAATGCTTGTCCGGACAACTCCTCCTACAGTTACTGTCTGATTTGCTTCATACTTGGCACAGGTGTGCATTAGGACCAGTAGACGTGCAAGATTTGAATTTCACGAAAATCAGACCATTACTTTCTGAGTTATGGCCCCTGATTTAACCCAAAAATGCTTGTCCGGACAACTTCTCCTACATTTACTGTCTGATTTGCTTCAAACTTGGCACAGGTATGCATTAGGACTGTACATGTGCAAGACGCAAAATTTGAGGAAATCAGACTGATACTTTCTGAGTTATGGCCCCTGATTTGACAAAATTTCAAGAAAATTAGATTGACAATTTCTGACTTATGGCTCTTGATTCAACAAAAATGCTTGTCCGAACAAAGGTGGTGCGGGGGTATTTTTATCACCTTCAGTGATAGATTTCTAGTTTGTATTCAATTTTACAGGATTGATTGGAACAAAATTATTTCTTAGTTGTTTCCAAACAGAAAGTCCTTAGTTTCATGCCTTTGAATTTGACAAAATTGCCATTATCACTCTTGTCGTCTTGATTCAGGTGAGCGATTTAGGACCATCATGGTCCTCTTGTAATACACAGACTGGTCCAATTTGAATGTCGCTGAAGATGACCATATCATCATGATATGGTTGTTGATAGAGAAAATGTTTGTGTACATTATGACTTTGAAAATCAGCATTTTCCTCTTTTCCCTCATTGTTGTCCAAACATGGCCTTCTTTGTTAACCCTTTGCCATACAAGACCTGGTTTTGACGCCCCGGATAGAATAGGCTTGAGAAAACATTGAGACAAAAGAAGAAAATGCTGATAACCAGCAGTTTCTCCTTTTGTCTCAATATTTTCCTTGCTATATTACACATAAATTTCATCTTCCACAGCATTTGTTTTGTTGTCTGCAGCAACTATTGAATTGGACCACTCTAAAATTTTGTTGTTTAAGGAAAGGGTTAAGGGGTAAACTTTCCCCATAGGATACATTCTTTAACCCATTACCGCACAGTGACGCCTTTTGACTCCCTAACAACGAAAGGCTTGGGAAAACTTTGTGAAAAATGAAGAAATTGCTTGTCCTCAATGTTTTCTCTACCAAAATTCAAATAATTTTTAAATTTCAATCAACTTGTAATTGTCGTCTGCAACATCTTTGAAATTGGAACAACCCAAAATTGTGCCGTCTTGTAATTGGTTAAACTCTTCTGAATCAAAAGGAGAGAAAATGACAATATATAAATATATTTAGTATAAGATTGGAGACATTTCAAATGACTACCCACAACATTGTGTTTGGATTCAAAATAAGAAAAAATAGAATGCTTTTACCACCTCTTATCTGTTGCTGTGTTTTACAGAATGTGTGGGGATCATTATATCAGCGATCACAGATAAATCAAAACAAACAAAAGGAAGCATGGACTGAGATATTTAAAATAAGAGAAACTGACAAAGAGTTGAGATCAAAAGTGGGAAAACTACGCAGGTAAGTGAACCTTAAAGGGGGAATAACACTTAACATCTTGCAAATTTTCTGAGAACTTCGTACAAAAAAATAAATATATATTATTAAAATATGGTCTTTAAATTGCATATATGCCAAATCTTAGCTTTCTACCTTGTGTATTGGCTTAGATGTCGACGGATTTAAAACCCCATGATTTTTTGTCGGGGGGATAAAAATTATAATAATAAAACATATGGGGTTTTAAATCCGTCAACATCCTAGCCAATACACAAGATAGAAAGCTAAGATTTGGCATAGATGCAATTTAAAGGCCATATTTTCATAATATATATTTATTTTTTGCACGAGGTTCTCTGAAAATTTGTAAGATGTTAAGTGTTATTCCCCCTTTAATCATTATTAATCCATTTTACACAATGACACTTATTGACACCCACAAGAAAAATGCTTGGGAAGACATTGTGGAAAATGATGAAATTGCTTGTGACCAGAAAATTCTCTATTACCCATAATGTTTTGTACCCCAAAATACAAAGATTTTAAAAATTTCATCAACTTGAACTTGTTATCTGCAAACAGTTCAAAATTTGGCCATGTGGTAATGGGTAAAGTATGGTATCGCCTTGCAGTAGTATTGAAAAAACCTTTTCTTCTGAAATAGTTGTTACACCCTGCCTGGCTGTCTGTCTGTCTGTGTACAAAATATTTGTCCGCAGCATAGCTTTGATAGTAAAGTAGCTATGATCATGAAACTTCATGGGTAGGTAGATCTCACTAAGCAGAAGTGTATTGTACTAGGAGCATAACTATTTTGCTTATTATACCCCCCAAATTCAATTTAGGGGGTATATAGGAGTCAGCTTGTCTGTCCGTTGGTCTGTTGGTCTGTTGGTTTTTCTTCAAAAATCTTCTCCTCCTCAACCACTGGGCCAATTCTTTCCAAACTTGGCAGAATTTACAAAATTTATTGGTGAATTTTTGATTCGTCAAAAAATGTGGGCGTGGCAGGGCGGGGCTTATCGGACTTAGAGAAATAATGTGAAAAATCTTTAAAAATCAATTATCAGGCCAATTTGAACCAAGCTTGGCAGAAATGTCCCTTGAGTGACTGTTTTCAACATATGCTCATGAATTTTTCATTCATCAAAAATTGTGGGCGTGTCAGGGCGGGGCTTATCAGACTTCGAGAAATCGTAAGATAATTATTAAAAAATTTTCTTCTCCTTAACCATTGGGCTAATTCTTACCAAACTTGAAAGGAATATTCCTTGGGTGACTCTTTTCAAAACTTGTTCGTGAATTTTTGATTTGTCAAAAATTGTGGGCGTGGCAGCTTAGCAGACTTCGAGAAATCGTAAGATAATTATGCCCCCTTTCGAAGAAAATGGGGGTATATTGTTTTGCAAGTGTCGGTAGGTCGGTCGGTCGGTCTGTCCGTAGAGCAAACCTTGTCCGGAGCATAACTCGAAAAGTATTAAAGGTAGAATCATGAAACTTCACAGGTGGATAGATCTCATTATGGAGAGGTGCAGTGCACAAGAAATGTAACTCTGCCGATCAAATTTTTTGAGTTATTGCCCTTTGTTGATTTTCAAACTTGATTCTTGTCTGGAGCATAACTCAAAAAGTATGTAAGGTAGAATCATGAAACTTCACAGGTAGATAGATCCCATTATGGAGAGGTGCAGTGCACAAGAACCGTAACTCTGCCGATCAAATATTTTGAGTTATTGCCTTTTGTTCATTTTATAACTTGATTCTTGTCCGGAGCATAACTAAAAAAGTATGTAAGGTAGATTCATGAAACTTTACAGGTGGATAGATCTCATTATGGAGAGGTGCAGTGCACAAGAACCGTAACTCTGCCAATCAAATTTTTTGAGTTATTGCCCTTTGTTGATTTAATGATTTGATTCTTGTCCGGAGCATAACTCAAAAAGTATGTAAGGTAGAATCATGAAACTTTACAGGTGGATAGATCTCATTATGGAGAGGTGCAGTGCACAAGAACCGTAACTCTGCTGATCATATTTTTGGAGTTATTGCCCTTTGTTGATTTTCAAACTTGATTCTTGTCTGGAACACAACTCAAAAAGTATGTAAGGTAGAATCATGAAACTTTACAGGTGGATAGATCTCATTATGGAGAGGTGCAGTGTACAAGAACCGTAACTCTGACAATCAAATATTTTGAGTTATTGCCCTTTGTTGATTTTATAACTTGATACTTGTCCGGAGCACAACTCAAAAAGTATGTAAGGTAGAATCATGAAACTTTACAGGTGGATAGATCTCATTATGGAGAGGTGCAGTGCACAAGAACCATAACCTTGCCGATCAACTTTTTGGAGTTATTGCCCTTTGTTGATTTTTACACTTAATTCTTAACCTTGCCTATATCTCAAATATTTTTAGCTCACCTGAGCAACATGCTCAAGGTGAGCTTTTGTGATCACCCTGTGTCCGGCGTGCGTCGTGCGTTGTGCGTCGTGCGTCGTGCGTCGGAAGGCGTCAACAATTTCTTTAAACATCTTCTCCTCCTTAACCACTAAGCCAATTCTTACCAAACTTGGCAGGCATGTTCCCTGGGTGACCCTTTTCAAAACTTGTTTTCAAATTTTTGATTCGTCAAAAAATGTGGGCGTGGCAGGGCGGGGCTTATCAGACTTAGAGAAATTGTTACATAATTCTTCAAAAATCTTCTCCTCCTTAACCATTGAGTCAATTTTTACCAAAGTTGGCAGAAATGTTCCTTGGGTGATCCTTTTCAAAACTTGTTTTCAAATTTTTGATTCGTCAAAAAATGTGGGCGGGGCAGGGCGGGGCTTATCAGACTTAGAGAAATTGTTACATAATTCTTCAAAAATCTTCTCCTCCTTAACCATTGAGTCAATTTTTACCAAAGTTG
Source organism: Fragum sueziense (assembly GCA_963680895.1). Taxonomy (NCBI): domain Eukaryota; kingdom Metazoa; phylum Mollusca; class Bivalvia; order Cardiida; family Cardiidae; genus Fragum; species Fragum sueziense. Next base: position 5,097,595 of record OY804608.1, read on the forward strand.
GCAGAAATGTTCCTTGGGTGATCCTTTTCAAAACTTGTTTTCAAATTTTTGATTCGTCAAAAAATGTGGGCGTGGCAGGGCGGGCTTATCAGACTTAGAGAAATTGTTACATAATTCTTCAAAAATCTTCTCCTCCTTAACCATTGAGTCAATTTTTACCAAAGTTGGCAGAAATGTTCCTTGGGTGATCCTTTTCAAAACTTGTTTTCAAATTTTTGATTCGTCAAAAAATGTGGGCGGGGCAGGGCGGGGCTTATCAGACTTAGAGAAATTGTTACATAATTCTTCAAAAATCTTCTCCTCCTTAACCATTGAGTCAATTTTTACCAAAGTTGGCAGAAATGTTCCTTGGGTGATCCTTTTCAAAACTTGTTTTCAAATTTTTGATTCGTCAAAAAATGTGGGCGTGGCAGGGCGGGCTTATCAGACTTAGAGAAATTGATAAATAATTATTCAAAAATCTTCTTCTCCCTAACCATAGAGTCAATTTTTACCAAAGTTGGCATAAATGTTCCTTGGGTGACCCTTTTCAAAACTTGTTTTCAAATTTTTGATTCGTCAAAAAATGTGGGCGTGGCAGGGCGTGGCTTATCAGACTTAGAGAAATTGTTACATAATTCTTCAAAAATCTTCTCCTCCTTAACCATTGAGTCAATTTTTACCAAAGTTGGCAGAAATGTTCCTTGGGTGATCCTTTTCAAAACTTGTTTTCAAATTTTTGATTCGTCAAAAAATGTGGGCGTGGCAGGGCGGGGCTAATCAGACTTTGAGTAATTGATAAATAATTCTTCAAAAATCTTCTTCTTCCTAACCATAGAGTCAATTTTTACCAAAGTTGGCATAAATGTTTCTTGGGTGACCCTTTTCAAAACTTGTTTTCAAATTTTTGATTCGTCAAAAAATGTGGGCGTGGCAGGGCGGGGCTTAGCAGACTTAGAGAAATTGTTAAATAATTCTTTAAAAATCAAATGTTGATCCAATTTGTACCAATCTTGGCTGGAATGTTTCTTGAGTGACTGTCTTTACTTCCTGTTGATGAATTTTTGATTCATCAAAAAATGAGGGCGTGGCAGGGCGGGGCTTATCAGACTTAGAGAAATTGTTAAATAATTCTTCAAAAATCTTCTTCTCATTAACCATTGAGTCAATTTTTATCAAACTTGGCAGAAATGTTCCTTTGGTGATCTTTTTTCAAAATTTGTTTTCAAATTTTTGATTCATCAAAAAATGTTGGCGTGGCAGGGCGGAGCTTATCAGACTTAGAGAAATTGTTAAATAATTCTTTAAAAATCAAATGTTGATCCAATTTGTACCAATCTTGGCTGGAATGTTTCTTGATTGACTGTCTTTACTGCCTGTTGATGAATTTTTGATTCATCAAAAAATCAGGGCGTGGCAGGGCGGGGCTTATCAGACTTAGAGAAATTGTTAAATATTTTTTCAAAAATCTTCTACTCATTAACCATTGAGTCAATTTTTATCAAACTTGGTAGAAATGTTCCTTGGGTGATCTTTTTCAAATTTTTTTTTCAAATTTTTGATTCATCAAAAAATGTGGGCGTGGCAGGGTGGAGCTTATCAGACTTAGAGAAATTGTTAGATAATTCTTTAAAAATCAAATATTGATCCAATTTGTACCAATCTTGGCTGGAATGTTCCTTGAGTGACTGTCTTTACTGCCTGTTTTCAAATTTTTGATTCGTCAAAAAATGAGGGCGTGGCAGGGTGAGGCTTATCAGACTTAGAGAAATCATTAAGTAATTCTTAAAAAATCTTCTTCTCCTTAACCAATGGATCAATTTTTACCAAACTTGGCAGAAATGTTACTTGGATGACCCTTTTTAAAATTTGTTTTCAAATTTTTGATTCGTCAAAAATGTGGGCGTGGCAGGGCGGTGCTTATCAGACTTAAAGAAATCATGAAAAAAATCTTTAAAAATCAACCATTGATCAAATTTAAACCAAATCTGGCAGATCTGTTTCTTGAGTGACTGTTTTCAATGTGTGTTTATGAATTTTTTGATTTGTCAAAAAATGTAGGCGCTGCAGGGCGGGGCTTATCAGACTTGGAGAAGTTATTAAACGAATCCTTGAAAATTTTCTTCTCCTTAACTGTTAGACAAATTGTATCAAATTATCCAGGAATGTTCCTTGGGTACCCGTTTTTATTTATTTTTTTACAAATTTGTGATTGGTTGAAAATATGGGCATGGCAGGATGTTTATACGACTAGGAGAAATGACAGGAAAATTCTTTAAAAATCAACTGTTGGGCCAATTTGAACCAGGGATGTTGCTTGAGTGACTCTTTTTAACAATAATATTGTTTGTGAATTTTTGATTTGTTAAAAAATTTGAGTGTGGCAGGGTAGGGCTTATCAGACTTCAAAAAATCATAAAGAAATTCTTCAAAAATCAACCATGGGGCCAATTTAAACCAAGAGAACAAAATGCTTATTGAGTTACTCTTTTCAAACACTTGGTTATAAATTTTTGATAGGATAATAAATGTTGATGAGGCAAGGAGGGGCTTATCATATTAAGCGTATTAATGCCTGTAATGTAGCATTCTGATGTTTCAAAATTGTAAATTGTTAATTGTAAAAGTTTAATCCTGATTATCAAACTGGAACAGCACATGATATTCAATTTTAAAGATGTATGCAAATGCTACTACATGCAATATGATTGAATACTAATGTGACTTCATTGTCTTCATTGGAAATTATGAAACTTAATTTACAATAGCTTGATACGACATACATATTTGTTTACAAAAAAAATTATATTGTACACCATCAAATACAGGAAAAACTCAGGTGAGCGATATCAGTGCCTTTCAGGCACTCTTGTTACACATACAGCCTTGATATCTCACACATAGATACCTCCTATCAACATCATTCACAATTGACCATGATCTTGGACCTTGTGACCTTGACCTTGGAGTTTGACCTACTTTAAAGAAAATTAAACCGGGCATATATCTCATGACCTATTACACATACAGCCTTGATATTTCACACATGGACACCTCCTACCAAGACCTTTCACAATTGACCATGACCTTGGACCTTGTGACCTTGACATTGGAGTTTGACCTACTTTTTAAAAACTTTAACCTAGTCGATATATCACGTCCTTTTACACATACAGCCTTGATATTTGACACATGGAAACCTCCGACCAAGACCTATCACATATGACTTTGATCTTGGACCTTCTGACCCTAACCTTGGAGTTTGACCTACTTTTAAAAAAAATAAACTGTGCATATATCTCATGTGCTATTACACATACAGCCTTGATATTTGACACATGTACATCTACCACCAATACCTTTCACATTTGACAATGACCTTGGACCTTGTGACCTTGACCTTGGTGTTTGGCCTACTTTTATAATACATTAACCTGGCCTATATTTTATGTCATTTTACACATACAGTATTGATATTTCACACATGTTCACTTCCAACCAAGACATTTCACTTTTGACCATGACCTTGGACCTTGACCTTGAAGTTTGACTTACCTTTAAAAGACTTAAACTAGGCCTATATCTCATGTCCTGTTACCTATACAGTCTCAATATTTTACACATAGACACCGCCTACCAAGACCTTTCACATTTGACCATGACCTTGGCCTGTGTGACCTTTACCTTTGATTTTTACATACTTTTAGAAATCTTTAACCTAGCCTTTATCTTATGTCCTATTACTTCTACAGCCTTGATATTTCTCACATAGACACCTCCTACCAAGACCTTTCACATTTGACCATGACCTTGAATATTTCAACCTTGACCTTGGAGTTTGACCTACTTTTAAAAAAAACTTAAACCTGGCATATATATCATGTCCTTTTACACCTACAGCCTTGATATTTCACATATGGACACCTCCCACCAAGACCTTTCACATTTGACCATGACCTTGACCTTGGCATTTGGCCTACTTTTAAAAACTTTAACCTGGCCTATATTTCATTTTACTTTTACATATACAGCCTTGATATTTCACACTTAGACACCTCCTACCAAGACCTTTCATATTTGACCATGACCTAGGACCTTGTTAACTTGACCTTGGACTTTGACCTACATCAAATGTAGGCCCTTGAGGGGGGCATATATGTTTTACAAACATCTCTTGTTATTCAAAAATCTTCTCCTTCTCAACCACTGGGCCAATTCTTTCAAAACTTGGCAGAAATGTTTCTTAGATGACCCTTTTCAAAACTTGTTCGTGAATTTTTGATTCATCAAAAATTGTGGGCGTGGCAGGGCGGGGCTTATCAGACTTAGAGAAATCATGTGAAAAATCTTTAAAAATCAATTATCAGGCCAATTTGAACCAAGCTTGGCAGAAATGTCTCTTGAGTGACTGTTTTCAACACATGCTCATGAATTTTTGATTCGTCAAAAATTGTGGGCGTGGCAGGGCGGGGCTTATCAGACTTCGAGAAATCATAAGATAATTCTTCAAAAATCTTCTCCTCCTTAACCATTGGGCTAATTATTACCAACCTTCAAAGGAATGTTCCTTGGGTGACCCTTTTCAAAACTTGTTCGTGAATTTTTGATTCATCAAAAATTGTTGGTGTGGCAGGGCGGGGCTTATCTGACTAGGAGAAATCATGTGAAAAATCTTAAAAAATCAATTATTCGGCCAATTTGAACCAAACGTAGCAGGAATGTCCCTTGAAAGACTGTATTCAACACATGTTCATGACTTTGGATTGGGTGAAAAACATCGGCTTGGCAGGGCGGGGCTTACCAGACTTCAAGAAATCGTTAGATAATTCTTCAAAAATCTTCTTCTCCTTAACCATCAGGCGATTTGTTACCAAGCTTGGCAGGAATGATCATTGGGTGACTCGTTACAATATCTGTTCGAGAATTTTGTATTCGTCAAAAATGTGGTCTTGGCAAGGCAGGGCTTATCGGTTGTGAATTTTTGATTTATTGAAAAAATGTGGGCATGGCAGGGTGGGGCAATTGATCAGCTCACAGTTCAAATGAAATGTTCTTCTCAAAATGCACAAAAACAGTGCTGTTGGTATGATCACTTTCAGTGATATTCTAGTTTTGTTTAGTTATTGCCCTTTGTTTTCGACAAAAACGCTTTTAGGGACAAATGCAGTGGCAGGGGTATTTTTTCACCTTTAGTGATAGATTTGTAGTGTATGTGCCTGTGTTTGTAGATTAGGATCTATTGTTATTGTTTAACTTTCCCAAATAAGACTGGGTTTTGATGCCCTAACTTAAAAGAATTGACAAAACATTGATGTGAAAAAAGAACATGGGATAATCATCTTTCAGAAATTTTACCTTTAGTAACATTTGTCGTCTGCAGCAGCTTTGGAATTTGACAACCATAGAATTGTGTTGGTTGGGAAAGGTTTAAAACAATGAATATTTTCTTTTTCAGACAACTAGCAAGTTTAGAGAATGAGGCCGTTACTGCAGGTGTTATTCTTCCTTCTGCATTAGATGGGGAGGTTAAAGAATAGAGAAAACAGGACCATAGTTCATATCACAGGACTAGAATTTCCCTAAACATTTGACTAGTTATATTTTGAAAGTGGCTTTTGAAATCACCTGTAAAAAGATAAATTAACTCCCAAAAAGCCAGTCAAACATAATGAACAACAACAAAATACCAGCAGAAAAGAATGTGCATTTGCACTGATATCTCATTTTCTCTTGATTTATTTCACTTGCAAAATCTTGTTGCAGAAAACAACACTTTCAATTTTCATTTTTGACGGGCAAATTGCCAGTATGCCAGATGAAATTAGAACCCTTTATCATATGTGACCTGTCACGCAAAAAAGGACCATTTGCAAACCCACTTTTTGAGATTAGAAACCATGATGTAAACATATTATGTATTGTAAACTCTTTAACCCTTTCTTAAACAATAAAATTTGGACCTGCCTCATTCTGAAGGTGTTTACAACAACAAAATTGATGTCAATAAAGATAGGTACTGTGCTGAATGCAGCAAAAAAAATATTGAAGCAAAAGGTGGATTAGGGACTTCAAAATCAGAACCTGTTTGGGAAAGGGTTAAACACAATAGTAAGCTTCATGTTGTTTGCAAAGAGAGTGTGATATTTTACTGTTTTCGGAACAATAACCAGGGGCCCATATTATCAATACGGCCATGGCGCAGTTGGTATCGCATCTGCCTCTCATTCGAGAGGTCCTGGGTTCGATACCCGCTGCGGCTAATACCCTTTCTGACAAAAATGTCACTCATCAATGGTTTGATATCGTGAGCCTATGTTGGGGAGCAGCTGGAGGCTCGGTCAGGGTATTGTGGTAGTACTGGTGAGAGAAATACCAGGAATCCATGGTTAGTTGCTCCAGCTGCCACGATATAACCTTAGTAGTTGAAAATGGCGTAAAACCCCAATAAACCAAATCATATTATCAACAAATTTGCAACCACGTTTTTGTGTAAATTGTGTAACAAAATATCTGATTGCTCGAGAAATCAAATCAGGCCAATCAGATTTGTTGTTACAAGTAATTACGACAAAAATAATTGTATGATCATTGATATTAGGGCCCCCAGATTATGAATTTCCACACAAAAACTTTTTTCTATGACACTTGATATAAATGCTTGGGAATATTTTTTTTAAATTAAAGAATAATTGCATGTTTTTCCAAGCCTAATGCAATCTACTGTTTTGTGCCTCCATATCAAAAGATTGGGGGCATATTGTTTCACTCCTGTCTGGATGTCTGTCCATCTGTCTGTCCGACCAAAAAACTTAATACTGGCCATTTGGGGGCATTCTTGTTTCACACCCACATCTTGTCCTTTTAGCTTTTGACTTTCGTTAACTTTCAAAAGGATTCAACAATGTCAACAAAAAAAAGAAAAGGCGAAAGACTTTGTCCAAGGTTGTTGACCAATTTGAAACTTTTTTCTGACAATGGATGTTCCTTTTATGGAAATGCTTTCTCACGATTTTAATCTAGAATTCTCTGTACAATTTGATGCCTTCACACAACAAAGTGGTTTGGTATGTTGATGGCTTTGATCTTGTTGTGCAACAGTTTCATTTTTAACCAACCCATTGCCACGCATTGACTCTTTTTCCTCCCCAAAAGGACAAGGCTTTTGAAAACTTTTTGGAAAATGAAGAAATTGCTTGTCACAAGCAATTTCCTCATTTTCCACAATGTTTCCTACCCCAGAAGGCCAAATACTCCAAATTTTATTCACTTGAAAGTGTTGTCTGTTTGGACTAAGCCAAAGTCTTGTCATTTTGTAATGGGTTAATCTAGAGCTCCCTGAATAATTTGATGCCTTCAAACATTAAAGAAGTGTTTTGTTTGATATGGTTTCACTGATGACTTTAATCTTGTTATGCAACAGTTTCATTTTCAGCTTGCCAGACGGCAAAATTTTTGGACTGTTCCAATTTCAAAGATTTTGCAGATGACAATTTTAAGTGAACGAAATTTGAATGTTTTGGTTTTACAGGGAAGAAAACATTATGGAAAATGGAGAAATTGCTTGGCACAGGCAATTTCTTAATTTTCAACAATGTTTTCAAAAGCGATAATCTTGTAGGAAGTCAAAAAGAGTCATTGGGTTGTAATGTGTTGAAATTCTCAGTTAAATGACAAACATTTGCAGACTCAGCGCAATTGATAGAAAATGAGAAAATGCTACTATTTCACAGGTACATCTATTTTCTTATCTCCTACTGTATTTGATAAAAAAAGATGATAAACATTAAGGTTTTGCTTCATGTCCAATTTAGACAAAATTCTGGAAAACATTGAGAGATACTGCCCAATTGAAGAGTTTGCCATTAGTTTTATGCATTGTATTTATTGCTGAATCTGTAATTCTAATGTACATTCATTAATTGACATTTTATTATGCTCCTGCATCGAAAGACTGAGGGCATATTGTTTTACCTTTGTCTGTCTGTCTGTCTGTCCATCTGTCTGTCTGTCTGTCATTCCAAAAACTTATTGTGAAAACTTGACATGAAAATTTAACATTCACCCTTTCTCCAAAAATAGCCGTTTATGGGTCATTAGTGTTTCACAAACACATCTTGTTGTTGATAATGAAATTGAATTGGAACCAGGAAGAAAGGCCCTTATATCATTTGATAGTACCATGTTACATGATTCCTGTGTTTCTAAGTGATGTCTGATAATGATTCATGCTGATTTCCTACACTAGCTGCAGTTCATAAAGAATTTCGTTGCTTTCTTCAAAATCCTTGTAACTTTTGCTTTAACCCTTTCCCAAAGAAGACCTGGTTTTGACGTCCCTACTAGAATAGGCTTGGAAATACACTGAGACAAAAGAAGAAACTGCTGATAACCAGCAGTTTCTCCTTTTGTCTCAATTTTTATGCACCCCGAAAAAATTTCGGGGGAGCATATAGTCGCCAAGCTGTCCGTCCGTCCGTCTACAGCCATATCCCAGCAACCCTTGGACCAAATTCAATCAAACTTCACATGTGAACTCCCTGGGTCAATACCTAGGGATCTTTTTCTCCGTTTGTAATTTTAAGGCTGCGTCATGGAAAAAGGGACCTTAGTGTAAAAAATAGTTTTTCTCTTATTTCTCTTCATCTAATGGGCAGAATTTAATGAAATTTTGTGCTCATGTAATAAATAGCATGTTCTAGACCATATTCTATAAATAATGTGTGTACCAAAAAGCTGTCATGGGAAAAGGGGGCTTAATGTATGATAGTTTTTATTTTGTGACAAACACTTATTCGGGGAGCATAATCCGTCTGTGACGGCTCTTGTTTCCGACCTATTTTGCACACAAATGGTTTCCTTACTTATATTCAATTTGTTCTATGCAGCATAGAATTTTGTTGTTTGGGAAAGGGTTAAACAAGTTTTTCATTGAGAAGCGACGATATGTGAGAGAACAACGTGGATCCTAATCACTATGCATGTATATGCAGGCTGATCTGAATTTATGTTGATTTCATATGCCATGTATACCCTTTATACAGATCCAGACTCAACCGTTTTTCAATGAACATTCCTTGAAGTTTATGTATTAATGTAGCTATTGTAAAATATTTTGTTGAATGTTTTTATATAATTTATGTATTTGAGTTCTATATGGGCTTGTGCAATAAAGTCTTGTACACAACAGTTTTGCTTTTGTTTCTGATTTAACCCTTTCCCAAACAAGACCTGGTTTTGACATCCCTTACAGAAAAGGTTTGGGAAAACATTGAAACAAAAGAAGAAACTGCTGATAACCAGCAGTTTCTCCTTTTGTCTCAATATTTTCTGTGACATATTTTACACAAATCCTATCTTTAATTACATTCATTTTGTCATTTGTGGCAGTTTTTGAAGTGGATCACCCTAAAATTGTGTTGTTTGGGAAAGGGTTAAAGGTCTCTGGTTTGATTCCCTGCCACTCCGTCCGTCTTTAGATGAGACTTGAATCCTTTCCCAAATGAAAGAAAAAATGAGCCGGGATCTGGAAAAAAAGTCCCTTAAAGCATTTTTGAAAATTGAGTTTCAAGATAAGCCTGATGTCAAATGCAGTTCAATGTGCATCCATGCGGCTCTCTTTAAGTTGCTACAGGTCTTGAAGAAGCTATTAGAGAACAACATGGATCCTGATCAGACTGTGCGTACGCACAGGCTGATCTGGATCTATGTTGGGCTCAAAAGCCTTAAGGGACGTTTTTCCAGATCCTGGCTCAAATGTATTAGACTGTTGCAATTTGAAAGCTAATGCAGATAATGAAATAGATGCTTACAAAGCTATGGTGTGTGGTAAAAATAGCCAAGAAAAAATCGAAATAAAAGAAAAAATGATGTTTACCAGCATGTTCTCTTTTTGTCATAATTTTTTCAGAGGCTTCTTTTTTGTAGACATCAAAACCATGGCTTTCCTGGTAAAGGATTTAAATGTTCCCTTCACCATCAATAAGCACCGACTCAATGGCATAGGCAGAATATTTGCCGAGAGCCCCAAAAGGTCAGTTGGTAACGTCAGAGTCTGTCAATCCATGGGTCGCAAGTTCGAACCCCGGCTTGGCCAGTATCCATTCTGACATTTGACAAAAGTCATTTGTCCCTCACCAATGGGTGTGAATCATATATGTTTTAGAGCAGCTGGAGGGTCGGTTTGGATATTTTGGTGGTACTGGTGAGAGAAATAACAGGAACTGGTTAGGTGCTCCAGCCGCCGCGATATGACCATAGTAGTTGAAAACGGTGTAAAACACAATAAATCAAATCATAGGCAGAATAGAGGAGCTTGAGAGGCAATTTAGTATTGTTTGGGAAAGTGTTAATATTGTAAGCAGGTGCAATCAGGAGTTTAACGATATTACTTTTATAGGAATGAAGTATTAAAACTTTACCACATAAAGATGCCTTTTGACGGCCTACAAAATAAAGGCTTTGGAAAAACTTCGAGGGAATGAAGAAATTACTTGTGACAAGCAATTTCTTCAATTCCCACAATGTTTTCTACCCAAGAAGATCCACGAATATAAAATTTGATTCTCTTGAAAATGTATTCTGCAACTTCTTTGAATTTAGACCAGTCTAGAATTTGCGTCTGGTAATGGGTTAAAGCTTGCCACTATCTAAGATGAGAAATGACAACATTTTACTGTTGAATCCTTTGCCTAACGACAAGATTCAAAGGTTGTCCAATTAGAAAACTGTTGCAGACGACAAACTTTACATCAGTAAAGATAGGATTTGTATACAATTTAGCACAGAAAATTTTGAGGCAAAAGGAGAAAATGCTGATCATCAGCATTTTCTCCTTTTGCCTCAATATTTTCTCATGCCAATGCTGTTAAGGTCGTCAAAGACAGATCTTGTTGTGGAAAGGTTTATTTCGACTTTTTTGACCATGATTATGATCTTGTGTTAGTCTAGTTCGTAAGTTTGATCAGAACCAATTCTGCTCCACCATTGATATGACTTTACAATAATTATTCAAGGTGGAATGCCCGTTATGTGGCCATTTTGAAACAGTGTTTTATACGCCCGAAGGGTCGTATTATGTTGTGGCCCCCGTCGTCCGTCCGTCTGTCCGTCCGTTAGAATTTCTTGTGTGCGCAACCCCTCCTATAATTTTGATCGTAATTTGATCAAACTTGCCACAATTATAGTTGTGCACACTGCTTACGGAATTCAGATTACTCTTTTTTTGTTCTTGAATTATATGCCCTTGAATTAAAAAATGCTCATTTTCTTGTGTGTGCAACTTCTACAGTTTTGATCAGAATTTGATCAAACTTGCCACAATGAATCTCCATGGTGTGCACATCGCTTGTACGGAATTTGGATAACTGTTTTCGTTCTTGCATTATCTGCCCTTGAATTTAAGGAAATTTACTCCTGTGCGCAACTCCTACAGTTTCAACCAGAATTGAATCAAATTAGACACAATGAATCTCTATTGTATCTGGTTCTGCAAACAAAATTTTGATAACTTTTCATGTTTGAATTATTTGCCATTGAATTGAAAAAGTGGCAAATTTTACTGACAAGCCCCTCTCGGGCGTATATTCGCCGCCCTGCGAAGCTCTCGTTTTTCGAGAGGCGTCGTTACGTATCTGAGTCTATTACAGAAACGACTTTACGTCGTAGATGTCACCATTGCCTTGCGAAGATGTATTTCAAGTAACGCGACGATTATAGGCTAAAAATATAAAATTAATTTCATTTATTACAACGAATAAAACATTAGATCTAGATGAGACAAATTTAAACTGTCATTTAGAGAGTTTATGTTCTTTCTAAAAATATATAGCCTAATAATATTAATTTTAAAGATATTCGTGCGCGAATAAGATGCTATGCAATTGAATTACATGTACTGTATTTTGAAAATGAATGCTATTTGAGATATAAAGTTTCGTTTGATAATTTGATACATCATTCGTTCGGGTTTTTTTTTAAAGAAGGATTGAACACGGTGGGGAATAACATGTCACAGCATGTTGATTTTCTTAATTTGGTCGATCTTTTAAACAACATCTGATAAAAAGTTATTCACGACACCAAAAAAGTTTTGATGTCAATATGTTTTCTTAGTATAGTATAGTATAGTATAGTATAGGTAATGGGGTCACATGATTAACCGCCATGTCAAACGACGCATTTCTCGACTGTTCCAAATTCTAAGGCACCGCATTCGACAAAATACATGATATTCCTTTTTGAAATCTGTATGTAATGTAACATGGAAAGCATTGTAAGAGAAAATGCTGGATATAAGCATTCTCGTATTTTCACTGAATGCTTTACGAAACGCTTTAGATAATTTGACATCAAAACGATGGCTTGTTTTGGAAAGGAGATATTCTAATTTTATTTCAAATATACCGTATGTAACGTTTGGTCATTGGAGACCTTAGTAGCTCTAGGTGCTTTAGAACTATCTTAAATCTGGAAATCTGACATCAAAAATATAAAAGAAAATATAAAAAAATAAGACATGAAATTTAAGATGATTAAATCATTTAATATTTTTGCCAGGATGTTGACGTTCTAAAAAAGAATTTAAGACGATATGGTTAGATCATAGTCATTTTTACGAGTTTTATTATATCTACTCAGCAGAATTTCTGCGAAAATGATATTTTATTTCCAAACGCAACTTGATTAGTTTAGCTCTTTCTCATACCTGTGTGATTCTGTTTTGGCGTCCTTAAAGACTCAGGAAAAATCAAAATACTAATAACCAGAATTTCTCCTTTTGTCACAGTATTTTCGATACTAAGTTGTACATGTACATGTTTTGAAATTCCTTATTGATGCAAAAGGGGGAAATGCTGATAACAATTATTTTTCTTATTTTATCTCAATTTTTCCCAACCTCTTTTTTAGGGACGTCAAAACAACGTCTTGTTTGGGAAAGGGCTAATTTTTGTCAACGCTGAGAACATTCACGAATAGGGAAGGAATTTATTCTGTTTACTTTGACGTGATCTCGGACAAACAAATAGTATTTCGTATGTGTTGTTATAACATCTCGTAACTACGGCTTGATTCAAGCCGTAGTTACGAGATTTTGTAGCAACACCGACGAATTATCAATACATAATGATAACGGTAAACAAAGTCTATTTTTAGCACAAAATTCATTGCTATTCACGAATGTTGTCAGCTTTGATATGGAACTTATGTATTAGAGATCTTAGTATAACAATGTAACCCATTACCAGACGACAAGGCTTTGGACTTGATTCAAAGACAGACAACAATAATTTCAGATGATTGATTTTAGCTCCACTGGCCTGAAGGCCAGCGGGCTTTTGTCATGGCGGTATGTCCGTCGTACGTCTGTCCATGCGTATGTCCGTAAACTTTTTCTATAAAAATCTTCTTCTCAAAAAGTACTGAATGGAATACAACCAAACTTCGCAGGAATGATTCTTGGGTGACCCTCTCTCAGATTCCTTCAAACAATTTTGATTGTACCATAACAACATGAGCTATCTGCCCTTGAATGTCAAAAATGGCTTATTGTGACATTGATTTCATCCAAACAACTACACATATCTACCAATCAAAACAAAATATGGACAGGATGTTGGATGCTATAAGATATTGTCTGAGTGTAATTTTCAGCTTGATTGGAATTTTATATCAATAGTTATATATCCCTTGAATTTTGACAAACTTGCCATTTTCGATTTTGTTTTTTTTTATTGTAACAACTATAAATATTAACAGTTCAACGCAAAACTAGGACAGTATTATGTTGACTAATAGATCTTGCATAAATTTATGGAATTCTCAGCCTGATCAGAATACCACATGCTGAGTTTTGTGCCATTGAATTTGACAAAAGTTCAGCTTTCAACTCTGTTTTCACTCTCTCAGCTGCAAATATGGACCAATCAAGACAATTTGTGGACAGAATATTGGTAACTATAGGATCTTACCTGAGTGTAATTTCAGCTTGTTTTTACAATTATTTTTTTTTATAGAAAACGTTGTGGGAAATGAAGAAATTGCCAAAAAGTTTTCTATTTTGCATTATCTCGAGGGGCGCCAAAAACATCGCTATATGGGAATGGGCAAAAATATAGGCCTACATACATCGGAGGGTATGGTGGGTATCCTGGTAGATCTTTCAATATGGGGAATAAAGTATGCAAATTAAAAAAAAATAAGCAATACGCATGTTTGTTTACAAAAGTAAAGGAAAATACAGCTCAAGATAAATGACCTGGCAGAGCATCTCTAGCTATTAGTTAGAAATGCTCTGTTACGGGGTTTTATTTCAAAACGGGTTGCAACAATGCTCTGCTAGGTCATTTATAGTGAGCTATATCAAAGTCCCGTGATTGTCGACCCATATAAAGGTATGTCAAGAAACAACAACAAAAAACGTAAATGAAATAAAGTATACTCGTTTATAGAATAAAATACTAAAATATAACTTTTTCATACAATTAACACAGAGTACAGTCGACATTCGTTATCTCGACATCGAAAATGTCAAATTTCTGTTTAACCCTTTCCAAGACAGGACCTGATTTTGACGTCTCTAACATAAAATGCTTCAGAAAACATTTAGGCAAAAGAAGAAAATACTGATAATCAGCATTTTCTCCTTTTGTCTCAATATTTTCTGTGTAAAATTATATACAAATCATTTCTCCTTCAACTTTTGTCGTCGGCGTGAGATTTAAAATGGCCACCCTAAGATTTGGTCGTTTGGGAGTCAAAAGATACGAACTTCCGAAGTTAATTTTCAGGGAATTAACAAAAAATGGGCTTGTATAGATTAAAAAGGAATAAACGTACTAACAAAGATGGAAGTCATAAAAAGAATTCCGTCTTAGAAAAACAATGTCTGATAAAAGTCATTTAACTCGATCTTTTTCTTACACTTGCTCTAAACTAAATTATTTCTGGACAGTTTGTGTTGATATTATGCGTATTAGCTTAAATATTTCCAAACATTGTAAGTTACTTTTCTCCAAATTCTTCCCGAAATTCTAAGGCATATCCGAACATTGTGAGTAGTTTTGATCCCAGAAGGCCGACAAACTAAATTTTTGAACACTTGTAAGCATGTATTTTCAAATATTGTCGCTTGACGTTTTTTAAAACAACTTTTTTCGAAACTGTACATTTTCATAGTTGCTCTCGGCACGGCCCGGCTCTAAAGTAACGATATTCTTTTTAAACTCTGCTGTGTTCTCATAGTCTTCTTGGTCATGATCCACGATATCAACGCCAGTGTCTTGCTCGTTAGCCGACTTCTGACCTTGACCTCTAACTTGACCTTGACCCTGTTCCGGATGACCTTCATTGCCATTTGACATTTTACTTGTGCCCTGACTCGCCTTAATATTCTCTAAGTTTTCATAGTTTTCTTGTGTATCACTAAGTCCTCCATTGTTTTCGTCACTGTTGTTTTTGTCAGTTTCGTTTTTGTCAAGTTCGTTTTTGTCACTTTTTCTTTTCAGTTGTTTCACCACTTCTTCATTTTCGTAACTCCTCTTTTCTCCTTTAGTTATATCATTGCTTACTTTAGCACCCTGTGTACCATTGCGACTTGATGTAGCTTTGCCTGGCTTGTCCAATTTACTTAATTTCTTTCCGACATTTTCATAATCTTCCATATCTTTTTCAGGATCGTCAAGCTGCGCTCCAATAGCAACATCTTCGTAATCTTCTTGTTCCAATTCTTCAATCTGTTCCTCGGGCTGTTCATCAGTTTGTTCGTCAGTGTGGGCGTCCGGCTGGAAAGCCTTGTTTACAGATGCCTTTGCAGTATCCATATCTATGTATTCTTCTTCTTTACGTTCTGAAACCTTGTCACCTAAAATCATATAGAGGATAATTGTATGTGTCGTTGCAATATACAATGTATAATGCACATTTATTCTCTCTAATCTTTTCCAAGACAAGGCATCGCTTTGACATCCACAACAGAGAAAGATCGGGAAAATATTAAGGCAAATCAAGAAATTGCTGAATCAACATTTTCCTCTTTTGTCTCTATATTTTATGTGCTCGTTTATACACAGACAACCCCATCTTATCAACTTCTTTTTTTGTCGTCGGCAGCACCTATCAAGCCCCTTTGCAGGTGCTTGCGCACTTCTCATATTCTTCTACTTTATTTTCTTGTACCTTGCCACCCACAAATACATGGAGGAGTGTCTATGTCTAGTTTTCTATTATTGTCACATTCAGCAACTATCAAACATAGTTTGAAGCCGCCCTCACAGTGTCAATACAATACAATAATTTTTATTCACTCAATTCTTTCTACAAATTATCAATATGTGCAAATATATTCTTGTTCTATATAGTCCGGTGTTTTATACATAACAATAGAAGTATCCACGGACAATACGGGTTTTTTTTTTATTTCGTAAGAAATATGTATATTATGGCGGCTGATTTATGCCATTTGGTATCTTCGCCTGGCGCCTAGCCACATAAAACACGAAAACACGCCAAAACAGTAATCTGTCGTACTTTCGTCTTTTCGACAGGCGGGGCGAAAGGTCGCCATGCGAAAACGCGAAATAATGAATGTGGCGACCTTTCGCTCCTTCGCATGGTGGGGCGAAAGGTCGCAATAAGAAAACACGAAACATTGAATGTGGCGACCTTTCGCATTTCCTTGTTCAGGTTCCGCAAGGGCACTTCATTTCATCATATTATAGTAATACATTATATTAAGTACGCCAGATTCAATGTTTCGTGTTTTCGCATGGCGACCTTTCGCCCCGTCATGCAAAAGAGCGAAAGTACGCCAGATACGAAATGGCATAAATCAGCCACCATGATAGTAAAATATCTATCTATCTGGCAGGTGTGTGTCTTTGCTGGAACAAAAAAAAAATAAGTCATTGGTTAGGATGTCAAATTTAAAAAATATTATAAATAATATATAGATATCTGTGGCCTTTTCTCTGTGAAGGGGGTTCAAACATGAATGTTGTCCTTTTCCTAGTATTCCAAATGACTAAATTTCTACACGAAAATGAAATAACCAGACTACAGAGAGGAGTTCGTTTGAACCCCTGAATCACTTCTGGAAATTGTTTGGAAAATGGATAGTGTGGTCACATGGTGAGTCTCACAGGGTGTTAAATTAACACGTTTGTTCAACACACGCGTGGATTATTCACACCTGGGTCCTAGGTGTTTAGATATGACATTATGACTGGCATATTCGGTGTGAAATTAACAGAAATCAGAATATTTTCGCGTTATGTTAATTGAATCTTTTATACCTTTTCAATGAATCGTTGATATACAGCTGGTTTAGAACACAACATTATTTGGCAAAATAGGCATCGATTCCCAATTTCAATTTATTCAAGATTTTTTTCGGACGTTGAATTACCAATTTCTCAAAAGTTGAAGCTTTTCGATTGACTCGTCAGCTCTGTTTTAAATTTCGCTTCTGAGGTTTGGGGTTCCACGATGTAAAACACGTATTTATGTCGTATGCAAACTTGAAACTGTGCAGTCTTAAGACTGCACAGATGTTACGGAACTCATCTTATGCAGTTTCGAAACTGCGTAATATAGCGATTATATTGATATTTTGATGTATAACGGCGTTCTCTCGATGCAGAACTCATCTTAAACATATCCCTTTTGAGAAGGAAACTTATCAGATCACAAAACAAACCATATTAGGCTGTTTTTATTTGAAAACATGTTCGGTACCGAACAGCCGAAGTTCTGCACCGAACCGAAAAACAGCTTCCGGTTTACCGAAAATGATTCGTACCCTAGAAATTTTGTACCTTAATTTTACTAGTTCGTCTACATGTACAAAACAATGCATATCGTCCAATTTATAGACAATATTGTCATAATGGTGATATGGTTTCTCGATTCTCATTAATTATATTGGAAAATGATGTAGTAATTCTTACTATTTCATTTCGTAACATTATTTACAGATTGTAAATGTCTGTATTCTGTTTGTGAACTACGATTATATGTATTTTTATGAGCATCCTAACCACCTATCTATAGGATTTTTTAAAATAAGCTGAAATTTATGTAATCAGGTCTAATAGGAAATTTTAGTTGACAAAGTTGAGATTTTGAAAAAAAATCCTTTAAAGTAAGCAAGTTTTATTACGGAACCTTTCACTCTTTAAGAGGGAATGCTCCAGATTCCTAAATCTTTTCCCAAAAATAGAATTTATTTATATTTTGTGTGTTGAAATTACATGTTATTACCAATTGAAAAATGAAATAAAAATGGATGGTCAGCGTACTTGTTTGAATTTTATATGCATTTGCATTACATACCCCTACATCGAAAAAAAATGCACAATTTCTTGCACCTGCACAAGGTCACTAAAATGATAATAGAATGCTGTTGTTTCATCGTTTAGTACCGAAAACGGATTTAGAAAACCCAAAATATGTACTATTATAAACGCGTATTTGTATAAAACAGCATGCTCACGTGTTTGGTTAGATCAACGAATCTGGAGTGTTTTATGTCAAAATTTGCATATTTTTGGAAATACAGTCGACACTCGTTATGTCGACATCGCATAAGTCGAAAAAGTCGAAGTTCAAATTCAAATCGAAACGAGCAATTTCTTTCTTTTTCTATTATATTTCAATAAAAATTGCTCTTGATTACTTTCAAACACGCTCAAATATCAACTTTATCGAAGCCGATCAAAATCGGATGAGTCTAACTCCGGATATGTCGAGATATTTTGACGGCCCCTCCATCTTCGACACAACGAGTGTCGACTGTATATCATGTTCTACATAATAGAATTTGATAAAACTCCATCATTGTGTAAAGCAACATGTTCTGGTATTAATTCAAAAAGAAAATGTATAGGTCAGCGCACTAATTACTTAATTACAGCAATTTTTATCAGCTGCACATGAATAAAATGACGCAAAACAGTGGTAACTGCATACACACATACGACTGTTTTGCTCTAAAAAATCTATTTTCTTCTGGAGGAAATCAGTTTCGCATAATAAATACACCTTTTCCGTCGAAAATGGTAAATTGTAATGATGTGTTATATTATTGAAAATATGTTAGCGAAACATATTGGTACAAAACATTTAATTTACTACAGTAATGACCGAGTGTTCCGAAAAACTGGAGCATTCCCCCTTAAATAGATCTACATTCTCATGTAAATGAAATATGATAATTATTTTTACACATTTTTGTTAACCTGCTGTTAATTAAATGAAAAATACCACATTGAATTCTTGTTTCACCGTCCAATAATCTTTTGGGACCCCTCCAAGTGCTGCTTCAAGTTATTCTTTTAATTTTTACATTAAGGCCCCTTTTTCCATGGCGCGTCCTCAAATTAAGATTCGGAGAAAAGGGTCCTTAGGGATTATCCCTGGGAGTTCACATGTGAAGTTGTATTGAATTTGGTCCAAGGGTTGCTGAGATCTGGCCGTGGATGGACAGACGGATGGACAGATGGATGGACAGACGGACGGACGTACAGACAGCATGGCGACTATATGCTCCCTCGTAATTTTTTTGGGGAGCATAACAAAGTCACATTGTGACCTAACCTTTGACCTTCCTGACCCAAAACCAATAGAGCACCTCCTTGTGCCCTGAGCAGCAATTTTGTAGAGTATCATGGAGCATGGAAACAAAAAAGTCTACAGATGGATGGACAGAAAGACAGACAGTAATGGTGAAACTAATATACCACGTCTATTTCATAAGTGGGGGTATAATTAGAGAATCAAGATGTGTTTTTGAAACATGAATGCCCCCGATATGGAAAATGTTTAGTTTTCATGATGACAGATGGACAGAGTGTTGATTCGACTGACAAAATTAAAACAACAGTCTACATCTTTCGATAAGGAGGCCCTAACGTTTAGTACAGTAAGGCTTTTTATTTAACAAGATTTGATTGTGAAACATGGATGCCCCTGGAATGGCAAATGTTCAGTTTAGACAGACAAGCATATGCCAAACAGATATGAGTGAAACAATATGCACATGATTTTTGGAATGGCAACCATATGATCTTTTGAAAATTGTTCCCCCATGGCAGAGAATGCTCTGCCAGGTCATTTTTTGTAAGCTATACCATTGCTAACCCTGATCAGTCTGTTTTAACAGATAAATGGTGTCTTTACAATCTGGTTAAAATTCCATTTTAACTTACATTAACAGCAACAGTTTTGGTTCATCTTCCTTTATCCTTGGAAAACCAAATTCAAGTTTAATCATTCCAGCCTGTTAGATGTAAATGTCAATTATCACATAATTTTTATCAAATTGGGATCTTAAATGGTCTTGACCCTTTCCCAAACAAGACCAGGTTTTGACATATCTAATAGAAAATGCTTGTGAAAACATTGAGGCAAATGAAGAAGCTGGTCACCAGCACATTTCTCCTTTCCCCTCAAGATTTTCTGGGCAATAACATACATATGTTCTCCTTTTGATATAATATATTTTGCCGTCTGCAACCTGCTTTAATTTTGACCACCTTAATTTTTGTTGTTGTTTGGGAAAGGTTCGATGGGGTGTCTGTAGTCAAGAGGTAGAGCATTGGCCTTTCTAATAAGAGGTTCTGGGTTCGTTCCTGGTAGCGGATGTAGTTCCTGACTTCTCACATTCTGGGCCAGTATTGGTGTATTTTCAGGCAGCAGAATCGAGAGGGATTACAACAAGTTGGAGAAATTGCTTCCCAATTGATGTAAAATAAATGTGTTCAATGGACTGTCTAATGAAGAAGGGTTTCATTGATGTAACTGAATAATAGCCATTTGCCATTTCCCTTTGGGCTTTTTGTTGTTCTTTGGACTGGTAAGTTGGAAACAGGTTACAATCACCTGCTTCTAACAGTTACTACTTTTTCAGCTAAAAAGCTTAAGTTTGGGTCCATTAACATACAATACTGTTGAACAGGATGTTAGTTGAAGCCCAATTCATACGTTTGCAGTCACATTCAATTTATTGAATATTAAAGAAATTAATTCAAGACCAATATTGTTTGTTCAATAAATTTTATTCATTGATTATCTATTTGTTTTGTATAGTTAAACCATTCCATTATACAAATATAGACTTTTCAGTTTGAAAGTTACTAGTATTCTTATTTTTAACCCATTACTAAACGGCAAAGATTTAGAAAATTGCTTCCTAACTGATTTATTGATTAAACACATGGGTTGTGGATCCAGTCAGATAGTTTAAATCATATAACCGGTTGATTCTTGATCTGGGTTTTGGTTACAATGCTTTCATATTTGTTGCAACGGAGCAGGGCCTAAAGCGTGATTCACTACAGCAAATTTAGAAAAGTCAAACTTCAAAACAAAGCTATTGAAAGAAGTAAGAATGATACCTGACAACGGTGTATCCATAAACATTTTTCTGACAACCCAGTGTAGGGGGGGGGGGTTTGGGGAGGGGAGTTGGTTTTTCTAGTATTACACATTTGTTACTGAATTTCTGCATGCATCAAAATGAAATAATTTGGCTACAGAGGGAAGTTATTGAACCCCTCAACCCTTTGGATCAGTTGGAATTGTTTTTGAATTGATTTATAACAATGTTTACTGTGTGGTGTCCGTAGTCGAGGGTGGACGGACGTTTTGGCTATGACGTTTTGGCCAGTTGGCCAGGACATTTTGGCCTGGACGTTTTGGGCACAGACGTTTTGGCCACAATATTTTACAAGGTAGGACATTTTGGCCAAAAAGAAAAAAAGTAAGGAAAAAGGGAATTGAACCAATTAAATTTACATAATGTTACTTTATCTTGTCTTTGCGCTTTTGAAACTTGACATAAGCTCATTATGAAGAAAAATAAGAATAAATGGTCTCAATCAGTGATTGGGAAAGACATTTCTTCAATGGGACAATGTCGCTTCGACTTACAAAATCAATGTGACATTATGAAAATTGATGTGACAATTATAGGGTAAAATTGCTCCATTCTCATATACAGCAAAATTCAATGGGACAAGGGCCCACTCATTAGCTAAAACAATGTGACATTTGGAATTTCAATGTGACTATGGCGCAGGCCTTTCCCAGTCACTGCTCAATTATTAATATTTCAATTATATTCATATTTGGTCAAAATGTCTGTGGCCAAAACGTCCTACATTCGTAGTCGAGAGGTAGAGCATCGGCCTTGCGACTAAGGGTTTCCGTGTTCGATCCTGGTATCAGGGGGTTGATCAAGGCTTCTCATTGGCCCACACTTTCAGCGTGAGTACTGTTGGATTTCCAGGAAGCTCAATCGAGGGAAAATAAAATAAGTTGAAGAAACTTGCTTCCCAATCGATGTAAAATAAATACGTTCAAAGGAACGTCTGAAGAAGATTTACAATTTTCACAGGCTGTATCTGTTACGTCGCAGATCCCACTTCTGGTTTTAACGCGACGGGTGAATGCGCAATTAAAATTTAGCCAAACTGTCGAGGGCTGATTTAAATGCCCCTAGTGATTTTGTGCAGACAATTTCATCCGGCAGCTGATTCCAGTGTACTGTTGTTCTCACGATAAACAAGTGTTTGTATTGAGTAGACTTTGCGTGAGTTGTTTCAAAGCACTCGGAATTACAGGGATTTTTCGCCTAGATATCATAGGGGCCCTGTATGGGCCCCATTCCCAATGCAAAAGGCCCAATTTTTTTCCCAATCTAGAAAAAAAATCCCAAACCAATGCTTAAAAGATCTTCAAAAGCCACCAAATATAGATCTAATACTGGAATAACTTTGTAAAGAAGTTAGTGACTGGAAAACAAGTTGGAGCTCGACAATCTTAAGTGAACAAAACAAAAAGAAATGTTTTTTTGGAGACAGAAAACATCGTGGAAAATGACGATTGAGTCCGTCGTTGATAATTTCTCATTTTCCACGATGTTTGCTCAAACCATCTTTCAAACCAAAGTACGTGAGAAATGGGTTAAAATAGACCAGAACAATTACCGTTTTGATAATCGATTTCAAAAGTGCAGCTATTATTTCTGATTGACGCAGTTTGGCAAATTAGAGTTAAAATCGATAAGAAATCGAAATTAACACGTAAACGAACATTTCAGGTCGTTGTTTGATTTAAATAACAATAATTCAGTGAAAATTAACTGTCTGAAGAGTTCTGCATGACATACAGAACTCATGCATATGCAGTTTTAAGACTGCATGAGCAGTTTCGAAACTGCACGTGCAGTTTCGAGAGTGAATAAAGTTACGTATATGCAGTTTTAAAACTGCTCGGGTTTCAAAACGGTATACAACATTTACATTGTATCAGTACACTCGAAAACTGTGCAGCTTGTTTTAAGACACGGTTACGATGTCTTTTTCCTGCTATTGTCTGGCCATATCGTCGGTTTTTATTGCAAAACGTTAATCAAGCTGGAGTTAACGAGATCATGGAATAACACCGATCATGTGCTACGCCATACTGCTCACAAATCTTGTATTTTTAGACCAATCTGGTCGTATGCAGCGGCTTTCAAATACATTGTAGGCCTATTGACATTTTTCAATTTTTGTCGCATGTAAAAGAGTTAATTTTGATTTGTAAAAGGTCAAAAGTTTAGACAGACATAAAAAACATATTGTATTTTGTCTGTAAAATGATAAGTATGTGAACCATATCAGAAAATTATCATATTTCGCAAAAACACGCATTTCAATGCTCACTTTCTGTCATGGATATTTGGTCTATATTTCATTTATTAGTTTTAAGGCCTTTCTAGATCCACATGTTGCGTCTAAAGTGCAACAAATGACCCACCCCTTTTCCAGACTTAAACACTTATACACTGATCAAAACATTTAAGCCTTGATTTACCATTTTTGATTTTTTTTTCACAAATTTCTTTTGATAGTCAGAGATAGTTAGTGACCCAAAATGAATGAACATTTAAAGAAAAATTCCTAAAATTAAATGATACTTAGTAAATGGAACTCTTCATATTACACATATTACTCACATTTACGAATTTTACAAAACATCACATTCTGAAACAAATTTTAGATTACAATCATAAAATTATGTATAATTCAAAGAACTTCTGGCCAGTATATTGGTTACAATTTCATCCCCGTTTCTCCCAAAATGATTTAATTATTCAGTGGCAAACAAGAATAGTTGACATTACACCGAACAATTTATATTTTGTGACAAGAACCAAGCGGCTGGTCAGACGTTTTGGCTAGTATAGCCTACAAAGCAAAAGATAAGAGGGGGTGAAGGCATTCTAATTCTGATATTTCAAAGCCAAACCCTATGTTGTGGGTACTCATTGGAATCGTCTCAAAGAGACGATTCCAATGAGTACCCACAATAATTATAGTGTTTGATGGGCGTTGACAGATATCTAACATTTTGAAAAGCCACCACCCTCTTTAGTCTGTAGCCCGGTATATTTTCGAGATGAGGTCAACCTACCTTTCTTATCAACGGACAAAAACTTCGAAATACGATGTATTCTTCCCGCCTTCTTCTTCGCTACCGGAAGTGGTGGGGCGGCCGGAAGTTGGTCCACTTCCGCCTGTTCTAGTTCATCGTTTAGTTTCTCCTGCGATACCCGCTTGTCTTTAAATGTCTCGTGTACACGGATCATTGCGTTATTGGCATAGAGGCCGGAGTCTCGAGAACTTTGTGGCTGAAAAAAAAACCCCAAGGATCAGAAAAAAGGTTTGTTTAATTTGTTTATCCTTTCCCAAACAAGACATTGTTTTGACATTCCCGGTAAAATGCTTCAGAAATCATTGATGCAAAAGAAGAAAACGCTAATAATCAGCATTTTCCCTTTGCCTTAATGCTATCTATTCTTAATTGTACACAAATGCTATCTGCAAAACATGCATGTCGTCTTCTAGCAGCTTTCAGACTGGACAATCTTAAAATTTTGTCGTGTAGGAAAGAGAGACCCCGAAACTCCATTAACTCTTTATCAGATGAACAGATTTCGACCCTTCCGAAATTCAAAGATGTTGCAGACGACAATTTCAGGTGAATTAAAATTTTCCATTTTTTTGTCTCTGTGTGTAAAAAATATGTGAAAAATGAAGAAATTGCATTTCCCGAAATGTTTTTTACAAATTTCATCTTTTGTTGCACCATAAAGCGTATTAGGCAATCGACCAAATACACTGGGCTTCAACATTACAATATTTCTTGATACGGCACAGTATGGGCCATGATAAGACAGTGCGCGAGCACAGTCACATCGTTGTCCATGGGGGTCTCAAGTGCAATGAATGGCCATTTTCCGCACCCAAGGTCAAATTTTCATGTATATGCAAGAATAAAATATAAGTAAACAACCAAATTAGCCTACAGTTTTTCTCTTTACAATTAGTAATTAAATGATCCTTTGATATAAAATACACTTAGATGACATCGTCTTGTACAAGGCCATTTCGATTAACTTAGATAAATATGGAATAAAAAAATATGATATCTGCTTTTTTCAAATTTCAGTACAAACGCCCATGAAAGATATTTGAAAATCGTATCAATTTTTAATTTAATCATATCTTCATTTGTATTTTTAGTCATATGTTCAATTGAGTGTATTATATTAACTCATTCCCACACAGCAAAGGACCTCTATGGATAAGGCGAGAAATCTCCCTAATAGGCTTAAATGGAAAAGTCAATTTTCAAAACATGCAAATGGATGATTATTTTGAGCTGTAGTGTTTGATGTATACCTAAATCATTTTAAAACTGATTTTGCACAATCAAAACGATTCGACATGTGCAGATAAATCTTGGTTTCTGTACCTACCCCCAAAATTATATATTTTCTTACCCCACCGGTACTCATTTACCCAGAATTAAGTTTTCTGGGGTTTTATAAGCAAGAAAGTTTCTGTAAATGTAAGGACAATTTGTGTTGAAATCATAAACCAGTTTTCGTTTTGTCCTTAATGCGCATGCGCATCATTTAAACAAGTTTAAAGGCGAAATCTTCCGGCCAAAAATATGGCAATTGGTATATGAGTACAACTTTTAGTATAAACGTACGTCCCCCCGTGACCCAGGAAATCCTTTTCACCAAGTAAGCTTATGTTCAAGTTACACTACATATGTCAATGGGAAGCTGGGTCAAGGGGGGGGGGGCGATGTTCGCCAGCCCAAGGAAGGTAGGTATTCCTAGGTTTTTGGCGGGAAAGTGCGCTTTTAAAATTCTTTCAAAGATGCAATACGGACAAAACCAAAGTTGCTATATAATGTCAACTCCATTTATTCTTGTATATATATATATAAAATAAATTGCAAATAAAACAAAAAGAAACTTCGTTTTACCTCTATGAATACCGGTAGTGTAAGAAAATAAAACCATTTAGGTGGGTACAAAAATCAAGAGTTATCTGCACCTACAGAAGCTTTTAAATGGCATAAAATCTGTACTCGTTTCATTTATTTATCTACCTAACCACAAAGCTTAAGCCTCTTTTACAACCGGTCGCACGTGCTCCTGCGTGTGGTCTGCGTCTAAAACGTACGTTTAGTCGTGCGATGCACGCACGTGCAACGTACGATTTTGGTGGACGCAACTACGACGCAGACTGCACGCAGCAAAGAATTGACCGGACAATTCTTTGAGGCGTTCTTACAACCCGTCGTGCGTCTTTATAAATCGTGCGATTTTGCAGAGTTTTATAACGTACGATTTAAAAAGACGCACAACGGGTTGTAAGAGAGGCTTTAATTTTGTTTCTCAGTTTGTAAGTTTTGAAAATTGACCCATCGAGCTGTGCCTTTAGGGAGATTTCTCGCCTTATCCATAGAGGTCCTTCTTATGGTAGTTGAACTTGAAAAATGCTGCCGACGAATATATCAAATTGAGAAAAATGAAAAATTACGTAAATCATTACACGTATACTATTGTTGCAAAAGGGGAAATGCAGATGGTAACAAGATTTGTACTGATGCGAGATATACCGCACGAGTAATCACTCATATCACGTACGAGCCTACATCACGAGATATACCTGTACCTCAGGCTCACGTACAATATATCTGGTGCGCGCGAGATACACGACTAGGTACACAAGCCCCTGTCATATGATTTAACCTTGTGAAATGCGGTGATTATATTCTACAATATATCGGATATTGAAATCTTTGGCGTATCATCTTTATATTGATATAATTGTATAATAAATGAGTCAGGATATTGAAAAAGGTCCCTTATAGCATTTGAGAAAACTGAGTTTCCAGATCAGCCCGTGGCCAAATTCAGTCCAATAGGAGTCCATGCTGCTGTCTTAATGTGGCTCCAGGCCACGAAGAACCTTCTGAAGACCAACATGGTTCATTATCAGACTGCGCATGCTGATCTTGAACCTTGTTGGGCTCAAAACCGTTTCCAGACCCTGGCTCATATGTATACGACGTGACCCAGGCAAAGGGGTAGGTAGAGGGGTGGTGCTTGCGACTTACTTGTGCCTTCTGTTGATTTATACGTTCTGTCGGGTCCTTCGTGTATCGTAACACATTGTCTCCCTGGGTAACGATGTCACGTGGTAAAGTCTCAAGACGAGGCTGGTTCTCGTAATTGATGCGGCGTGACGTCACGGGTGGTCTTGTTTCCTTTTTGTCGTCATCGCCGCCATTGTTTTTGTCCTATGAAATAAAATGAATATAGGCCTACGGTAAGTTAGTTGGCAATCACGTGACACAGCAAAAATAGTAGAAAATATCTAATAGTTCTTTTAATACGCGACGGAATCGAAAGATTTGAAGCAGAGTAGAAGAAAAGACATCATTTATTTACTGAATGTGGTGGATCTTCTTAACAACATCTGATAAAAATGGATTTGTTTGCTCGTCAATAACGTTTTTATCATGTGCTGTTTAAAAGATTTACATCATCCAACAACTCTTTGACAGTTTGATTTTTTTTCAATTCAAAATTTTAATTGCGTAATATAATATTGTTGCAATACGACAAATACATTTAACACAATATATAGGATGCGCACAAACATATTTATTTTTTATCTACTTAAAACCAAATCCAAATCGGTCACGTACTGACATTATGCTTATCAAAGCTCTTGTTTTGACATCATCTATTGAAAGTGCCATACAAAGCATGGAGGAAAAAAATCTAAAATACAGCAAATATTCGCTTGTTTTCTCTTACTGCTTTTTTAGAATTACGCTTAAATACCCTATCGTATTACACATGTCTTGGGTTATTCACGACACTTGATTCTAGCTGGATCTACGTCTTAAATGTTTTTATGAAACTGACCCAATACTGTGCAATTTTGTGTTGTTTGAGCTTTCCGGGATAATCATAAAATTGGTATTTTGGTAGAGAAATGAAACCCTTTTTATGATGGGAAATAATTTGTAAGAGTAAAAATTCTGTCTTGTGTTAATATTAACCAATAACAGAAGAGACAAACAAGCAAATTTTGTGCCATTTGTATCCTTCATGTAGATTTAATTACAAGTCAAAGCCAAAAGTTCAAATAATTGATATACAACACTGTTAATAAAACATCATTATCGGTTGCCATGGGAACAAGAAATTAAAGGAAGGTTGTTTTTCTGCGATTCATACCATTGCTGAACTCTAATTAAACGAAAAATGATTCTAATTAGAAATTATTAAACCCTATTTGACGTCTAGGATAAAACACCGCTGTAATTTGAGCAAAAAACTCTCCTCTTTTATAATGAAAGAGGCAGAAAAAGGTCAACACCGTTTGAAGACCCCTACGGAAAATATCAGCGCTTTTCAGCAAAACCCTCGTAACTGCAGCTTGTTGTAAGCTGCAGTTACGAGGGTTTTTTTGAAAGCAAGGATATCAAGTTTTAATTCTATTCAATCCGAAGCGCAGAGCAATGACTTATACAAAAAGTGCGTCGTCTTTAACAAAAACTTTTTTGAGTGATCTCTATAATACAATATTGAGCTATCACACACAAATATTCGCACATACACATTTATATATGGATCATATCCCATCCACCCATCCACTCATTTCTCACAAAGTTAAACATACATGTACATACATGTACATAATGTTAAAAGAATATGAATGGACTCATACAAGAATTCCAGTAATTTAGTGCTTAATTTATTGTTCGATATTGAGTTGTTTAAGAAGATTAATGGTAAAGATGTGCCAAAATATCGTAATAGGACCGAAGGTTCACTTTTATCCCATCGGCAGGGGTTATCTCAATCCATTTCGATAATGACGCATAATTATTATGTATTTTTGTAAAACATGAAAAAAAAAAAAAAAAATAAATAATACAAAAACAACAACGAAAATATATTACAAGAATTTTCGTCGATCTAAAACTATGTCATATTTTGTGTTAGTAGGTTGTGATTAGTTTTTGAATTATAATTTTAAGTTCTGTTGCTATCAATTTTCCTATCTGAAACGTCCTTTGAAGTCTACAAGTCTAGCATTATGTCGTCTGGGAACGTTTAACCCATTACAAAATGTCAAGATTTTTAAGACTTGCTCAAATTCAGACTTTGCAGACGACAATTTCAAAGGAATGAAATATTATATTCTTTGGTATTCTTCTGGTAGAAAACATTGTGGTACATGAAGAAATTGCGTGTCACAATCAATTTCTTCATTTTCCACACAGGTTTTCCAAAGCCTTTATCTTGTTGGGCGTCACAATGATCTTTATTTGGGAATGGGTAAAACCCTTTTCCAAATAGTAATAATAGGATGGCCTAGTCCGAAAGTCATAGAAAACATCGTAACTTGTGTTTATGAATAAAGATAAGATTATTGTAAAATGTCGAACACAAAATATTGAGACAAAAGGAGAAAATGCTGATTAGCAGCATTTTCTTGTTTTGCCACAGTGTTTTCCCAAGCCGTTTCAGATTTGGATGTCAAATCCAGGTCTTGGTAAAGAATTGAACCCTTTTCCAAATAGCAAAACAAAAGTGTTGTCTATTCTGAAAGCTATCAAAGACACCAAACTTATGTTTATAAACGAATGATTAAAATATATGATAAGCGTTAGTATAAATTGTGATGATCAGCATTTTCGTCTTTTGTCTCAATGTTGTTTTCTCCAAATATTTTCTTCTGTGTATTTCAAATCCAGGACTCGTTTGGGAAAAAGGTTGATCGATAATGACATATGATTTTTGGTAGAGGTCCCACGTGGTGTGAGGCTCATCATTATGTACTCTTTCCAGAACACAACGTGTAATCGGCAGTGTTTAGATGATCGACCAAAATCACCACCACACCGTACAACCAGCCGGCTGTAATAATGACCGACCATTGTAACACAGTACAACGCAGGAATACGATCGCCGATGATCGAAAAGTAATATAGTAATATATGACATGACAGAATAAATGGTACAAAAGTAATTAAGAAACTCTTGTAAGTATTTCCATCAATAGTGGCACACTTACGTCTCCGTCTGTTCGTCCGACTGCCTCTACGTCTAACAACAATATAACTATGATGACAGAAATCATTAAGAGAAATCAGATATTGCTGGTTTTCAACAAATCCTGGTAACAACAGCTTTAAACAAGCTGCAGTTACGAGGTTTTTTTTGAAAAGCGACGACATGTTCAAATAAGCAATCCATAAAATGAGCGGTCATCTTACCTCAATAATAGCGCTCATACGTGTCCGTCCATTCGTCCGACTGCTTCTGCGTCTAATAACAATTACAACAACGACGATAACAACAACAAGAAGTAGCACTCCGCCGCCTGCAGCTCCAGCAACAATCGCCACAGGAAAATCTTTTTCATCAGATGATTGTCCATCGTGAGTTGTTGACACACAAACTATGCCTTCATGTTCAATTGCTGCTGTTTCGTTAGTTCCACTAGGACATTTTGGCAAACAGTTACCTAGGTATGTTATCTTACATGGGTTACAGTTTTCTGTACCGCCGCCATTACATTTTAGACACAAGCCATCACATGGGACACATTGACTGCCATCAAAATATTCACTGTTCTTGCAGTTGAAACATATCGTGTATTCGTTAACATTTCCGAAGTTATTCGAGCTAGTTTGGTTGTCATTGTCTGTGGGTGTAGTTTCCGTGACGTCATCTGGGGTCAAGGTAAAAGTCGTCTGTGTAGTTGTATCGGTTCCCGGCCCACATCTCTTTGTTGTTGTGTTGTATGGCTGGTACCCATCTGGGCATGTTTGACCTGTGTCACATGGTTCCGGTGTAACGCATGGACAGCACGTGCCAAACGAGTCTGCCGTCACATTGTCGCAATGGGGAAAGTTTGTGGCACACTGAAATGAAGTGTTATATTACAAAATCAACAACAAGAAAACAGAAACACCAAATGCTGTCTGTGTGGTTGTATCGGTTCCCGGCCCACATCTGTTTGTTGTTGTGTTGTATGACTGGTACCCATCTGGACACGTTTCATTAGTGTCACATGGTTCCAGTTTGTGGAACACTGTAATGAAGTGAACAAGTATAACTCACGATAAATGACTTGGCTGAGCATCTCTAGCTTATAGCTAGAGATGCTCTGCCAGGTCATTTATCGTGAGCTATATATGTATTATTTTTACAAAGAAAAAAGAAACATCACCACCGAC
The DNA here is from genome assembly GCA_963680895.1 of Fragum sueziense. NCBI lineage: Eukaryota > Metazoa > Mollusca > Bivalvia > Cardiida > Cardiidae > Fragum > Fragum sueziense. The sequence goes on from OY804608.1 coordinate 5,129,182, forward strand.
AACAACATTATCAATACAAAATTTAAATGAAAAAAAAAAAAAAAAAAAAAAAAAAAAAAAAGAGAGAGAGAGAGATAGAAAGGTACAAGAAACGCAGAAGAAATTACGTATATCAATGAATTTTGAGCTTAAAGTAGACTTGGTTTACCATCACGCATTGATGAACCGTCGGTGTTGTTACAAAATCGTGCAATCAAGCCGTAGTTATTGTCCAACAAGGTTAACCCGGGACAACTTAATTTTCGTGCGCAAAGTCCGTTAGTGGAGCGTCTTAACAAAACAAAGCCGAAGTGGGGTCATTACATATGCAGATGTCCCGGGTTAATCTTGCCGGACAATACAAATTTTATATCAAAACACATTTTAATAACTATATTTTTGTCCAAAATTAAGTCAACGTTTACTTGAAGAAATCAGACCCTATTACAAATAAGGTGGTGTATAAAAACGGCGCTTAACGTTGTCTGTGAATTAGGTTCTACATAGGATTGACGTGTTTGCTCTTGGCGCAGCACCTTATCCAAATTAGGATGATATTAATAAGCATTTTAAGGGAGCTGACATTTTGAAAGTAGTTCGACGCAATTCTATCCCATAAGGCCCATATTAGATAGGTCGGGTTTTTAAAAGGCCACCGAGCGTAAAATAACGGGAAAAATGACACATTGCTGTAAAGGAATGAAGGACTTTCTATTGTATTGAGACCAGGAAGTTTGCATTATAACTCGTGATCTTTTTATACATGTAATACAAAATAACACGATATGCCTTATACTTTGACCAGTCGGGCTTAAACGAGTTTCGACGTATTTCTATAAAGCGAGTATAAACTTTTCCTAAAACAAACCCTTTATGAAATGTATGTCATAGTAAGACAGAGCTAATGGTCGCTTTTCAACAAAAGCCTCGTAACTGCAGCTGAAAACAAGCTGCAGTTACGAGATTTTTGTTGAAAAGCATCGTTTTTCAGGTCACCTGATCGAAGGTCATGGTGACCTACAATCTGAATGAATCCAGATAACATAATTTCATAATGTTACATCTGAAGATCGCGCATTAGGGGTCATCTTCTGTGACCTGGGAATTTCCACTTTTTCTATTTTTACACCAAGCAATCAAAACGCTCGTTGCAAACGCAGGTCTGTTGTCCCTGACAACAACACCAAAATGGCTGCGGTCGATAGCCACGCGCTTGACACCGAGCAAAGAGCAAAGTCTGTTAGTTTTGAGAGAAAAGATATGGCATTTATTAATGAAGTGGTAGGTTTCGGTATATTTTTGGCACTGTACTAAGTGGCAGTTTTGTGCGATCATTGTGCTAACCCGAAGTAGAGCGGTGTGTAATTTTGAACATAAATAAACTAGGGTATATATATTGACAATTGATATTTCAGCAGTAGTTAGATTAGCTCAGTTGGTAGAGCTGCCGACTCGAAAACCGTATATTAGAGGATCGAACCTCGCGCCGACTTAATCTTTTTGTCCCCCTATTTTGTTTATCATCTGTGTTACATTTTTCCATACCAAATTATTCTAGAAATTGCAAAAACGAAATAAAAATACAATTACCAATTATGTTTTTATATCCGTGATTTCTAGAAACTTTTAGTTTGAAAAATATAAAGTACTTAGTAGGAAACAAAATATAAAGCCAAGGTGGGAGTCGATCTCTGTTCATCAGGTTCTTGGGTCGGACGCTCTACCGATTGAGCTATTTGGGAATCTGATATAAGTAGATCCAAATTGCCAATATATAGTTTATTGTGGATGGGGAGTCAAAACCTCGTAACTACAGCTTGAAAAAGCTGGAGTTACGAGGTTTTGACTCCCCACCGACGTTATACGTTTATAAGTTAACATCGCTTTGTTTCGGGTTGGCGTGATGATCGTGTTGAACTGTTGCTGCCATGCAGAAGACTATCTGCTTCATAAATGCCATGTCTTTGCTCTCAAAAGTTACGGACTTTGGTCTTTGTCTTTGTAGTGAAATCACCACACTGGAGGCGTCCATGGCTACTAGTTATCGTTAGAAACGGAAGTGTAGTGTGCACGGTAGTGCGCATGCCCGTGCGCATGCGAAAAATCTTTCAGCTTTTCCAAAGTAAAATCTGATTGGTCCAAAGAAAGGTCACAGAAGATGACCCTCAACGGGTCGTCGTTAGATCCTACTGAAAGACTAGGATCTATATTTCAATTAGATTGGGTGACCTATTGCGACCGTGTTTCGTCCGTCGTCGTCCGTCGTGCGTCGTGCGTTAACTTTTAACATTTTCGACTTCTTCTTGAGAACCATTGGACGGATTTCAACCAAACTTAGCAAAAAGCATCCCCATGGAAAGACCCTTCAGATTTGTACAAATCATGGGGTTATCTCCCTTTGGGTCCCCATAAGGGGCCAAAAAGGGTGTAAATAGGGTACATCTTAAAGCTACTATTTCCCAGATTTTGGACCAAAATTTGTCAAAAACAAACGAAATGTACACTTTTTAAGCTTTATATGACCTGATTAAATGATTACGACAAACTATTGAAGCAACGACTCATTTTTTCGCAATTTGATACCGAATTCATGAAGCGATGTCGAAAGTACGTCAAAAACAGTAGGACCTGCGACTTTCTTAAATGACGTCACAACATACATGATGACGTCATATTGAAATTCAAGCATGAATCTCGTTTGAATCTTGGTCCGCGCTGTATACGCATGCGTGACAGTTAAAAAATAAATTCAACCGCATCTGAGACGGGGTTCAATTTTGGGTTGGATTCTCCCTAAATTCGGCTATCTCTCTTATAATTTCGGCTCAATCTCTGTCTGAATCGCATATTATAAACCATTCTGAGGTGGGCAACTTAAAAAAATTTGCATAGTTTTTCAAAAAAACTCATTTTTTTGCAATTAGACCATCTGTTACCATCACCCTTTAAAAAATCTTCTTCTCATGAACCGGCTGTTGGATTGGGTTCACATTTGGTATTTCGAGTCTTTAGGGCAAGGACTACAAAGTTTGTACAAGAGAAAAAAATCTGTCAAGAAATGGCCGTGCTTGGGTGGGGGGGGGATGGGAGGGGGTCGCATTATTAGTTGACTTTAAACATTTTTGATTTCTTATTAAGAACGATTAGACGGATTTCAACCAAACTTGGCAGGAAGCATCCCCATGGGAAGTCGCTTCAGATTATGTACAAATCATGGCGTTATCTCTTTGGGGTCCCATAAGGGACAAAAAAGGGGGTAAATTGGATACATCTTAAAATAACTTCTTCTCATGAACCAGCTGTTGGATTGGATTCACATTTGGTATTTAGGGTCTTTAGGGCAAGGACTACAAAGTTTCTTCAAGAGAAGAAAATCTGTCAATAAATGGCCGTGCTGGGGATGGGGGATGGGAGGGATTTGCGTTATTAGTTAACTTTTAACATTTTCTACTTCTTTTTGAGAACTATTGGACAGATTTCTACCAAACTTGGCTGGAAGCATTCACATGGGAAGCCGCTTCAGACTTGTACAAATCATGGCGTTTTCTCCCTTTTGGGCCCCAAATGGGGCCAAAAAGGGGTAGGGTACATATTAAAAATGTTCTACTGTTGGATTGAATTCACATTTGGTATCTAGAGTCTTTAAATAGCCCAAGTTTGTACAAGGGAAAACTGTCAAGAAATGGTGCGGGAGGGGATTAGGGGCGTGCGTTATTAGTTAACGTTTAACATTTTCCATAACTGTAAATCCATTATGTTTCTGCTCATTTGATTCAGATGACCGATAAGGCCCTATGGGCCTCTTGTAAAACTTAAAGAATTGTGAGATTTTTGATTTTTCCTTTGTGTAAATACTTTCCCAATCATTATCTTTTAAGGAAAGGGTTGATGTTTCAGGTGACGAAGGTTATATGAAAAAGTAAGATTTCGTCAGCAAATCACAAAACATTGAACCAAAAGAAAGAAAAAGAAGATTAAAATCGGTAATTTCTTCTTTTCTATAACACTTTCCCAAACAACATAATTTGAGAAATGTCCATTTTGAATGCTGTGGCAACATAGATGTCACTTAGGGTACAGCGTCTGTATAATAAAGAACATAAAACATTGAGACAGAAGGAGAAAATGCTAATTATCAGATTTTCCTTCTAAAGTTACTCCAGTGTTTTCCCAAGCATATTCTATGAAAGACTCCAAAACGGTCTTGTTTTAAAATCACTAGAATGTCAAAACTATATATCGTCGGTGTTATTGCAAATCCTCGTAACTCCAGCTGGAGGAACGAGGTTTTGCTACAAAACCGACGATATATTGTTTTGGAGAGGGTTAATAAGCACGACATGACCATATAAGGAAAAGTTATAAGTCTAGACCCATTAAAACCATATTGTCTTAAACAAAACATTTATTACCCATTAGTTTCCTAAAATCTAAAGATGTGTATTTTTGTATCAATTAGTTCTTAAATACCACAAAGAAAGCTTTTTTTCTTCGGTTTAATCTGATTTAAATAATTTATTTCTGGAAACATGTTGAAATAAGATTAATTATTTTCATATTTTCTTATTGAAAGCTGCTGCAGTGACGACAAAAAACCCTTTGGTAAAGATATGTACGATATTTAAGCACAGTTAGCAATTTCTTTATTTCCCATAGTATTTTTTGCACAAGAAGATCAAGAAATATACTCTAATGGAATAAAGCTGTAGTTTTCTTTCAAATCTTCTTCAACATAAAATATAGAATGGGTAAAAGTTCTGATACCCAGACCAGGAAGTTACACAAAGAAATAAATTATTTTTCATCATATGAGATATCCCATCGTTTTACATTTTTTTTTTTCAAAAAAACGACAGCTTTTTAGACGGTTCCAACTTGAAAACTGCTGCATTCGACTTGAAACAATGGCTATTGAGAAGTATTATTTTGTGTTGCAATATAGTACAGAAAATGTTAAGACAATTATCAGCATCCTCGTCCATTGAAGTAATGTTTTCCCAAAAATGCTCAAATGGTTGAAAACGGTTGAAAACGGCATAAAACCCCAATAAAATTAAATTTATAGGGCTAGAATAGGGAACGATTTTATCCAGTTAATCGTGACGTAAATTCGGACAAACAAAATAGTATTTCGTAGGTGTTGTTATAAAATCTCGTAACTACGGCTTGATTTAAGCCGTAGTTACGAGATTTTATAACAACACCGACGGTTTATCAAAACATAACGGTAAACCTAGCCTATTGTTAGCACAAAATTCTTTGCCATTGAAAAATCTAATCTGACTCTGGATCTATACAGTAGCAATCCAAATTAACTCTTTTCGTGATTTGTTAAAATGATTCATATATGTAGAACTTCAAAAAAATGGACTCGTGATTACCTTCACATGTACAGATAAGAAGATGTTTTGGCTTTCCACTATTTTAATTATTAATCATCAAACTACATATCGAGACGGTTCTAAAGAGTACCCACAACATACGGTTTGGATTTGAATTATTTAATTAACGTATACAACCCATCATTAGCACTAAAGAAGAGCAAGATGCGAAATTTGAAAAGTGCCAGTAATCCCTTGACTGTGTTACATTTCCATTCCAAATATAAACATAAGCATTTTTAACGGTTTAGAATTTTGAATTAATGCATACTTATGGAAATATTTGACAAACATGTTCAAAATTACCTCCCTTGCAAATGAATATAGAGTAAAACTATATTTGTGAATTATTTTCTTCTTGAAGCATAATCTTGAAATCCGGCACGGTGAATCAACTTATGTGAGGTGTATTTACAAGTGTGTGTAACTTGATTCTTTTCGTATGACTAGAAAGTGGTATTTTAATGATGGGTCATATACCTTAAAGTGACATTTCACATTTAATTCAATTTTTAAAAGTATGTCTCGATGCAAAGATTGTTTATTCTAATGTGTAGAAATGATATCAGTTTGTTGAAGTTGTTATTTATAAGCGAAAAATACGCCTCTGAAGTTGAGACAGAAATGACAAACTCTATATAAATCTGAACTGTTGTCCACAACAATTTGTTTGAATTTAGCACAAAAATATATATTTCTCGTAAACAGTTCAATATTTTGGCTTGAATTTTTCAGAATTTTCATAAGAAAAGATACTCTTTCAGATAGAGAAAGATAGAGTAAAAGAAAAATTTAAGTAAGAATAATTCTGAAATGTCACTTTAAGAATGTATTTTCCTTCTCTTATTTGTAGCTCTGACCTTTTAACTTACGGAGAGTCCACGTGAGTCCATTGTTAAGAAATACGAGATATTTTTCCGTTTATCAGGGGTTCAAAAGAATAAAAAAACAACCACAAAAATGCCATGATAATTTGATATTGTAACTTTAATCAGTGTGATTTTTTTTATGTTTTCTCGAATTGCATTGAAAGCTGTTTAGAATGGAAAAGAACGAGAAATATGTTCCTTTGTCCTAATAACTATAACATGAATCGTAGACCTAATTGTATTTTTTTGTTCCCCCGAATTGCATTAAAATCTTTTTTAACTGAAAAAATACAATGACTTACATTTATACACCTCTTGTCAAAAATGTCATCGGCGTTTAAGCCTTTCCTAAACCACTCGAAATGATAAAATCACAATTTAGTATGTTCATATATCTTTATAAATATGAAAGAACTAACGAAGGAATTGATAAAGGAATTGATTGGCAAATGTATAGGGTGGTCCAAATTCAGAGATGTTGCTGAAGCCAATTTCAGAGTAAATTGTGGAAATACATATTATACAAATGTACATGTACATGCTTTCAGTTTGGATAAGACAGCTATTCGTTTGAAACGTCTTTCTGACCTACTCGACTTTCAAATTCCATGTTTATGTTTACATTAATTTTATGGATGGCGGAGAACCAAGTGACATAACAACAAACAAATGAGCCGGGATCGGGAAAAACGTCCCTTATAGCATTTTTAAAAAATCGAGTTTGAAGATCAGCCTGTTGTCAAATGCAGTCCAATATGCATCCATGATGCTCTCCGTAGGTTACTACAGGTCACTAAGAAGCCATTAGAGAACAACATTGATCCTGATCAGACTGTGCGTATGCACAGGCTGATCTGGATCTATGTTTGGCTCAAATGCCTTAAGGTAAGTTTTTCCAGATTCTGGCTCAAATACAATGACAGAACATCTTCACCAATTTTGGCACCAAACAAGAGAAAGGCTTGGGAAAACATTGCGGAAAACGAAGAAATTGCTATTGACAAGCAATTTCTTCATTTCCCACAATGTTTTCTACCCATAAACAGCAGAAAATGTCAAATTTATTTCACATTATACTTTGGTCTGCAACATCTTTAAAATTGGACCAGTCTCATTTTTTCGCCGTTTTGGTTAAAACATTGCTGTTTGAGAAGAGAAATCGTCGAGAAAGGGTTAAAATCACGTTATGTAGGGTGTTCATGCGAAAGTTTTGGATTAAATTTCATGTCGAAGGACAAAACGCGGCCATGTTTTTGCTTAACTCGATCTCAAATGTTTAACTGTTCACTTTTAAATTTGAATATTACCGATGTTATTGCAAAACCTCGTAAGTCCAGCTTGATTAAAGCTGGAGTAACGAGGTTTTTCAATTACACCGATGTTGCATGGTACAAAACAGATGCTACTGAAAACAGAAAGAATGTAGTTTATGATATAAAGAAAAACACCTTTGGGGGAAAGGGATAACATGCCTTTAATCAACATTTTCTCATATTTTGTCTCAATACTTTCTGCGCTCTATTGCAAAATCCAGCAGCCCTTTTGTTGTCTGGGTCACCTTTCAAATTGGCAATTTAACCCAAATTACCAGACGAGAAATTTTTTTGACTTGTCTAAATTCAAAGATGTTGCAGACGTGTCGTTTCATGTAATTGAAATGTTTCATTATGTTAGGTTTCCTGTGTATAAAATAATGTGAAAAAAATTAAAGAAATTGCTTGTTACAAGCAATTTTCTCTTTTTCTACAACGTTTTTCTATCTCGCCTCCAAAGGCGTCAACATGTAGCAATAGAGGACATATTACGAACGGCTGGATTATATGGGATATACATGTATGTCTGGTCATTTTGACGTTTTTATTTTTTCCTTGAAATAGGGAACGATTTTTTCCGGTTAACCGTGACATAATTTCTGACAAAAATAGTATTTCTGTAGATGTTGTTGTAAAATCTTGTAACTACGGCTTGATTTAAGCCGTAGTTACGAGATTTTATAACAACACCGACGGTTTATCAATACATAACAGTAAATTAAATCTATTTTAGCACAAAATTTATTGCCATTTAGCAGTAAACCCAAGTAAAGTAGATGGAAAAAACTAGTTCGACAGAAGGGAAGGAAATAATGTCTTAATCAATAAAAGACTAGGTAAATCCCCTATAATCATTTAAAACAATGGTGTCTTTGACTTCCTAAATAGAGAAAGATTGGGACAACATAAACAAATTGAGGGAGAGTGAGAGAAAAACAAAAACAAAAACAAACAAACAAAAGAACCCATACAAACAAACAAAAATGCTTATCAGCATATTCATATTTTCACCAAAATACTATATGTGTAGTATTGGTCATTCTTTAATATCAGATTTTAAGCCATATAGTCGGCAACGTTCAAAAAAGTCATAACAACGCCCTATTCAATCTACAGTAACGACATTTTTGACGAAACCAACGATTGGTAAAACTTAAATATGACTGGGGTAAAAAACATTTTTTATCAAAGGGTTTTAAAAAACGAGAAACTTAATAGGACATTAAGATTTCAATCTTACCTGTATACGGCTAAACGAGCTTAAAATCCAAACAACTACAGCCAGTATAGATCCAGAACGATTCAGCATGCCCGCCATGAGCATTGACTAGCCAGTCCTTAATCCTAACATACTAACATTTGAATAGAGTATCCTTAATCAAAGTTTTGAATAAGATATCAGGGTGGTAACACGATAATAAACATGTAGATTATGCGTCTTTCAATGGGTTATAACATTCCCATTTAGATAATTTGTCTTGAACCAGGAAGTCAAATTCAAGGGTTGGTTCAAACCCTTAAACTTTTTCATTTCGCGTGCGGATCTTTAGTCTTTTGGGATAGAACAGATTGTGTCAAATAAAGAAATTGCTTGTCGCAAGCAGTTTCTTCATTTTCCATAATGTTTTACAAACCCTTATCTTGCGGGTGTTCAATTTAAACTATTTAAAACGTTTTGTCATAATTTTTAAACTGTTTCACGGAGAAACGTAATATATAAGACCAGTCTAAATTCACGTGTAAATCAGAAGACAAAAAAAAAAAACATAATTAAAGAAGAGGGCAACATTTGACCCCGGTCCAAATTAAAAAAGTTATTACAGGCGACAATTTCAAGTGAATGGAATGTTCGATTCTTTGGTCTTTCGAGGTAGAAAACATTGTGAAAAAAGAAGAAATTACTTGTTACAAGCATTTTCATCATTTTCCATAATGTTTAACCAAGCCTTTATCTTGCGGGCGTCAAATAAAAAGCGTCATTGTGTGGAAACAGGTTAAATTATTATGAATTTCGACTTAATTTTTACCCTAACAAGAAGGAAAAATGAAACACCTGTCCAAATATAACAAAAATCAGAAGATACAAATGTTCAGTTGAAACCCGTTGTGTCGAAGTGGTAGGGAACGTTATTATACATCGAGATATAATGAGTTCGACACATCCGAATTTAGATCATTTTCTACTTAACTGATGTTTATCATATTTGTGTAGTCATCAAGTATGTTTATAATTGAAATGTAGTAAAAAAGAAAGAAATTGCTCGAAACGAGTAATTTGCCTGCTTTTCCTTTTATACCTCAATGGCTTTATTTACTTAAAAATGTTACTGTTTTCATTGATGATGACGGGACCAGCTTTCACATCTACTTAAGGTTTACAGACCCTGAAAAAATTCACCACTGTCTAGCTGTACGAAATGTATCAAATTTCACACACTTGTAAATACACTTCACATAAGTTGATTCACCGTGCCAGATTTCAAGATTATGCTTCAAAAAGAAAATTATTTACAAATATTATTTTACTCTATATTCATATGCAAGGGAGGTAATTTTGAACATTTTCGTCAAATATTTCCAAAAGTAAGCATTAGGCTAATTCAAAATTCTTAACCGTACAAAATGCTTATATTTGTACTTGGAATGGAAATGTAACACAGTTTAGGAATTGTTTGCACTTTTCAAATTTCGCTTCTGGCTCTTTGGTGCTTTTGAGGGGCTGGGTACCTTAAGCCAATATTCGACTTATCCGTTGTCGACATAACAAATTTTAATGGTAATTAAAATCAAAATATTAAAATAGAATATTCACAGTCTTACATAGAAATCCTAATAGGATTTCGAGTTACATGTTGTAAAATATGGTCCGTAGGGACGATTCCCTCCTTTGGGTTTTGTTGTTGTCCTTTGTGTTGTTGTTGATGTTGTTGTTGTTTCTTGTTAGATGGTGACGGAATTGCACGAAGTGTTTGGTATCTAATGATAGGTGGAAAAGTGGAACACCTTAACCCATTACCAAACGACAACATTTCAGGGCGGTCCAAATTGAAAGATCCTGCAGACGACAATATCAAGTGAATGGAATATTTAATTTCTAGGTCTTTTTGGATGGAAAACATTGTGGGAAATGAAGAAATTGCTTGTCACAAGCAATTTCTTCATTTTTCACCCTGTTTTTCAAAGCCTTTTCTTACGAGGGAGTCAAAAGGCGTCACTGTGCAATAATTGGTTCACCGATTTATTATCGATATAATATTTCGGATCAATCATTTAAAGATTGGGCCGGTTTATTCGACACAGGGCCGAATCTATTAATACTAGTTCCTGGAATTGATGACGTTGCTATCGTTTGATTGGCTAGCGGCGGGATAAAGTCACGTGGTCAAGTCCAGATCCATATAAAAGCAGGGGTAAAACCCATGCGGGCCCTTTTCAGATACAGCCAGGACACAGTTCACATGGTGAAGTACAGTCGAAAAATTTAGAAACCACGTGGCTTTGTATCTTAATAGCAAATTCAAAATAGATCTTTTAAAATAGATCTATACATATAGAGATCTAATATAGATTCAACCACATCTGGTTATTGTTTGAAAAATCAACAAAACATTGGATTAATTTTTCAGGTTGACTTTAGTTTTCAGCAAGTTCAACAATGAAATCCCGACGAAACAAAATAAAAGAATATGACTTGAAGATCCATGTATAGACTCTCGATCTTGATCTAGCCGACCGGGTCCGGTTAATAGAGAGGTTTCGATTCCGAACTTGTACGCCTACTTCTACGTGTACGAGTAATTTTTGTGCGAAACGTCACTATGACGTCATCACTTTGTGATTATTTATCACTCTCGCTACACGTCGAAAACTTGTAGAGGCCGGTTTACACGTAAGTAAAAACTTGTAGCTTTTTATTCTTAATTGGTACAGTTTCTAGATGTTTAAATGAATGCATGAGGTAATTCATGCATTTTTTAATGAGAATATACTTGTGAGTGGTATCCTAACAGGAATAGTTTGAAAGTTACAGCGTGTTTAATACAGGTCGTATCAACGACCTTTCCTAACCCAATTTATGCCAGTACATATAGTCAGTACCGCAAGTATTTACCCACTAACCCTGCATAGGATTTATGCAGTTGACGCCTTTTCAAACTTAGTAGATCTAGATCAAGTTTATTAAACTGAAATTTATAGATCTACTGTCATTTTCATATAAGTTTCCGAAGGAAATTCTGACCATTTTTAATATTTTTTGCTGAAGTTTTTCAATAAGGGTAGATCTGGAATTGGGGGGAAAATGTTGGAATTTTCTTCTTTTCCGCTGGTGCTTTCCAAAAACACTTCTAGTTTTGAAACGGGTACAGTTTTTTAACCCTTTTAACCCTTTCCCAAATCACCTGCTACACGCTCATTCTCAATAATAAGGAACAAAAAAAATTCGTAATATGCAAAAAATAAAAGTTTAAAAGTTTTAATTTTCATTCTTTTTCTGGATTACACTATACCTCTTGCAACTTATTGTAAAGTTTTGTGTACATAATTGAAGTAATTTGAAAGTTACGAGTGTTTGAAACTGTACACTAAAACAACATAAATTTCTACGTTACCATTAACATGTTGCCTTTTATAATCTTGCACATTTAATACACCAAGTTCATTTTTAGGCAAATTAACTTTAAATGTGTCGCAGAATACCCGGAGATTTGCGAAATACTAACTTTTTCCGATTCAGAATAGATATTGTCTGTTTTTGAGCCATTAAAAAGTAGAATCAGATTCTAAAAATGTGATTAATTCTTCCAAAATTTGTACGTAGTTTTTTCCACTTTGGTCATTTTCTGCTACTTAGGTATACATGTATGTATTTTTTATGTTCACAAAGTGCAACTTCTCTGTTAAAAAGAAATACCCCTTTGAGACAATTCATTCTTTTTTTATGAAGATGTGACTAAATTATGCTATCAAGGGGTAACGTAACGTAGGCATCACACTTAACCACATATAACCAAATCGTAGAAAAACTTAGTCTTTAGCGTTTCAAACAAGTTAAATGATGTAAATTCATTCCGAAAATGACAAGCCCGTTACTAAGGGAGACAAATCATCTTTTCTAACCAGGAATTGTCCGCATGTTCTGGTCATATGCTCATGTAATGATATACACGTATTTTGGGTTGTTCGTGTACGTATCATACGACTAAACGACGTCACAATCGATGAAATACTGTAATTGTAGTTTGAATTATTCATTTGTTACGTGATCTTTTATTCGCTGCACATTAACACTATCGATTTTAAAGATCAAATACCAATTATATGGTAACGTAGGTACCAAGGGTAAAGAAGGTAAGATGTAATTTATACGTAGAAAATATTTATGTGGTATTCATTGAATAAATCTTATTGTTTTATATTTACAAATGTTTGTACATATAGTTATTTTGAAGGACTAAATAATTTCTTTGAATGATATTCGTAGCCGGCCATTTCCCTTTGTACACAAATATTAATTTTACTATAACCATCCTTCTATCAAAGTAATGCAATAACAGCCTTTCTGAATTCCACGTTGTTTGTCCACTCATATTTCTTAAAACGTTTATATTATTCCTAGGTTGTGTCTTCCAGATACATGTTTATTTTATGTGTGTTTTGTTTTTGAATTGGGACATGTTACCCAAACTTTAAGCAAATTGGTGCATGGAAACGATCCCCGTTCGACGCCTAGCACAAAGATTTATTGCATTTACATATTCCTAGATATTTGACCTTCAAATAGTGTGCTTATTGTTTATCTATTAGAACACATTTTATTTATTATCTTTCATACATACAAGCGAAAACATCTAATGTTTGTTTAGACAATAAATGGTGATTTTCTTGGATATAACAGCCGTGTGTATCCTGCAGAGACAACGAATTCGTATTCATATCCATTGAAATAAAATACGGCATCATAACAATATCATAGATTATGATTTATTCAAACATGCTGTCTTTTTTTTCAAGCATGTAACTCATATTTTGCGGTGTAATAGTAAAATTTCGAAAAAAGTTATTCTTTCATTTTCAAATCGTTTGAAAAGCATTACGGTACCTACGTTACCACTATGTAACGTAGGCATGATAACTAAACGGCCGGCAAAATTATCGAATGACACTCATTCTAGTGAGTATTTTCCTTTTTTCGAAGGGAAACAATATACAACTATAGAACTATTGCTCGGAATCTTTAGTTGAATAACCTATCTCTACACTATAACCCCAAGCTGTACATTGGGGTCTCCTTAAGTCTTCGAATAAAATTTAAAGATTCTACATCTATATCATGTAAAATCAAGTATTTTTGTATCATAATAGTATGGAGCCAGGTAGATATGACGTCAAATGTATAGTAAAAGATCCAAAACAGGGGTTTTTTGCAACACAAAGTTTTTTCGGTAACGTAAGCACCGGTAACGTAAGCATTTTCGTGACATTGTCTGAGAATATTTTTCATCTATTACATTTTCATTGAAAGAAGCAAATATACGACGGTAGTTGACATGCTTATCTTTCATATTCAGTATTACAGACCGAGATCGTTCAAATAAATGAACCAATAACCCATGTCACGTAGGTATCGCTTTAAAATCAAACCTATTTCCCACCGAAATAAATAATTACATGAAAATTCTTTTTTTGATGCACGAACGTCAAAAACTGATTTATCCTATAAAAATGTGGTTTGGCTAAATTTTAGTCAAAATATTTTACAAATTTATGTAAAATTCGGAAAAGTGATGCATGAAAAAGGACAGCGTAACGTAGGCACTCTAAATTTTGAGACATGCGTAAATCATATAATTTTAATAATTACAGACACTGCATAACAGTTTCAATTATTTCTAAAGGCAAACAAATATTATAGTTTGTATTTTCGAGGGAAAGTTTAAGTTACACTGGTATCCTCACTGAAAATCAGGACGTGCAATCATGTACCTATGGCTTGAGACAGGTGAAATAGGCATGAAATTACGACTTTGACACAATATATCCGACATATTGGAATTTTTCTAATGGCATTTTGTATTTTAATCTTGAAAACAACCACCAAACTATCAATTAAGCCAATAAAAGCCGGGCCAGTGCTGACTGCTTAGAAAAAATATCACTGAGACATGGCTTTTGATGAAATGTTCCTTATTATTGAGAATGAGCGTACAAGTACACGTACGCGTACAAGTTGGAAATCGAAACCTTCCCTAGATAGAAACGTGTACGTGTACGTGTAGTTACAAGTACACGTACACGTATACGTACAAGTTTGAAATCGAAACCTCTCTAATAATGATAGATCTACGATAAAACATAAAATCAAGAAACGGTTTAAAACCGCCTTTAAACTTTATGTTTGTGTATTGCTCCTAAAAATAGATCTCGATACATGTCGGTCATAGTAAATATCTAAATGTGTATTCCTGGTACACACGCCTCTGTCGATATATGTTAAGTAAATAAATCAGTTTAGTTTTAGCTTGTAAATGCCAAAATGAGGGAGAGATGGTGTCGATCAGTTGAAACTGGGACCAGAATTAGTGGTACATCGACGGAAAGAGTGGTTTATTGTTGTCTGTGGATGGTCTGAAAAGTGGATGATCGTAGTCCGTGGATTGTCTGGTCGATCAGTGCTGGAAAAGGAGGAAGTTAAATGTAAAGTGCGGTTACTGCTCTAGATTCCAAACCATGTAAGTTAAGTTTCAGCCATCAGATTCTTCTATTACTTTACAACTTTTTAATGATCTAGATCTAATTGCCTAAAAAAAAAAAAAAAAAAAAAAAAACATGAGCCGATCCGTGATTGAGTGTCGATCCTGATCAGTCCAATGATAAACTCGGGAGTTATTTACCGAAACTGGGATGCAAAATTGTCACTGATGAGTTACGCCATTCATTCGCCATCACCGTTATGAAATTTTAAATGTTAGGCTGCTTTAATTATTGAAAATTTTGTATAGGCTATCCATCGCGAGGATTGTATTAGGTAGGCTTAGCGATACAATTCAGATAAATGTTTAAAGTAGTTCTTTAGCTAAAGCTCTTTGTGAGACAATAATGATAGTTGCCTAGATCATTTAGTAAATCACTAATGTAGAGAATTGAATCATTTGGGTTTTTATACGATGTTTCATAATTTATGTGCTGTATTTATTCTTTACTTAATTACAAGGCTGCCACCACTAATGGCCCACATTAGATTCATTCGCAGGTAAATAAGACTGTCAATAAGCATACATTAAGGTAAGGTTTGTATTTCAATAATCATTGAAAAAGAAAAAGAAACTAGATCTAGATCTAGTGATGATAACCATAGGGAAGAAATGATAAGAATTATTAGGAAGGTAAGATGATGATGATGATGATGATGATGACAACAACTACAATAACATTAAAAGTTGTAATGAATCTAATATAAAAATGAAGATGATGATGATGATGATGATGATGATGATGATGATGATGATGATGATGATGATGATGATGATGATGATGATGATGATGATGATGATGATGATGATGATCAAAACAATAATTATAATGATGGTGTAATAATTGATCATAATAATATTAATAAAAGATGCACTAAAATGATGATGATTATGACGATGTTGATGAGGAGGATGAGGATGATACTGTCCTACTTTGCGTAATGAATTTCGGTCTTTAAACCAACCTCACTTATTAGACTTGATAATACAAATGTAGATCTAATATTGAGCATGCTGTTGTAATGGCATTATTGACGGTTGAGGTTAGGATAAAAAATGATCATATTACGAAATGTTAGGTGTGTGTGTGTGTAGAAATTAGTAAGTTATAGAACGTCATAACCGAAATATCAATTGTCCATTCAAAATGTGAAATACACGTACTTCTTACCTCAACCTAAATTTTGCAATTTGATGGTATTCTCATGATTTATGATGTCTTTCAGAAATTTGATCAACTAGTTACAAGAATGGCTCCGAGAAGGCACAACACAGACGATACCCAAAAAGTTGGAAAAGGAGTATGTGAAAACTGGCAAGACATTGGTATGGAAGCCGTGACGGATCTAGATCTACTTTAACTGACGAGAGTATTGGTGCCACAACCCACACAGTAGAGGAAGTCCCCGGTGGACATGGGTAATGATATTGTTGCTTATTTTGGCAGCAAATTAATAAACAGTAGGATACATGTACAAGGATATGAAATCAAAATTCATAACGAGTAAATCTACATTGAAATATCTTCACTAATCACTATTTAACCGGAAAGATGACAGGGTAAAAAAGAAGAAGAAGAAGAAGAAGAAGAAGAAGAAGAAGAAGAAGAAGAAGAAGAAGAAGAAGAAGAAGAAGAAGAAGAAGAAGAAGAAAAGTTAAGCTTAGCAATGGCGAATGTGTAGTTGCATGCACTACAGTTTTACTATTCAACCCCATGTGATAAGGGAGACTGATAAATGGTAAGATTAAAGACTACCTGTAGAATATAAACGAAGTATATTGCAGTGGCACTACATAAGCTTGTCTACAGGGCGATAATATGGTTAGAATAACTAGAATTCATTTAAAATAGCCTTTGTTGAATGAAGTACATGCTCATATAGTGGAAGTTGTTCTTGTTTCCTCGAGGTATACGGTACCAGTCCAGGGTAAATACGTATTTCAACAACAGAGACCTGTTTCGAAAATTATTATCTATATTCTGTAATTCATAAATGTCTTATGCACAAGGGGATTTATTCAGCATCAAATTGTCTCCTGTAGGACCTGATTGAAATTCAAAAGATTTCTTTAATTAGCAACGGAATTACAAAAGAAAACTAATTCGTAAGAGTTGTACAAATCAAAAATCTCAAAGTGCTTCAGAATTCAATGTCCGAGATATGCATTTAAACCACCTACTTTCGGAACAAAAGTTGAAAACGAACATTGATTCATATGAATTAG
Source organism: Fragum sueziense (assembly GCA_963680895.1). Taxonomy (NCBI): domain Eukaryota; kingdom Metazoa; phylum Mollusca; class Bivalvia; order Cardiida; family Cardiidae; genus Fragum; species Fragum sueziense. The sequence goes on from OY804608.1 coordinate 5,146,701, forward strand.
ATCCATTAAATAAGCTACTGGTAAATTTCTCTTACTTAAAGTGCGAAAGTTCATTTGGCCGTTTTGTTATCTCGGAATCAACCCGCATTACAATGACATAGGCCTACGTTTAGAAATTCAGTCCAGGCATCCAAGTCAATTCTCAACCTTGTGATATTTCCAATGAAATTATTGGAAGAATGGTGAATTATTGGTAAATCGGTACCTCCACCATTTCGTATCTAATTATGTGATGTAGCTGCAGCATATACTTTAAATATCCTGAAATTACAAGGTGCTTGTAAACTAACTAGTAAGTAGTAAGTAAATCAAACGAATCACATTGGGTTAGTTTTTTATACTAACATTTTACAGCATTCCGTCCAAAGCTTATAGGACTATAAAGACTCGGAAATAAAGATTCGATATGCGTTTGCTAAACTTCTCAGAACTAAAATCATCTTTTCAAATGTTTAGATAAATCGAAAAAGACTTATCATGCATATAGTAATTCTAAAACTGTCATGTTTAAATCTTATATGTAACCTTTCTGAAGTTCATTTCATTATCATTATAGTATTTCCATCGCCCTTACAGGTAGGGTAAAAAATGGACAATCTGCTCATAATTTTGCATTATGCGTGGTGTACATGACAATATTCCTTCCTCTTATATCAAAATTAAGAAATAGATTAAATAAAGCCTATGGCAGATATTATTGGATTTCCTTATATGCCTTTAATGACGAATATCTCGAACTGTTTGTGCAAATTGAGGGTATCAGCGTACAGAAAAATATTATGTCCAACCGCTTGCATTAAATATGTATATGTAGATTTGGATGCGCCATACCATATGATCAGATCCTTCTTTCGAGTTAAAACGAACCATGAATTTTTTTTTGCAGTTCTGGGTCGCTAATTCGGCTCAAGATTTGGTACCAATATTACCATCTTAGAGATATTTCTTTGGCTTTCCCAGTCAAAGCGATATTTCACATTTATATCATTTTTTAAAAGTATGTCTTGATGCAAAGATTGTTTATTCTAATGCGTAGAAATGCTGTCAGTTGTTTGAGGTTGTTATTTATGGGCGAAAATGCGCCTTTAAAGTTGAGACAGAAATGACAAATTTATATAAATCTGAACTGTTGTCCACAACAATTTGTCTAATTTTAGCACAAAAATACATATTTCTCGTAAACGGTTCAATATTTTGACTTGAAATTTTCAGAATTTCCATAAGAAAAGATGCTCTTTCAGATAGAATTAAAGTAAAATTTATGTAAAAATAATTATGAAATGTCACTTTAAGAGCGAGTAAATAAAAAAACAAAAGATAACCGTGGTACTATATAACATATATAACGTTGGTTTTATTTTAAAAAATGGTAAAATATCAAGGAAATGCATTGGATCAAAGAATTTGTGCAAAATTGATTTGCAATAACATCTTTGTTAGAGCTATTCATACTAGGTAACGGAAAAAGAATAATTCAACTTAAGTTTTAGGTCATTCAATCGCATCTATATCCAACTACACAATTAATCCTTAAATTTCACTACATTGTAAAAATGTTATTTACTTCTATGAAAAAATAGCCCTTCAGGCTTCTCCACCAAGAGAAGTCACTTTGCTGCAAATAGCTCTAAGAATAGGATAGAAGGCAGAATAAATAACACAAAATAATTGATCTTAAAACCTCTAAAGGGAGGTCTTCGTATGTCTAAATCATATTAAGATAATGGTAGCTAAAACAACAACAACAACAACAACCAACCAACAAAAAGGGGTAACAGCTTTAATTAGCAGTTCTCATTACAATGGTGTTAGGCATATTGTGTCTTATATAGCATTGCTAAGGGAGTAAGCTGCAGCAATATGAAGGATAAGGGCTCAATTTGCTAGCTTTTGGATAAGTGCATAGATATTTGAAAGTTATGTAATACACGAAGAAGGTACACAGGACAAACTTATATACATCTAAAGATTATCACCTCACGTGTCTTTTTTTTTCCAAATGCATTCATATTTTGCAATTTCATTGGAGAAATGTTGGTGACACCGTTTTTTCTCTCTCTTTCTCGTATATGACACGTGAAAATAATAATGTGATAATTATATATAATTGAATAATGTGACATGTTGTTATGATATATAAGGATAATGTATAAGGTTGATAATGTATAAGGTTGATAATGAATAAGGTTGATAATGTTTGTTATAATGATAATGTATAAGGCTGATAATGGTTGTTATAAGGATAATGTATAAGGTTAATAATGTATAAGGTTGATAATGCTCTTTTATAATGAATGAGATTTATAAATTGGAGTCTTTTTTGTAGGAAGGTGATAATCTATTTGGCTTTCTAATCGATAATGTATAAGGGGATCTGCCAAAAAGGTCTAAGGTTGTGGCCGTGCGATCCAACGTTGGGTTTCAAAATTATGTTAAGCGTAGGGGAACTGAGACCGCTGTCGGATCATTCCACATTTATACTAACTACTCTGTTTGTAAACCTGTGTACCATAATCAAGTGAGGTCAAGTAATAAATGTTTATTTGCTACATGTATATGAATGAAGACGCTGGTCTACGATAAAAACATTTAAAATGTATCCATAGACCTACATAAATATAGAGAAAGGATACATTCAGCAAATTGTTTTGAATATTTCTAATGCCAAAGGTTGTCAGAGAGGGAACTATTTCTATAAAGCTGGGGGAAGTACAAATTTCGCTTGTTGCATATTTCAGATGCAAGTAAGAATCATAGTTTCCTGTTTAGTCGAATTAATGTGTTTTAAGTCGGACGGACCTCATATTTGGTTGCAGAACTCTAATATTGATGAAAGGAGAATTGGAACAAATGAGGTTTAAGCATGTCCTTGATTTAGGGGTATTCAACAAGGCGCCTGAGTTCTTTTTAATTCGTTGCTATGAGACGCTATTTGGACAAATTTATGCAACTAATTATCTGCAAAATTAGAGAGCAATTTCGGAAATCTGGTAAAATGTCCCATAGCCGGATTAACAGATAATGTATTCCACTATAATATCTGGTGTTACACAAAAAATAAACGCTACAGCAATTAAGACTAAAACGCATGAAAAGTTATACAAAATCTTATTCCAGTAAGCATGATAAGCACGCGATCAATTACCCGAAGATAAAAGAAGTTCCAAGATGATTTGAATTAGACGACACATTTCTGTCCAATTGAGGTTATGATTTGATGCTGAATACTCTCTCTGAAGCAATAAATGTATAATTATTACAACACTTGTTTCCCCTAACTGACCATGGCTGGTATAGGAGACGGTGCATGATGGGCCGCTTTTTTGGCGGTAGGTTCCACCAGTACGCTGTGCTTCCTTCGGGAACCTTTTGGCGTAAACCATCAAGCACTGTGTTTGGAACCGTGGTTGGACAAACAAACTTGCTAAATTTGAATCAATAAATGGACACTAATCAAGCTCAGTTCTGCGGCCGATGGCGGAGCAGGAGATTATGATTAATTGATAAGGATAATGCTTTCTATAATTTAATTATTAGATATTTAATTTAATTCATTATTACATTCTTAATGTAATATTATGTAATATACCAGCCATGGCCAGTTGCGCCAAATTATATTTCATTTAAACCTTATCATATTGTCTTTCTTTACCCCCGTTGTCGAATAATGTTCATGTATCGTCGGTGTTAATGCAAAACCTCTTATCTACAGCTCAATTAAAGCTGTAGATAAGAGGTTTTGCATTAACACCGACGTTATGATAGAAACAAGGAAGACTTGGAAGTAAAATGTATGGTAAAAACATTTTGACCAATAGAATCTTAGATGAGAAATATGATGGCTAAAGACATAAAGAATAGAGAAAAATGCGGGCCACAAGCAAGCTCTTTTACTTGATTTCTACTTTGAATTTCGCCTTACATTCGATTTCATTCATCAGTGATCAATGGATATAATGTCGAATGAGCAGCATAGCTCGGTGACAAGACCCCGCCACGAGCATCAATTTGGTGCCTGAGGGAAGCATCTATATAGAGGCAGATAAAGGCAAATCCCGGTCATGTCTCTGCAGTGAGAAGTAATGGAGAACCGTAGCCGGTTTCCTCCCCTGAATACTCTCTGGAGAATAGCCGGTCCTGATAATTGGTCTCCTTGGAATTTACCGTAGGCTTCTTTGCACCATAAATTTTACAACTAACACATAGAACAAAGAAACGATTATATTTATCTCTATGCAGAATTCAAATTTCATGTTTTATTATGTTTTCCTTGTAGGAATTTATAAGATGAAAAGAGTTTTATTGGTCAACAAAATGCTTTATTCAAAATAAAATCGCAACTTCCCCATAGATATTAAGGATAAAAACTAAGGTATTTTGGAAAATGGGCCGGCTGGACGTTTGGTGCCCCTCTGTTTTTATTATTGGAAAACAAGGGAAGATAGCCGGCTACGGCTCCCCATTGGCGATGCACAATGTTAAATTGGATGTTTTGTTTGTACTAAAGCCGGCATTGCCAGAAAGACATACCCGGTAGTTATGTGCAATACAAACGAGAAAAAAAAGTATGGAAGCGGCAGAACCCAATATCTACCAATAGATGTCGCCACCCGTCGATTATCATCTATCTATGGTGGGCATTCTGGGTGAACTACTTTCAAGATGTCAGCGCCCGTAAAGTGCATACACGTGGTACTTCCTGTCACGCGACACATTTGCTTCACATGCTTGTATAAAGTAAAATGAATACTCCGATTTGAATTAATTATTTTATTCGATAAAATTGAGACGAAAATCAAACTTTATTTTGCTGCAAATGTTGTTTTTATTTCAATTTTCTGCTTGCTACTTTTTGGCGACAGGATTTCGGAGTTGTGCGCACCGCGTAGTGATTTATCCAAAAATGGATAAAGTGATGCGTCAAATTAGTCAGTCCGAAAATAAAAAAAAGACTGGAAATTGTAGACTGGCTACTTAGTCAATGCGGCAGAACCACATAAACCCAACTCCCGACTATGTGATCCAATCGAATGCTGTGAATGCGTAGGCTTAGTCAACACCCTACACATTCAAGTAAATAAGTGTGATAACCAATACAAATTCAAGAGTTCTCTTGGAGCTTCTATCACTAAATAGTCTAATTGTACGTCATTTCCTATTTAAAACTGAGTAATGAAACATTTTGAGACAAGAAAAAATTGCACACTTTGGTGCTACAAAATCCTCTGTAAGTAATTTAAAAGAAATTTAAGAACATTACAGCAAATGAAACATCAAGAGAGAAGGAGAAAATATTGGTTGTTCATTTGATTTACAACCACATAAGGTACCATTCGGATGCGTCTTTCTGTTTCTAATTGAATAACATATACCGTGGATGATAAATTCAGTTTTTGTATTTATGTAGAACTATATTGATCTTAATTATGTTTTAGAATTTCCTTCAAAGTGATAATATTTATAATAAATGAAATGAAAATGGCCTGTTGCTCAATTTAAGTGGGAGAAATGAGAAAGACAATTTCGTAAAACTTTCAAAGAATTCAGAGATAAATGCCACAAAATTCTGATTTATAACCGTTACTAAGCAACATTGACGTCCATCTGTGGAAATTGTACTTGTAATTGAATTGATATCAAAAGTTCAACAACATATGAGAAATTCAATGTTTCCAAAATAATTTCGTGTTCTGACGTTAATAGCAAATAACGATTTTCTCCTGATGTCTCAATATATTTTGTGATTTTTATGCTCCATTTTTATCTGTGATGAATTAATCCGTTCTTGTGGTTGCAGTTGCGGTTGCTCAAGTTCTACAAACATGTTTATTTTCTAGTTAATATAATCAATAATTCATATTCGAGAGTGGTTTATTATACGCCAGAAGGGTCGTATTATGTTATGGCCCCGCTCGTCCGTCTGTCCGTCTGTCTGTCCGTCCGTCCGTTAGCAATTTCTTGTGTGCGCAACTCCTCCTGCAGTTTTGATCGGAATTCGATCAAACTTGCTACAATGAATCTCCATGGTGTCTAGTTGTGCATACCGCTTACGGAATTCAATTAACCCTTTTTGTTCTTGAATTATCTGTCCCTGAATTGAAAAAAATGCCATTTTTCTTGTGTGCGCAACTACTCCTACAGTTTTGATCAGAATTTGATCAAACTTGTCACAATGAATTTCCATGGTGTCTAGTTGTGCACGCTACTTACGAAATTTAGATAACTGCTATCGTTCTTGAATTATCTGCCCTTGAATTTAGTAAAAAATGCCCATTATCTCAAAAATGCCCATTTTTCCTGTGCGCAACTCCTACAGTTTCAATCAGAATTTAATCAAACTAGCCACAATGAATCTCTATGGTGTGTTGTTGTGCAAACAAAATTTTGATAACTTTTCATATTTGAATTATCTGCCCTTGAATTAAAAAAAATGGCCATTTTTACTGTCAAGCCCTTCTCGGGCGTATATGCGCCTCTCTGCGAAGCTCTTGTTGTTAATTTCATCGATGTCCTTAGTTATGATTCAGAGCCCAGAACCGATGTGAAATGAACAACAATTCACGGCAGGACATTGATAATTTCTTAAAAATGCCAAAACCTTTGTTTTAAATAAGTCTGGCCAATCCGCCAGTGACCACAACGTCTGACCTCATTCAAAATCAGATATTTTTGTGGAAAGGGCAAAATGGAATCCAATTCGCGCATATCACGGATTCTCATTTCGATGACACCATTTACAGTTATTTGTATATTTTTGGTGCCAAACATTGGCGATATCACCACGTGGTGTCAGCACAGATCAATTTTCGTTGGCCGTGATTAATTAGCCCTTTCAAAATGATAAAATTTTAGGACGGGTTTATTCAAAAGCTGCCGCAGACGACAAAATGAGAATCATGTGATATGAAAGTATATTATAACAGAGAAAAATTCAGACAAAGGAATTAAATGCTGAAATATAGCGCAGGAAACTATGAGACAAGAGGAGAAAAGTGCTGTTTATCAGCATGTTCGGCTTTTGTCTCAATGTTTTCCCAAACTTTATCTATAAGGGACGCCAAGAGGGCGTCTAGTTGCAGGAAAGGGTTAAAAAGGACCTTTTATGGTTCCCTTTCCAAAAAGCCACAACACAACGTTTGAATGGTCTGATTTGAAAGCTTCTACAGTCAGCCAAGAACAAAACAAAACAAAATGCAAAAAAGGTATTTCTGTTGACATTGCCGGTTCTTTCCTTCTCTACATCGAATATCCATTCAATTGTTCAAACATCCAAACGCAAGCATTTGTATGGTGGTTGCTCAAGTTCCACTTGTATGGTGGTTGCTCAAACATTACATTTGTATGGTGGTTGCTCAAACATTACATTTGTATGGTGGTTGCTCAAACATTACATTTGTATGGTGGTTGCTCAAACCCAACCCACCACTACCACCACCAACAACAACAACAGCAAAAAAAAAAAAAAAAAAAAAAAAAAAAAAAAAAAAAAAAAAAGGATACAACACAATATGGGATTTTGATTGTTTTGCACATCTGGTGGCGTTTAGTGTAAAGTGAATTGGAATCTGGAATTGTATCATCAAATACACGTGTACGCATCACTTTAAATATCTTAACAAATTTCGTGGTGTATAAGCAGAGAAAGATTCCTTGAAGCGAGCCACCCTCTACTCTCCAAAGCCGAGGTCTATTGATTAAACAATCAAATAATGACCTCTGCCGTTTTTGATACACCAACTGCCTATTTGATCGTCATAATCTAATTATAGCACATCATTTGAATTATCGAATCAAAATCATTCAGTTTTATCTTGTATAATCAGTACGTATACATAGCGTCGCTTCTATTTTTGGCTGAAGCCGGTAATTTTTGAATTATCGGATCAAAATCATTCAGTTTTATCTTGTATGATTACGTATACATAACGTCGCTTTTTGGCTGAAGCCTGTAATTTGAAGCGTCAGCCAATGAAAATTTGTATCAGATTATTCAAAAATGTTTTGCCTTTTAAGCCAACGAATGGATACCGAAATCCCGCAAAGGCCCCGAGATAAGACGTGAAATGACCCCGCGAGAACAGAGTATCATTCTATCGAAATGGAATGAAGAGATAATGTGCTCTGTTTTAAGAGAGTAGCCACTTTCTTGCACACGGTTCATTCATTACATTCACCTCTGTAGTTGGCTCAGAGAGTATTGCGTCATCGTCTGCTAGAGTATGTCACTTTAGGGGTAAAAACAAATTACTTACAACAAATTATTTTTCTTTTCCGAAGTCCAAATTATATCATTACTTCACGTTGCTTTAAATTAAATATTATTTTCCAACGGTAAAAATTTCAAATTTTCAAATTGATGTCATTCCATTGTATATGGGTACAATTCATCAGTTATAATGCCTTTGAAATGTACCCGGAATCATCATTTCTTTGTCTACTTTATTATATTACGCACGAAACAGTTAAACAGTAATAATACACGTTTTCCTCGGTTTGACAAGATTCTTGTCATTCATGGCGTCAGCCCGTTGCAGAGGTGTATGGTGAGAGTAACGAACGACAATTCTGCTCGGAGATTGGAAGCGAGCGTGTGTGCTTTTCCAAAAAAGTCACGTGGCATAACCACTGTTATATCAGACGGCGCGATATTTCCTTTCACACCTATCTGATTTGTCGACAAACATTTATATTATGATTAGAACCTTACCAAAATGTGCTAGTCGTTTCTGCTGGATATCGTCAGCTACATTCGAAATTGTCATAACCAAAGTCTATTAAAGCTGTAGCTACGGCATTTTTTAACGTAATCAATGATATACAGCTGTTGGCGTGAATACGACACAGTGTCTGTACTGAAGTGAGGAATATCAGGAACACTTGGTAGGATGTACCAAATGTCAAATGATATAATGTTAATAGAGTCCACTGCGGCGAGTGGTAAAACGCTGGATACACATGGGTCGCAGGTGCGATCTCACGCTACTCCAGTCTATTGGTTGAGAGGTTCAACGGTTTCTCGAAAGGTTAACCCTTTCCCATACATGGCTAATTACAAAAGGCTTAGAAAAATATTGAGGCAAAATAATAAAATGCTGATGATCAGCATTTGCCCATTTTGCCTCAACATTATCTTAGCTATACTGAGCATAAATTGTTTATACATTCTTTGGCAACAACTTATTTGTCGTCTGCAGCAGCTGAAAAATTTGTCGTTTAGAAAGGGTTAAAGAAGGCCTGGATTGTGTTAGCTTAACCTTTAATTTCACAAACAAGGAAATAGCTTGATGAAATATTGCGTCAAAAGAATGAAATGCTGATGGTCAGCATTTTCTTCTTTTGGTCTCAATATTTCCTACGTTTCTATGCTATATCGTACACAAATCGTATACTTATCAAAACCCATATGGTCGTCTGCAGCTGTTTGAAATTTGAACAATCCAAATGTTGTCGTCTGGTAAAGGGTTAAGTAGGCGTGGTTAATGAATGGTTTACCCAATCAAAAAACAATACCCGGTACAGTAGACACCCCTTATGAAAATGTCTTGGAAAATATTTAGTTAAAGGGGGAATGGCACTTAAAATCATGCAATTTTTCCGAGAACTTCGTACAAAATAAATATGTATTATGGAAATGTGGCCTTTAAATTGCATCTATGCCAAATCTTAGCTTTCTATCTTGTGTATTGGCTAGGATGTCGACGGATTTAAAACCCCATATGTTCCATTATTGTAAATATTATTTTATTTTTTTGTACGAAGTTCTCGAAAAATTTGCAAGATGTTAATTGTTATTCTGCCTTTAAAACAAGAAAATGCTGATAGCAAGTTTTTTCCTCATTTTTGTCTCAATATTTCTACCATATAATGATATATTCAGTTATCTGTAGCAATTTTAACGACAAATTTAAGACTGGTCCGAATTCTAAGATGTTGCAGACGACAATTTCAATTTTTTCATTTTCCACGATGTTTTCCAAAGCCATTATTTTTTGGGGAGTCAAAAACAGTCAATGTGTTTTAATGGGTTAAATTGGAATTGTCCAAAATCTCACCATTTGCTTGTAATCAGATAATTTCACACTCGAACGTCTGACATGTATCGAACTTTGTCAGCCAATATTTCGCTGCTTTTCAACAAAAAACATCCTAACTGCAGCTTGATTTAAGCTGCAGTTACGAGGTTTGTGCTGAAAAGCGACGATTTATCATAATAAATGAAATGTTAATAATTTTAGTATGTTTAGCGGTTTTGTCTCCGTCATCGATTTGTGATACCGGTATACCGTTTCTATGGTTACAAAATTTTATTCAAGTCCAAATTGATAGGTGATATAGACGATAATATCAAAGTATATCCAATTCATACGCGTACTGAAAATACTTATGGAAAAGAAGAAAATGATGAGCACGAACTCTTTCTTTTTCACTTTCAATATTTTCATCCGTTGTTTTAACTATGGACATACAAACTGTGATTTTTTCCACTGACAATGAAATTTTACGCTGGCTTTAATTTAGAGGCGTTGTTTTCGTTATAAATATTGCAATTTAAAAATAAAAATTGTTGTGTGCACGAAGGAAAATATCAACGAAAATGATAGAACATTGATTTCGCATCTTTTTATATTACGTTCAGCATTACCCTACCGCTCTTACCCAGGCCGTACGTTCAGTAAGGCAACAGTGATCACGTATCGTAACGTTTTCCTATTGAACTGTTGACTTTTCACGTGAGCAACATATGGCTCACAGATTTGAAGGTGGTGTGCCAAGCTATAAAATGGCGGACATGTCCGATTTACGAATGTAATCTTTGTTTCGTTTGTAATAAGATTATGTATTACCCTACAGTAACTACAATACATGATTTTTGTAAATGAAAATATAAACATGTCATAATGTAATATATCGTTTTATGTGATTGCGTTGGGCAAATCCTGGAGGATTACGGAAAGACCCGAATTCTCACGAATGGTGATAACGTACGTCAACTCAGTCTCTGCAGACCGTTCAGTAATACTGTTAAGTAAACATCTGTTTGCGGCTCACGTAAAATTTAACTGAACGCAAGGCAGATTTTTCATGTTGCCAAGTGTATCAAACAATAGCTGAGAATCACAAATATTGAAGTCAACAAAGATTGCCTTTCTCGCACGCAGCGGTCACAAATCAGAGCTCAGGTGTTATTCCGAAAGGTGATGAAATTAATTATCTTTATTTGTCAAGTTTTTTTTTCTGTCAATCTAATCGGGAAACATGGAAGATTTCTAGTTTTTAGAGTATTTATACGAGATTAAATATATCTCTGATATGTGAGATTAAAACTATCCGTGGGATTTTATACGTACCAAATCAAACACAATTTAACTATTTATGTAAGATATATCGAGTTCCTAGAAGTATACCACATGCTACGTGCAAAAACGTTGTAACTACTGTAGTTACGGCATTTTCCGAACGTAGCCAACGATATGTACTAAAATATTGTTATATACAAACATTTTCCATAACATTTAGCGTGAATCAATGGTAATGATTTTTATGCTAAAAATAGATTTAGTTTACCATTATGTTTTGATAAACCGTCAGTGTTGTTACAAAATCTCGCAACTACGGCTAGTTACGAAATTTTATAACAACACACACGAAATACTATTTGTTTGTCCCAAAATACGTCACCTTAAACTGGATAAAATCGTTCCCTATCCAACATTAAAGCATGTTGAAAAATGGTTTTATATTACGTACATTCGATTTCTTTGTTCAATTGCTCATTGTTTACTTAATATACTTTTTTAAAACGCTAGTAATATATGTTTTAGAAATGGTTAATAACTACCAATGTATGAATAGGCTGAAGTAATTCGCTACACTAGTATTATAGCAAGACCACGAAGTATGATAAAAAAGTGCCAGGACCCCAATGCTTCCATTTTAACAAGATATTTAACTCATATTACATGTAGTTCTTTTGAATACAAATGTATATCATCTCTTTTAAAGAACCCGTGCTATGTTGACTTATGAAGAGGTAAAAAGTATTCAAGAAAATATCGTATGAAATGGCCAACCTGCATAGGTATATCATTTCTGCCCAAGGGAATTTCGAAGGAAGTTCATTTAGTCCTTCTTAATTAAGCCTGTATATGATAAACATATTCACACGTTTTACTTATAGTAACATTTGTGGGAAAAAGGGCCTTGGTATATAGTGAAAATCTTGGTACTAGCGTTAAAATTCCTTTCTTTTTGGTCCTAGATAATGCAATGTACCAAACAACTTTGTAAACTCTGACTGTCCCCATTTTGTTCTAATCACTGAAAAATCCAGCGTGGGTTATCTTAACCCATCCCCAAGCAACCAAATTAAGAACAATTCCAATATGAAAACTGTTGTAGACGACAAAATAGTTGATGTCATATGCAGAAAATTTGTATGATATAACTTAGAAAATATTGAGGCAAAAGGAGGAAATGCTGATCATCAGCATTTCCTTCTTTCGCTTCAATGATTTCCCAAGCCCCACTAATTAAGGACGCCAAACCAGGTCTAGTTTGGGAATGGGTTAAGGCAATGCATATATTTCATCTCCGTTCGATCATGCTTTTCCCCTTACAAACAGAAATGTTTTCCAACGGCACCCATTCTCTGCCTCTATGGCGCCTTCATTACTTTTGAATTGTGTTCCACGAAGGTTCGTATTTAATTTTGGGAACAGATAAAGTAAGGGTCATACCAGAAAAATAAAGTGGAGAGGGAGCTCTTAGAAGCCATATTCGGTCACACCACCACCGCCACCACCACCACCACCACCACCACCACCACCAAACAACAACAACAACAACAACAACAACAACAACAACAACAACAACAACAACAACAACCACCACCACCACCACAACAACAACAACCACAACAACAACACAATATATTCAATGATTATGTTTTAATTTGGTTTGAAGCAGAGAAGGTGTATAAATGTCAAGGATTTTCAAGATGTGGTGGATCTATTATACTGCACATGATGAATGGGTTGACGAACAAAGAAAATTCCTTACCTAAATGATGGAAGTATAGACCGTTTTGAAGGCTCCTGAATACGAAAAAACTTGTGTTTATAAAAATAAGATTTGCTTTGATTATAGCATAAAAAATATTGAGCAAAAAAGAACGAAACGCTGGGCTACAGGACCTTGTATGAGATAGAGTTGAGCTTCAGATTAATCATTTCATGATTTTTTTTTATATTCACGTTTTAAACGTACATACACAGTAACTCAGATAATAATTGGGGACTTATTCATTAATGCCAATTTCTTCCATCCGTTTATGGCTATTTCAAAATTGACATAATTCTACTTTTTATGACTTTCTATATAGTCTGGATTGGAAAAAAATGAACATTTTTTATTACTAACCACTTTTCCAAAACAATGTCAGAGAAAGGCTTTTTTCCAAATGATTGATTTAGATCTCAATTAAACGAAAACAAGTTAATGATTGTCGTGTTCACATTTCCCTGTATATATCAATTGATGTTTTAATGTCGTAAAAATCATCCTGCTTGTAGAACCCTATATTTTATCGTCATTTTCAATTTTAAACACTCTGATTTTTTTTGTCTTCTTAGAACTGGGTTAACCCATTCCCACATAACGCAGTGCATGTTGATACCCTTTGAGATAAAGGCCTGAAAATAATTGTGGAAAACGAAGAAATTGCTTATCGCAAGCAATTTCTTCATTTTTCACAGTGTTTTCCACCCAGAGAGACATATACATTGCAATACATCATTCGCTTTAGATTGTCGTCTGCATAACAGTAAATTTGAATTGTCTAAGTTTTGCCGTCTGGTAATGGATTTACTTTCATAAAAGGAAGCGGAGCCATAGGTGACATTAATTCCGTCATAAGTCACGTGGTTTTATCATTGTCCAATCGGGTGTGGACTAAAACGTGTCGAATTCTGGGAGGAGTGCGCGTCGTTGTCGTCTCTGATAGTCGACGATATTCCATCGGGAGCGCGAGCGCAGTTTTCAGTTCTATTGAACGTTACTGGTTTCTGTGATTTCCTTTATTTTCACAATGGTTCGTTACTTTTTATTTTGTTCATTTATTTTGTTTTGTATTTGTCTGTTTCTGTTGTTTGCTTGAAGAATTTATTTGTTTAAAAAAATGACTACACGTAGTATCCATTCATTTGAAAATACATTTATTCTTTTACATATCTAGATAATCATTTTATTTCGAACACTTTCTATAGCAATAGTTTTATTGGATGTAGATTTGATCTTTTTTTTAAACATTTGGTTTGTTTATTTCATTTCATTATTTGCTTATCCTAATTTTTTTATGTCAACACAAGTTATTTAGTAATGAAAATGTACTATTTAAGTTCTTGTGTAATTCAAAAGAGTACAAACCCTTGTAAAAAGGAGGAAAATAATCGCAATAAACATTTTCTTTGGTAAAGACAATATTTTACTTCCAGTGTTCGATATTGATGTCAAAAACAAATAAAACAGTTTTGATAAATACAATGGTCACTTTTGTACAAAACGTTGAGACGCGCTATATGATGCGTTTGCATTTAAAAGGCAATTTAGGGCTATTTCCTCGTTGTAATGGTACGAAAACGTTATCTGAAAATAATTAAGAATAATGAGAATAATTCTTACACATCAAAACAAAAAAGTTATAATTACAGAAACGACAAGATATTGCTTGATTGGAATTGCTGTTTTTGACGACAACAATGTACCTAGAGTCAATAAAGAGTTTTTGTACTTTGTACTTTGTACGAAGTAAAAATATCTTCAAATATCTTCACTTTTTTTTTCAAAATCTCATAACTACGTATTAAAACAAGCTGTACATGTGGTTACGAGGATTCTGAAGAAAGGCGAGGGTTTTGTACCATGATCATTAGTAGTGGACATTATCAAACGACAAAATTTTGGGGTGATCCAATTGGAAAGCTGCTCCAGAGGACAAAATTCGTGATAAAAAGGAAATGCTTTGTGTACAATATGGCACAGAAAATATTGAGGCAAAAGGAGAAACTGCTGGTTATCAGCAGTTTCTTCTTTTGTCTCAATGTTTTCCCAAGCTTTCTCTATTATGGACGTCAAAACCTTCTTGTTTGGGAAACGGTTAAATGAAATTACTCATAGAAAACATTAAATGATAACAAAAAGATATAAACAACACGTAGAACCATATTAGGCAAAGGGGAGAAATTAGGAATTTCTCTAATTTCTCTACTATATTTGAACTTTGAATAATACCATGACCGCTTACAAAGCAAAAATGCGATTTTTTATGGAATTTAGAGTCTGCATGAAAATAAGGCGGGAAAAGACAAGCTTCTAACGTCCCCCAATAGAAAAAAAGTTTGTGAAAACATTGAGACAGAAGAAGAAATTGCTGATAATCAACATTTTGTTTCTTTGTATCCATATTTGCTATAATAAGATTCACAATTTAATTGTCATATCATTTATTTTGTCTCGTGTACAAGTATTCAATTTTAGCCAAACAAAATTGTCATCGTTTGGAAAACTTAAAATGTAGGAAAATGTTGATAAGCAGCATTTTCTCCTTTTGTCTCAATATAACCATTTGTGCTATGACATATAGTAATTACATACGTACTACGACCTAGTATATTTTCATCTGCAGTATCTTTCAATTCGGTGAAGCCTAAAGCATTGTCGTTTGGAAAAAATGTAAACTGAAGAGAAGTATATGTAGATAAGCAGCATTTTCTCCTTTTGTCTCATTATATTTTTGTGCTATAACAAACACAAATTTCACATAAATGTACCTATATCTTGATCTGCAGTAGTTTGCAATTTGGACAAGCCTAAATTAATGTCGTTGGGGAAAGGCTTGATATAAAGCCAATGATTGGCAAATACAGTCGACATGCATTGTGTCAAAGTCAGAGGGGTCGTAATAAATACACATCCGGCGTTCATCTCATCCGTTTTTGTTCAGTTTCGATTAAAACAACATTTGACAATTTTTATTATAATTATTTTTATTGTATTCATCAAGTAAGTTCTTGCTAAAAATAAAGTAGGAAAAGGTATAACTTGCTCGAGACGAGCAATTTGTACTCCTTTCCTATAATGCAATGCCTGTAATTATTTTGATATGCATAATTGAGCCGGGATGTGGAATAACATCCCTTGTAGCATTTTTAAAAATTGAGTTTCAAGATCAGTCTGTTGTCAAATGCAGACCAATTTGCATCCATGCTGCTCTCTTTAATTTACTAGAGGTCACAAAGAAGCTATTAGAGAACAACATGGATCCTGATCAGACTGTGCGTATGCGCAGGCTGATCTGGATTCATGTTGGGCTCAAAAGCCTTAAGGGACGTTCTTCCGGATCCTGGCTCATTTTATGTATTTGATTACATGCAGAATGTTTTTGGAATCCATTGATGAGGACGGGACTAGATGTTCTTTTCGATTCAAGAGACATTTCACATAAAATTTCTTGTAAACATGTCAATATTAGTTTTAACTGCTAGCATTTAAACGCATTAGATTAACCAATCTTGGCAGAATTCTCATAAGAAAATATGCTCTTCAGATGAAAATAAAGTTAGAATTTAAGAGATTATATAAGTGAAAGGTCTCTTTAAACGCAGTTACGACTTGAATTCTGATCGAGTTCATTTTTCGTATTTCCCATAAAAAGTAAATGTCAATTATAATCGGTATTAGATGACGTCTGTACCAATCAGTAAAACTTGACTCTCAGAAAATTAGACTCATGAACGGATTAAGCCTTTCCGAAACAAGACATGGTATTGACGTCCCTAATAGAAACATGGGAAAACATTGATAAACAAGAAAAAACTGCTGTTTACCAGCAAATTCTCCTTTTGTCCTAATATTTTTGGCTCTATTATAGACAAGGTTGATTATGATTTTTGTTTATTTGTGTCTCAATCTTGTACGTAGACGTTAAAACCATTTTAAATGACAGTTAAAAGATTCTATTACATTATGTAAAAGTGCATTACTATTATAAAGACTTATAAGAGACTATTGTTCGATAACGTCTTAAACCATTTTAACATACTGACTCTTTTTGACTCCCCACAAGATTATTGCTTTGAAAAACATTGTGCAGAATGAAGAAATTGCTTGTGACAAGCACTTTCTTCATTTCCCACAAGGTTTTCTACCAAGAAAGAACAAGAAAAGTTAAATTCACTGCATTTGAAATTGTCGTATGCAACACTTCTGAATTTGGAATAGTTCTAAATTTTGTCTTTTGGGAAAGAGTTAATATCAGTTCTCGGCGACATAAACATAGGGTTCGGGAAGCAGAACATTTCTTTTCTATTCTTAAGGGACAATGCTCCAGTATTGCTATTTCTTTTTCCAGTCATAGAATTTAATTATATTTTTTCTGTCGAAAGTACGACTTATCATCAGCTGGAAAATGCCATAAAAATGGATGGTCTTCGATCTTGTTTGAATTTTATCGGCAATCGTATGGTATACCCCTTTCAAAGGTCACGAAAATACCCATAAAATTCTTTATAATCTCTGCTTAATCACAAAAATGGCTTTAGATTAGTATTTTAAATTTATCAAAAACAAAAAATCTAAAATGTGTGATGTTAAGAATGTGTATAAAACAGCATAGATTTTGGGGCATTTTCGGCGGGAAGACAGCACTATGTAAATGAAAATTTAATATTTCAATTCGAAATACCACATGGGGAAAGGGGGATGCAAGTGATCAACATTTTAATTGGTTACTGATATTTTCCTTAATTCTTTCTATTATGTTTTTTTCTTCATAATCGTGGAATGCTCCCATAATCACAGAAAAAAAGCAGAAAAATGCTAATTACTGATTATCAGCATTTTCTTCATTTGTCCTTATATTTGCAAAGGGTCCTCAAAACTAAAATTTTGGTTGGGAAAGGACTACATCACACACAATTAAGCCGGGATATGTATACGGGTTTCTTTAAGGCATTTAAGACCAACATGGTTCCAGATCAGCCTACGTATACACATCCTGAACAAGAACCATATTGTTCTTCAATAGCTTCTTCATAGATTTAGATTTAATTTCGCCATAGTAAACTAAACATGTACATAGATTAACAAAATACAAGATAAAATGTAAAATTCTATATCATGTATTAGAAAAGAACTATGACACGCTAACACAGCTTTTAGTTATTAAAGAGGAAAAATGATTAAATCCTACGCCGAATAAAGGTATAACTTAACATTAAAACATATTATCATAGTATTTTTTTTAGATATTATATAAAAAGGAAACAAATAAGATTAAATCCTATGCTGAATCAATAAAACATATTGATAATATTGAAATACATGTACTGCTCATTAAATGACTTTTGTTGGCACTTTTTAAAACTTTGCAGCTTATTCAATTCAGTAAGCTCAACAGGTAACCTATTCCATAATTTGATGCTGGAAAAAGAGTATTTGGCACCATTGCCTTTAACCTTGGGTAAAGGTCGGTTCACATTGACGAATTTTCTTACGATTCCTTACGAATTGGACATTCGTAATCACATTGCCGAAAGGTACACGTACTGTTACGATTTGAGCGAATTTAACGGACGGTTTACGACTAGTTTACGGGCTGGTTACGGATTATTTACGAATCAATAGGAGTATTACCGACTTAGTTACGAATGTTTACGAGTCCTTTGTTATTATTTTGTTGTTGTTGTTGTAAGAAAGACAACCTCGTTATTGAAAATCTGACATTCGACAAGACAACATGTCTTACGAACGAAATAAGCTTAGGTTGTACCAACAATTTCTTCAAAACAATAATTAATCCTTTCCCAAACAAAATCTAGTTTTAAAGTCCCATGGTTTTGGAAAAAAATGTGAGAAAAGAATAAATTGCTGAATAATCAGCAATGCAATTCTTTCTGTTCACGCAGAATTTTCCATTCAATAACATACAAAGTTTTCACTTCTTACATCAATTAATTGTGTCGTCTCAGACACAGTGTAGGGTCATTTATAACGGTTACCCCAGAAATATCGTCGTTGTAAATGCAAAACCTCGTATCTCGTTTTGGGGAAATTTCAAAGGGGAAGGGAGAAGGTCTAATAACTTTTCCGAAACTGAAACGTTTTACTTGAAATTTGGACATATTGCTGACAAATAATGTGTCATAAATACTGGTCAGTAAAGGTATCTCTAAACCTGCAAGAATTGTCATAACTGGACACACAAGACTGTACTTTGAAAATCGCAGGAATCGATATACGAAGTTTTGCATTTACACCGACGATATATTTATGCTTGATATATTCAAAGTTGTTCTCCGATGCGCGTTTACTTTTTTACTTTCTCTATCTAATATTCGTCGATAATAAGTCAAATTGTCTTGGACATCGAACAATGTTTGAAGGACTTATCGTCAATTTTGAGCTGGGATAAAAAAATGACACCAGTGCATATAAACGCATTGACAAAATGGGCTCTTAGTCCTCATTTTTTGCAACTTCAAACAGAAATCATTTGACGTTTAACAAAACATTAAATAGTATTTCCTCTATCATTAATTTCATTTGTCAACGATTTTGACATACTCAATCAAATCAAATCAAATATTTTTTTATTGTTCACACAGGCCCGTAGGAACAGGGGGGCTAGGGGGGGCTCAGCCCCCCCATGTTGGCCAAAAATGCCGAATTTTCTTAATTGTACACTGAAAATTTTGGGAAAATCCAAATTAGCCCCCCCCCCCCATATGAAATTGCTTCCTACGGGCCTGTCACATCATGTACAAAATGATATACGAACTATTCACACATAAACAAAACATATAAAAAACGATGCCGTTCGTATCTGTTATAATCTAGGATGTCTATGATCATAAGACTCTGCATATACACAAGTTCTTACCAGGACTCACACTGCCCTTTTTTCAGCTTTTCTATCAAACATAACCCTAATCAGGCCTTTTGCAGAGCCTGGTCTGTTTTAGTACCATTCTCGGAATCTCATACCATAAGTGCGCTTTTTAAAACATCCCGGCTCGTTATATTCGTAAAGTTATCGTATATATTCGTGAATCACACACGGATGATTTGCGAGTGATTTGCGATAAACTTAGAGTCATTTACGAATGAATAACGGGACATTCAATCCGTGGACATTCGTGAGAAAATTTTGGACATGCCAAAAAACTTCCCCGTATGAACACGAATCATTGCGACAGTCGCCGATTTATTGCGAGTTATTTACGAATGTTTAAGTGTTGTTTACGAATACTTACGCATGCCTTTCCGAATGGACCACTGAAAACGAAATATATGAGTATGCACGATTTTTTTACAATGGCATTTAATTTTTTTTGTTGTAAACAATAAGATATTATCTCTATATCATCATTCAGTAGCTGACATTGAGAAAAAAGGCATTTCATTCTTACGAGTTATTTACGGATGCTAACGTATTGTTTAAGAATGTTCACGAATGGCCTACGAACGTCCAATTCGTAAGGATTCGTAAGGAAAGTTCGTCAATAAGAACCCACCTTAAACAATATCCAACTGTTTTACTAAATCTAGTGTTACAACTATGGACAGAATATTGGGAAACAAAATGCTCATTCAAGTAGTCTGGGGCCATACCATGTTTTTTATTTTAAATACTTGACATAACATTATCTGATCAACTCTCTTCTGGACTGGTAACCAATCAAGGGACTTAAGTTATATGACCCATCATTAAAAACACCACTTTCTAGCCATGGGACATGCATCAAATTACACTAACTTGTAAATACACTTCAAATAAGTTGATTCACCGTGCCGGATCTCAAGATTATGCTTCAAGAAGAAAATAATTTACAAATATCTTTTTACTCTATATTCATATGTAAGGGAGGTATTTTATAACATTTTTGTCAAATATTTCCATTATTATGCATTAATTCAAAACTCTAAACCGTTCAAAATGCTTATGTTTGTATTTGGAATGGGAATATAACACAGTTTAGGATTTACTGGCACTTTTCAAATTTCGCCTCTGGCTCTTTGGTGCTAATGATGGGTTGTATGCGTCAAAGTGAGAATGGTCAATGTGAGCTCTTGAGTCAAGGTCAAAAACAAATCTGATTATTTTTTTCTGACAGGTTTGTAACTTATTCTGAAGAACCTTTGTCAAACTATTATACCACACAGAATAGGCGTAACCAAGTTGACACTGTATCAATGTCATGATCAATAGTTTTTTGGGTTTGAGTTTATTGGGGTTTTACGCCGTTTTCAACTACCAGGGTCATATCGCGGCGGCTGGAGCACCTACCCATGGATTCCTGTTGTTTCTTAAACCAGTACTACCACAACACCCTTATCGAGCCTCCAGCTGCTCGCCCACTTGGGTTAACGATTTCAAACCCATTGGTGGGTGACAATTTTGTCATAAAGGGTATTGGCCGCGGTCGGGTATCGAATCCGGGACCTCTCGAATGAGGGTCAGATGCGCTACAAACTGCGCTACGGCCACGGCAATAGTTTTTTGGTATGTTGAGTAAGAATTTTTTTGTTACGGTAGAGGAATTTCAACCGGAAATTGGCCTTTTAAGGACAGACTCAGCTACCGAACAAAATGACAGATTTTGATCTATATTGATCCCAAGGTACTTGACAGATTAGCCTAATTCAATGGCATTACCAGTGCAAGATATATCAAGATGAGATTTCGATCTAAGTTTTTCTCTGGACCCCAAAACAATGTACTCTGTTTTACCCAAATGTAGGGATAATTTGTTGTCAATTAACCAGTGGCTGACTTGCTCCATATCATCAGTCAGGGCTTTTTCAACATCAGATGCACTTTTGCCAGATACGAGGATACCAGAAGCATCAGCATACAATAACAATTTATTTTTTTATCACTGCTGACATATCATTATCATAAATTGAAAAGATAGAGAGGGTTGAGCCTTGTGGAATATCTTTGAATTAGATGAATAGGTACATGTTGTTATGCATCAGAAAGATATGACTTAAACCCGTTGAAAATACCAACACTTAGTCCTGACGCTTGGAGTTTCATCAAAAGAGTTGAATGGTCTACCGTACCAAAAGCTTTCTGTAAATCTAACAGTACCCTTCCAACAACATAACCTTTGTCCTTTTCGTATCTGATATAGTCAGTCAGGTGAATTAGACAAGTATCAGTAGGGAATCCGCTCCTGAAGACAGACTGGAATTTATATAACAAATTATGTTTTTTTAGATAGATCTATGTTTCAATCTGATCATAGATTACCTTTTCAAAAAAAAAAAAAAAAAAAAAAAAAAAAAAAAAAAAAAAAAAAAATGACACAACATTTAGAACAGACACAGGGCAATATTTACCAACAGACAATCTGTCATCCCTTTTATAAAGAAGGACAACGTTCATGACTTGTATCAACAATGTCAGAAAATAATTAATTCTAAAGTCTCGTGTTATGATGGACCATTTCCACGGTTGGTATTCACCAATCAGTCGAATTCCAACTTTACTTATCACCAGTTTCGTCTTTTGCCTCAATGTTTTCCCAAGCCTTTTCTATTAGGGATGTCAAAACCAGGTCTTGTTTGGGAAAGGGTTAAATTATAAAACAATCCATCCGATTGGACTTTCATATTATATAATCGTATTTTTCTCTCTGTTGTCAATAAACATGCTCCATAAAAAGCATTTCTCGTAAAGCTTGATCAAAATACTTTCTTTCTTATCATGAATGATCAAAGGTGCGATTGATTTTGATAAAAAAGTAAAGAAAATGCTGGTTTAAAGTAAATAATCTATGAACTAATTCATATTCAAGCTACTTTCCACTTTACTCCACGATCATTGAGTTTGAAGTCGGCTGTTTACAGTCGGCGCCTCTGGCAGCCAGAACACTTCGGCTTTCAGCTCTCCCGTGTACCCATAAATGTACACAAGGGTGTCGAGGGGCAACTTTGGGTATAACATTTCTGCTCTGAAAATTTCCCGTGGCATTGGCGGGATTTGAGCCCAAGACTTCACAAGATCTCCCCACGATATCAAGTAAAAGCTGAGAACTTTCGTGAAAAGTTGCAAGGAAAATATAATTACGGCATGCGACAGAAAAACAAACCCAACAAAAAACACAAGAATTGCTGCAACCACCACTAACAACAAATCACGATTGTAATAACGGTTATAGCGTGTTATAATTAACAATACAACATAGTTGTAAATGCGTCGTGAATGAGTTTTAATAGAATTTGATTATAGCTTGGTTATAATTATGATGGAGCAACAATCTAAAAAATTGGAGTTGACACTCACTATATATAGACATCGGCATAATTGTGTAAGTACAGTTGACACTCGTTATGTCGATATCCGATAAGTCGAATCTCTGCTTAAGTCATAGTGAAAATGCGGTCCCATCCTCATAAACAAAATAGTTTTGAAACGAATACTGCCTTCGTTATAGCAATTTATTTCCTTTTCCTTTTATATTCAATTATAAATGTGCTTCATTTAAAACAAAAATTGTTACATATATTTTCAATAGATGAGTCGAAATTCTGATATCTCAATGAAAAATGACGACTTCGACAAAACGAGTTCAAACTGTATATATCGTTGCCTTTCACGGAAAGCCTCGAAACTGCAGCTTGTTTTAAGCTGCAGTTACGAGGTTTTCGTTGAAGAGCAGCGATATTATTATAATGTAGAAAAATATAGACCTGGCATAGTGGCATTACAAGAATACATTAACACGTTACGATACTACGTATATCCATAAATAAGCGCAATAGAGCATGAAATGCATGCTAATAGAACTAATCAACTTTCAGGTCAATAGTTTAGTCTATAATAAGAGTTTTAGTTGACTGGCAACGATATGTAATAAATAGAGATTAACTAACTGAATAAATGTGATATTAAGCTTATTTCACGAGAATGGGGTGAGAAGCGGTTGAAAAAAACGAGTCCGAAAGGACATTGCATCTCTAGAGAAATATGCCTGTTGCCTATGTCATAGATTGTGTGTGAATTACGTCACATAAAATTGTCATTGAGTCTATATTTAGATCAATAATCGAGGGGCCTAAAGTGGGGAATTATGTCCACTGATAAGGAAGTGTTCTCATAAATACAAATTTCAACATTTAAACTCATGAAATAGACTCTTAATAATGTCTCTGGGTTGGAAAAAAGTAGTTCCTAAATTACAGAACTGTGAAACTGAAAAGTGTTATCGTAACTGCAGTGAAAATATCAAAATTTATTTAACTGAGAAATTCCAGGATTTCACTGCAAGGAATGTAATAAAGCCTTCTCGGTAATGATTTCTTTATGTTAGTGGAGTAGATCTGTTGAACTTCGGACTTTTTCTAACAAAGGAATGAAAATTTATAACTATGTTATGTCTGTATCCATAGTGATAGTATTCGGTGGATAACTTGACCACAATGACCAATATTTTAAAAAAAAAAAAAAAAGCATTAAAGCTCACAATGTACAATTGCATAGTGCAGTCACGATATTGTGTCTCATGTTTACAAAATTTTGGTATGTAAACAACACATAATCGAAGACACATAAACTACTGTCATTTTGCATGCGATGACTCTAATCTTGCAAGTGTCTGATCAAGATTTGAATCATAGTAGCAAAATAGCAGGCTAGTGAGACAGAGAAAGCCTATTCTTTTGTTTCGGAAAAGATTGGATAAATGTACATTGTAAACTTGAAATTATATTGAAGCTAAAGGAAAAAAAACTTTGTTATTTCTTTTCTTTTATAAATAACACGTTTTACTTACACACAAGCATCGGTATTTCATAGAATAAGCGTACTTATTATGACAAGAGTTCTTTTTAAAGTGACATTTCACGATTATTTTTACATAAGTTTTACTTTTATTCTATCTGAAAAGGCATGTTTTCTTATGAAACTTCTGAAAATTTCAAGCCAAAACATTGAACCGTTTACGAGAAATATATATTTTTGTGCTAAAATTAAACAAATTGTTGTGGACAACAGTTCAGATTTATATAGAATTTGTCATTTCTGTCTCAACTTTGAAGGCATATTTTTCGCTTATAGATAACAACTTCAAAAAAACTGATAGCGTTTCTAATCTTTGCATCAAAACATACTTTTAAAAACTAAAATAAATGTGAAATGTCACTTTAAGTGTTTAATAAATCGAAACATTACATTCTCGTATTTGGCCATTTTTGCTTGACAAAAACACGATATAAAATTGAAGAAGAAAATAGATTTTATTACAATGTACAAAGTTTACAGAATGATTTAAACATATTTGTTTTAAATCGAGTTTTACGAAAGCTAGAAGCCTATTATATTTCCTCTTTATTCTGCTTCCTGGATTATACCCCAGTGTTCGCGCATAATGTGTGGGCCAATGAGAACCCAAGGTCAAGCTCCGCTATTAGGATCGAACTCAGAACCTATTGATTTTGAAGCCAACGCATTACCTCCCGACCAAGGACACCACACATATACAGACTGGAAATTGATGGAAATTTTATTTTGTTGTAAGAATTAGTGTTTTAGTGAAATTTGAAAACGGGGATACTTGTCTTTCAAGCTACTGCAAAAAGCCCCAATGCCCCAGAATAACACGACATTGGCAAAAATGGATATTTAAATGACCATCATATCTACAAAATTTATGCATCATTTACTCCAACCCTATTGTTTTTAAGTTTTAATAGCTTTAAATTGAAACATTCAATTTAGCCGGCTTAAATTGGATATACATGTATCAAATGTATCAAAAGCATTACATTAGCACTTATCAGATCTACTTGTGTGCGTGTAGGCCTACATATATAACTCAAGCACGCGTATTTTCAAATCAACATATTTTAAGGCAATTAGAAACGTCAAACCACCCAAAAATCATTGCCCGTTATGTGAATCAAATATAAAGAAAACAAAAATAGAAATAAGAAAAAAAGTCTTTTCGCCTTTTTATTATACATATTTCACAATTATTTTATTTGAAAACTTCAATCACAAACTCATTAAACGTGAACGATAAGCGCTTGTGGTCAATATTGTACACGTAAATTACTTCAGCCCTTAAAACGCAAACAAAAGACTGGCGTTTCGGAATGAATAGAACTTGTTACTCACCTCGTTTTTGACGCAGGTGAAACGAAGTCGTGCCATTCAAATTCTCAGATTACTTCTTAGTCAAAACAATAGAAAGTTATACTAACGACTGTTGTTTGGATTTTCACCCTGAGATTTTTTCTTAACTTTCTATTGATCTGTGGTCAACCCTTTCTAGTAAGAAGCAAGATTTTGTTCACAATATAGCACAGAAACTATCGAGACAAAGAAAAAGGTACTGGCTATCAGCGTGATTTTCTTTTCTTTCAATGTGTTGACAAGTCCTTTCTATTAAAGAAGCCAAAATGAGGAATTGTTTGGGAAAGGAATAAATAACGTCTATAAAGCTGAACATTTTTTAAAACTTTGGTGAAACAATCGTTTCTTTAACAACACGTCTTTAGTATGAGCAAAACAATCAATTCATATATCTAAATGCACATTAAAACCATGTTGATAAGATCTCATCTTAAACATGAATATATTACGATATTTTAATGACTTTGATGCTAGAAGGTGGCCAAAGCTAATTTTTTGAACATACAGAAAAATATATATTTTTTATTTAAATCTTACCAGAAAACAATTCATAATTGCGTTGTTCTTTCTCATGTATAGCTTTAAAAATATCCAAAAAGGTGTCAGAATAATGTGTACACGATCATTTCGTGAACGAAACCATTTTCACTTTCGGGGAAAAACACCAATCAAATTTCAACTTTTTACTACGCTAAACCATCAAATCGTTTACTTCCCTTGTGATGTTGTCTCCCTTTGTTTGTGATGACGTGATAGTGGAAAAGTGTGCTTATCAGAAAATAGGCCATCATCATCATCACCACCACCACCATCAGCATCACATTTATAACGTGACTCAGAATTTCAGAAAATAAACAATAACTTTGTTAATACTTCACCAATTTGAATTCGGTTTAAGCAGAGAAGCCAGTTGAGAAATTGCCAGCAATAAGCTGGATGTGGTCGACATTTGAAAAATCAACTGATATAAAAGTTATTGAAGATCAACCAGAATTTTGGTAGATCTTCGATCACTTTTTTATCAGCTGATATTTCAAAAATCTACTACGTCTATCTAATGCGTGACGTCTGAACACCTTCTCTGCTTCGAACCGAACTCAAATCGGTCACGTTTTAACAAAATTATTGAAGATTTTCTGAAATTGTTGTATCACGTGATTATCAACCGATTTTCTCGTCTCTCTTCAGGACACTGCGGCAGCTGCCAAGAAAGACCTGGAAGCGAACAGACAAATGGGTAAGTGTTTTACCTTTTTCCAGACAATAAACATTCGAGGTTGTCAAATATGAAAGTTGTTGTTGACGTAAAAATGGATGTTGAAAAAAGAAAGAATTTGTCTACAATATGACATAGAAAATTTTGAGGCAAAGGGAGAAAATGAGGTCACCAGAATTTTCCTCCTTTGTCTCATTATTTTCTCACGACTATTATATTAGAGACGTCGAAACCAGGTACTGTATAAGAAATGATTAATTGGTGCTTTATATCTAACAATCGGTTAACAGAGTTCTTAGCCTTTCACTAAAATGCCAAAAGTTTGTTTAAAAAACACAGGCTCTATAAACATCATACATGCCCATACTTTGCCAACTTTTTTTCCTATCTATAGTAACATTTAAAGGAAACAGGACCTTTATAGATATTGAAAATTTGATTCCATCGCTAAAATTCTTTTCTTTTTTGCCGAAGAAAATGGATTGCGCCACACAGACTTGCAAACACTGGCCGTCTCCATTGTTGTTCTGATTAAATTATCTAGCACTGGCCCCTTTAAAAAGACTTGACATCCAACATGGGTCCCTTTAAAGAAACGTGACATCTAACATAGGTCCCTTTAGAGAAACGTGACATCTAGCATGGCCCCTTTTAAGAGAGGCGACATCTAACATGGGCCCCTATAAAGAAACGTGACGTTTTTATTATTGTTATTTTTCGTTTTAAACCCTTTTCAGAGGAGACTGCGTCGGAAACTTCAAGTGAACAACTTCAACCGTACCGGAAAACCAACCGTCGTATGGAATATGTTTACATTTCTGTAGCTGTTGTTCTCGGAGCCGCTCTTATTGCCGTGTTGGTTTACTTCACGGGTAAGCTTAACCTTTTTCAAATAGTCAGGCTTTTTTATGCTTCTAATAGAATCAATTAAGGGAAACATTGAGATAAAAGAAGAAAATGCTTATAAACCTCAGACGCACAGTAAAAAGACAAAACCAAACAAATTTAAACATGATGTGGAAAATGTTTACATTTCTGTAGCTGTTGTACTCGGAGCCGCTCTAATTGCTGTGTTGGTTTACTTTACGGGTAAGCTAAAGGTTGAAATGCCTGGTTACATACATACATCCACTGCCTAATCACAACCATGGAACGTCAAAACGGTCGGTTGACTCCAGGACGTGGAGTTTGTGGGTGATTCGGTATTTAGGCCTACTTGCGTGTTTATCATTCCCTCTTTCAATATCGTGCAGAATTGTTCAGAAGCATTTGTTTAAATACCATCGTATACATTTTTCAGCGGTATTTGTTTAACTATGTATATAGTTTATACATAGAAATTGTCGTAAGCAATGTTGGAACTTTGAGCATTTTAGAAAATGCTGAACATAAGTATTGTAAAAATCGCTCATGAGGATGTTTATGCAGCAATTTACATATTATGTTAATTTTTTCTTTGCAGTAACGAATGCCTTGAAGAATGACCCGGAGTCTGTATCAAGCATGGGTAAGTCCACGTGGTTAATCATGTGACTCAGAATTTCAGAAAATCATCAATATGTTTGTTAATATTTGACCAATTTGAAATCGGTTTGAAGCAAAGAATGTGTGAAAATACCACAAATAAGCCGGACGAAGTGGGTTTAAAAAAAGAACCGATAAAGATCAACCAAAATTTTGGTTTATCTTCGATAACTTTTTTCTCATGTGATTTCTTAAAAATCCGACACGTCCACCTAATACTAGACGTCGGTCCACCTTATCTGCTTTAAACCGAATTCACATCGGTCCTATATAAATAAAGGTATTGAAGTTTTTTTCTGAAACTAATGTATCACGTAATAATCCACAGTGAAGTCGTTACATATATATCACATATCATTATAATTCAAGTATTTCTCAATCAACAGAAGGGATCGACACAAATCGTCGTTGTAAATGCAAAACCTCGTATCTCGATTCGTGCGATTTTCAAAGTACAAACTTGTGACGACTCTTGCAGGTTTTGAGATATTTTTACTAATCAGTATTCATGACGCATTATTTCTGAACAATATGTCCAAATTTCAAATAAAACATTTTCACTTTGGGAAAAGTTATTACACTTTTTTCCCTCCCCTTTAAAAATTTCCAAAAACGAGATACGAAGTTTTGCTTTTACAACGACGAAATACTTCGCAATGCCAATGCAAAAAAGAAAGTGTAATAACAAAAAAAATCTCATTTTGCTTTAATATCTTCCGAGCAATATTAAACACAAATTATATCCTCATCAACATCTCCTTCGTCGATTGTTAAATCTTTTAAATTTAAACAGTATGTTTTTTGAAATTTCGGACAGGTTACATACCTGTTAACACAAACATATTCACTGCAGAAATTTATGATTGAACACCTCCAAAAGTGTCACCCGTGCAGCAAGTTTTTGAATATAACAGGAAATACTGACGTCAACTTGCCTTTCAATACCTTTTACGACATGATCAATGTCCCCATTTTAGTACTTCGTTTAGTATGAGCTTAACCATTTCCTGAACAAGATCTGGGTTAAAGATTCCAAATAGAGGAAGAAAACAGAAAAAAAGCGAAAATGCTGATAATCAACATCAAATCACCCACTGCTCAATGTTTTCTCTGTTATACATAATTATACGTAATGCCTTTCTTTATCATCACCTATTTGGCCATTTAACACAGCTTTCAATGTAGTTAAGTCTACAATTGGATTGTACCACCTTCTAAATTGGAACAGTAAAAAATATGCTGTCTATTAATGGGTTAAGGGTCCTAAAAGATGAATCTTGCGAAGACAGTAAGAAAAGAAAATGCTGATGATCAGTATCCTACTACCCACCAACATCTCAATGTTTCCTCTATTATTTTGTACGTAAAGATTATCTTTATCAGTGTTCTTTTGCACTGATGGTGAACTCGGCTAAAGCGAGGGACGTTTTTCGCTACAACAAGGTACAGATATTTTGCGTTTAAATGTGAGTTTAAAGATCTGATTGGATAGTTGTTCTAATAACAAAAAAATGGTGTAAAAATAGACCGGGTTTACCGATATGTATTGACAAACCGTCGGTGTTGTTATAAAATCTCGTAACTACGGCTTTATCGAACCCGTAGTTACGATATTTTATAACAACACCGACGGAATACAATGATCGCGAAAAAACGTCCAACGCTTAGGCCGAGTTCACCACCAGTGATTTTGTTATTTACCACAGCTTTCAATGTAGGTTGGTCTACAATTGGATGTTAGTTATCCCATTACTGCACAGTGACGCCTTTTGACTCCCTCGCAAGAAATGCTTGGAAAACCATTGTGGAAAATGAGCATTTTTGTTCATTTTCCACAGTGTTTTCAAACTGTTGTCTGCACAACCTTTTAAATTGGAACAGTAAAAAAATTGCCGTCTGGTAATGGGTTAAGGAAAATCTTAAATGGACTTTTCGTCTCTTTTCAGACTCGATGACAACTACTGAAGGTAAATGTAATTTTCTTACCGGCACAATAATTCATTCTCAATACATTATTATTACAGATTTCATTTGACATGTCGCAGCATTAGCTTTTGTTGTCATTACTAGCATTACTTAGATTTTACCTAGAGCTTATTC
Organism: Fragum sueziense; assembly: GCA_963680895.1. Classification (NCBI taxonomy): domain Eukaryota; kingdom Metazoa; phylum Mollusca; class Bivalvia; order Cardiida; family Cardiidae; genus Fragum; species Fragum sueziense. Next base: position 5,177,738 of record OY804608.1, read on the forward strand.
AGTAATATTTTCTTGCAAACCTTTTATATATGTGTACTATGATTCAAATTTTAAGCATGTTATGCTATTGTCAAAAATATGAATATGTTTTGAAACAGGTCAATGTCATGCCAAATGAAACTAGATATATACATAATTATACATGTATATCATCGCTTTAACCCTTTCCCAAACAAGACCTGGTTTTGACGTCCCTAATTAAAAAAGCTTGGGAAAATATTGAAACAAAAAAAGAAACTGCTGATAACCAGCAGTTTCTCCTTTTGTCTAAATATTTTCTGTGCCATGTTACACAAATCTTATCTTTAATTACATCCATTTTGTCATTTGTGGCAGTTTTTGCGGATAACTTTAAATTTTTGTTGTTTGAGAAAGGGTTAAAATTTGTTAAATTACCTCATAACTATGCATAGCGTGTTCACTCCGAAAAGCTAACAAAACCACCTTCCATACGAAACAATGATAACATCGATAGCCTACTAACGTTCGGTTCTGTCAAATAGTAATGTAGTCTACATCATAATGCAGCTTTGATCTCTTTGCAGTTTTGATCTCATTGCTCTTGGAAGAGATCTGCGAATTTTAATAAGTCGTTATGTGATGTGGAATGAATTTGCATTGCTCTGTTTTTCGTCACTTTCCTTCGAAAATCTCTTATCTGTAGCTTGTTTTAAGCTGCAGTGACTAGGTTTTCGTAGAAGAGCATCGATTTGTTTCCAGAGTATGGAAACTTTGAATAATGCGAGGCCTAAGGTCGATTGTGATGGGGAATTTCCTATTTCAACTTCTAAGTCTATTTCAAAGATATTCGAATCTCCATATTCAGCTGACGGTATAGTCCCGATAAATGACCTGACAGAGCATCTCTAGCTATAAGCTAAGGATGCTCTGCCAGGTCATTCATCGGAACCTATAAATAGATTTTAACAAAAGATATGGTGAATAGCACGTCGTTGAAAAAGCCCTGACTACAATTTATTCAAGATGTGGTTAAAACGGGATTATTCGAACGAAGTCGACTATGTAAATCATACACCGCATGACGCACGAAACGAGACATTTTAATTGTTTTTATTGTTTTTATTTTTACAGATCCCAACGACCAGATAAGTGAGTACTTTATTTCTAATGTCACCACGAGCAATGTCTATCCATTTTCCACTATTTTCCAATGGCTTTATCGTACTTATTATGTCTTAACTGTTTGATACCTATTGACAAAACCGGATCAGTTTTGCGCTGCGATTTTTATAAGCAGCAAATTGACTTATCCAAAGAATATTTCACGAGACAAAGTCAACTATACATTCAATTCGTTTCTAAAACGAAAAGACGATCCTTCACACTGTTTCACGTGCGAGCCATCACCACCAACGACGACAACAACGACGACGACGACAGCGACAACAACAACAATAAAACAACAACAACAACAACAACAACAACAACAACAACAACAACAACAACACCAACAAAACAACCACAAAACAACAACAAAGCACAAAACAACAACAACAACAACAACAACAACAACAACAACAACAACAACAACAACAACAACAACAACAACAACAACAACAACAACAACAACAGGTAAATATGGTTAAAGCAGGTAGACTTGCTGAGTTTTATTCCAAATGTTTTCCTTTTCTCGTTATAGATTATGACGACCTTTTCGGTAATAACGGCAATGACCAAGGCAACGGCAACGACCAAGGCAATGGTGATACTACTGACCCAACAGACAGTAAGTTGACTTTCTATTAAGAGACCGTTTTCTTAAGCGACCATTTTTGGGATTCACCCAGGGTGGTCTCTTAATACATAATTGACTGTATTTGTTTCTTTTGTTTTTATTTGACATTTTCATACTTGGAAAATACTAAAATAGCCTAATATGCCACAGAAATACTTTCTCTATATAATCAAAATCCCATGCTGGTTATTAGCATTGTCTCTTTTTGACTTAATTATTTTTATTATAGACGTCTCTGATAAAAGAAGCTTTCGGTAAATAATCTAGTAAAACCAGGGGACATTCTTAAGAGCGAGACTTTTAAAGATATCTTGAGATTTCTTTAGATGTTTAAAGGTAAAACGTTCTCTAGTGTTACACTTGTCAGAAGCTCAATGGGAGGTGCCGCTACTCTATACTTCTTGTGGAACCTCTCGACCAATTCTGTAGAAATAATGTAGAAACCTTTGACAGAGTTGTTTCGAAAGCTCCATTATTTATAAGTTTTAATTTACCGCGGGGTTCCGAATGCTCCATACTCCATACTTGAATCAAGTTGTAGTTACGAGATTTTATAACGACACCTACGGAAATACTTTTGTTTGTCCGAAATTACATCACGTTTAGCTGGGTGACATCGATCCCTTTAGACGACCAAGCGTAATTTCACTTGGGCGTCAATGATCTATATAAGCTGATTAAAAAAAAAAAAAAAAAAAAAAAAAAAAACTGTTTGAACAAACAACTGACGTATTTTCGTATTCTCTGCTTCAAATTATTTTCAAATCTGTCGCTCATTAACAAAACCTTTGAAGAATTTCTTCAATAATGTTTTACCACATAGTTCCCTGTCGTAGAAGGTCCATTTTAGCATTACAAATTTTGTTTTATTTAGTTACTGTTTGTTACATAGGGACACCTTTCGACTCCCTCACAAGAAAATTCTTTAGAAAACATTGTGGAAATGAAGAAATTGCTTGTGACAAGCAATTTCTTCATTTCCCCCAATGGTTCTATCACAAAGGACCTAAAAACATTATCAAATTTCATTCACTTTAAATAGTCGTCTGCAACATCTTTGAGGTTGGACTGACCCAAAAGTGTGCCGTTTGGTAACTGTTTATTTTTTTGCAGACGGAGGTAGGCCTTCCACCATTCCACCGGCTAGTCAGTTGACAAAGGGTGGGTCACCAATGGGTAAGAAATACATTTAAATATGTTAACCCTTTCCAAACCACGACCTGGTCACTAATTGAAAAAGGCTCTAGAAAACATTGAGACAAAAGAAGAAAATGCTGATGACCAGCATGTTCTCCTTTTTCTGAGCTATGTTCATCACATATAACATTTGCATTACCTGTTTAGGAAAAGGATAAAAGAGATATCCCGTTGTAAAAGTATATGCATGTTTTCATGCCAAGACGGGTTATTTGATAAACAAAACAAGACAAAACAAATAAAACAAAACAAACCAAAACAATACAAAAACAAACAAGACAAAACAAAACAGTACAAACAAACAAACAAACTCAAAATGAGTATTATATCCCTATATCCCAAACTATTATGTTCTTCAAAGGCGGATCCAGGATTTTTTGCCAGGGGGGGTCCAAGCCCAATATTTTTTTTTCGAGGGGGGTCCAAGCCCAAATTATGCCTTAAAATGTAGTAAATATGCAACGTTACACTAGATTTATGTAGTCAAAATTAAATTTTCGGCCAATGCCAGGGGGGGGGGGCTCCGGACCCCCCTGACCCCCCTCTAGATCCGCCCATGTTCTTCTTCCCTAAATCTGCAATGCTCTCTGGAACATGGATGCACTGCTTGTTTCTATAATAATACATGCGTTTTCTGCATCTATACTGTTTTGTATGTACTTATCTAACTTTAGCGCATTTAGCTGCATTCAACTTGGAGTGGTCCAAAGTCCGAAAAAGTGAGTACGCTTAATCATACACTTTCTCAAACGGTCAACTTTGAGACTGGTCCAATTAAATCGAAAGCTAAGAAGACGACAAAATAGATGTTGCTAAAGGTAGAACTTTTATACAATATCTTACAGACAATGTTGAGCCGCTGGTTTACAGCATCTTTTTTGCCATACTTTTTGTTAAGCATTATCTTCAAGGAATATTTTTAAATGGGGAAAATTTACATTTGACATGTGATTACTTTCCAGGTGGGAATATGAACCAATTCATGAGAGGTAAGCTTTTTTCGTAGTTGTTATAAGCTGCAGTTACGAAGTTTCCGTTGAAAAGCAGCATTATCTTTTTTTTACGGTAACAGTAACCCGCTCCCAAGCACCCTCTTAGTTCTTAGAAATCTTTACATTGCCTTTCACACCTACGGTAACACCATTTTGGTCTGCAAACCTTTTGAATTTAAGGTAGAAGACCCATAATGAAAAACACCACTTTCTAGCCATACGAAATGCATCCAATTACATACACTTGTAAATAGACTTCACATAGGTTGATTCACCGTGCCGGATTCCAAGATTATGCTTCAAGAAGAAAATAATTTACAAATATCATAAAACTCTATATTAATATTTAATGGAGGTAATTTTGAACATGTTTGTCAAATATTTTCATAGGTATGCATGAATTCAAAATTCCAAACCATAAAAATGCTTATGTTTATATTTGGAAGGAAATGTAACACAGTTTGGGAATTATTGGCACTTTTCAAATTTCGCCGCTGGCTCTTTGGTGCTAATTATGGGTCCTCTACCTTAACCAGCCTAACATTTTTACTTTTGGGAAGAGTTCGTGTCAATTTAGCATCGTAGCCTACTCATCATTTCAACTGCTTTAGTTTGTAGACTGGACAAATTGAGAATGTTATTGGTCGTTGATCCAATTTTATTAAACCATTTCTGTTTAAATCGATTTCACTTTCATAACAAATTGGTCAAAATTCAGAATTTATTAGATAGCCATTACAGGACAACTGATTTGCACACACATAATTAAATTAAAAACTCGATTCAAAATTTATACCGTATGTTTACTCATATTTTCTTCTGGTTTCCATATATAAGTTATGTCAAGAATTGTACCTTTCGTTGTATTGTATAAATTAGTATATGACCTATTAGACAACGATGCATTTATATTGTAAAAGAATTAACTATTTGATTACACAGTGTAGGAGCGGAAGTGTGTGAACGCTTGTCTTTGAGTGATTACTTGTGTGTCTGTACATCGAGGAAATACAACTTGGTAAACATCATCGGTTGACATTGGTAAGAATTTATGTTTTTTTCGGGATAAACACAATACTTTTGTCAGATCATTGTTCCAATATCTTTATTCATTATTCCCTGTAACATTTTTAGAGCAATCGGAGCCATTGGTTCTAGATTTAAATCATTTTAGGCCCGATTCACTTGGGCATGAACTAAAACGGGTGATTTAGCTGTTACGAATCGCAGTTTTTACTCGAATAGATGCATATTGTAGGGTCTTTCTCAACAAAATTCTCATTCACAGCTCGTGCATATATGTGTGTTGAGACTGATATGATTATTTCATTAGGAAACCGTCTCAAACTTCCCATTTTGCCGTTTTTTAAAAGAAATCTTTTGTACAATCAATTGTCAAGTCCTGTACAATAGCCTGACAAGAAATATTTACTTTTGTACAATGGCTTGAATTGCATATACATGTGACATATTGGTTGTAATAAATGCGTCTTTACCTCTTTTTGCATTATATTCGACTGATATTTTCGTGATATTATGCTCGCCCGTAAAAGATACAGAGAAAAAATGTCGGGAAAATAAGAAATTTTTGCATGATGGGCAGGTTTTAAAAAAAATATGACCAATGTGTGACATTTAAATGTTAAGAATAACAGCTAATTTTACAGAATATCATCCAGATTTCTTAATTAGGGTAGCTAAAAACTATTCTAAATGATTAAGCAGTGCCCAAATTATATTTCAAATTCATGTTCACTACTTTTTAGCTAAAATTGTGTGCACAATCTTGCAAAATGACAACAAAAAAGCGTTTCACTCCTGACAGCATATATTGCACAATATGAGAAATTGTAACCCACGAATCACTAAAAAGTAGAGTGCAGAATGCCCACAAGGTTGATGGCTTCCTGAAAAAAATTGAATGGTAGATTTCTGGCTGCATAGACAAAAATGAGAACACATTTTGAAAAATAAAAGTGTTTCGCTCCTGGCATAAAATTCAGAGGGGTATTGTATAAAACAAGCTCCACATCCTAAACCAATGAAGATAAGATAAAAAAGTAATTTTAAGATGATGATGCACATGTTGTTTTATGTATTACAAGTGCTTATTGTAGTATCCTGTCACTGTCTTTTATTCACCATAGCTTAGAAACTTGGTAAAAGTGTTAAGTGTCACACAAAAACGTTTCACTCCTGACATTTTTGACATGTTTTTATGACATGTCTTTTTTTATTTGTGAAGCGATTTTCTTTAAACTTGGTACCCAGTATATAGACACAATGGGTGCGTTCAGGGTTCTCCCATCGGTAACCGAGTGTATTTACCGTCGGCTACCGATGGTACCATCGGTAGCCGATGGCACCGTCGGCAACCAACGAACTCTGAACGAAAATTGTACCGATCGGTAAAAAAGGCGGATAATCAATTACCAAGAGCATATTCTCCCCGCAGAGTGATCGTTCGTTTTCAAAAATTATGAATAAAAAGATATTTTCAGAAATAAATGGCTAAATAAAATAACTGTAGCTTCAACTATTACAATAAATTCTATCAAGAACGGTTAGAATGCTGTTTGCTTGCTATTGAAGAAAATATATGATTAGGATCGCCGTAGTTGGATTGTTATCCGCCATCTTACTGTAATGAAAACGAGGCTACCGATGCTACCCGACTTGTCTACTCTCGGGACAATTGGTTACCAACAAAATATCCATCGGTATGCCGACGGTTACCGATGGCTACCGATGGTTACCAACGGCACCGATGGCTACCGATGGGAGAACCCTGAACGCACCCAATAACTCATCTTTTTAGCTTTGATTGGGTTGAATAAGTTTCTCTGTAAAAGCCATGGCATGTAAAAAGTGAATGGTCACATTTTTTTAAAACTTGCCCTGATGGAGAATCACGTGACATAATTTCATAAAATCTTCAATAAATATCTTAATATTTGACCAAGTTGTATTTGGCTTGGGCAAAGAGTGTAGAAACATCAGAAATAAACTTTGTCAAGGGTATTAACACGACTTCTTCTTTATTTCTTGTCGATTAATTCCCGACCAATTTTGCCGACCACGCTCGATCGGGATGTCCCAATCAGTCTTGCCGACCAAGCTCGATCAGTACGCGATCGCTTGATCGATATTGTTTTGATTGTCAGTCGATAGATCGATACAATATCACGTGCAACATAGATTTTTAGACAATGGGGGTGTGGTATTTTTCTAATCGTCCATTGGCTAATCGATAATTTTGATTGACAGCCGGCGTTTTGTCAATTATACTGAGTTTGCCAATTTATTTTGATCCATTGTCGGTGTTGTTGTAAAATCTCGTAACAGCTGATTCAATCAAGCTGTAGTTACTACGTTTTTGACTTACACCGACGATATACTATACTAAAGTATAATTGAAGTCTCAATCTTTGTCAATCTGTTAAAATCCGGCTTTAACTGATATTAACATTTGACAAGGACCAATTAATATTTATCATCCATGACCCTCGGAAATCAAAAATGGATTAGTTTTACTGTAACCAAACAGATCTCCTGTTATATATACTTTACAAATCACAATTGTAAATATACGATTTTGCACTGTAATGTGATTTCATCAAGGCATATTTAATGGCTTGAGGCCGCGGCCATGGTGCAGTTGGTAGCGCATCTGCCTCTCATACGAGAGGTCCCGGGTTCGATACCCGGCCGCGGCTAATACCCTATCCGACAAAAAATGTCACCCATCAAAGGTTTGATATCGTGAACCTATGTGGGGGAGCAGCTGGAGGCTCGGTTATGGTTTTGTGGTAGTACTGGTGAGAGAAATACCAGGAATCTATAGTAAGGTGCTCCAGCCGCTGCGATATGACCTTAGTAGTTGAAAACGGCGCAAATCCCCAATAAACCTAACGGCTTGATTCTAGCCGTAGTCACGAGTTTTCGAAAAGGCACCGACGGTTTATCAAAACATAACGGCAAACCAAGTCTACACGTTTAGCACAAAATTCCTTGCTATACTACATGTATAAACTCATTCATCACACTCAAATTAATTTTGAAGTATAGGTAAAGAAAGAAGCCTATCCAGTGAAACATTGGTAAACTGAACTTTCGTGTTTGTGTTGATATTTTAATCCGTGTGAAAAATAGGCAAGCGACATTACAAATTGCGTGTAAGCGATTGTACAATAAATTCATAAGGGAATTGTCATTAGCCAATTGATTGTACATAAAAACTGTCAAACTGCGGACACTTAAATCGGGAATTTTATTGGAATGGATATCATTTCGTCTGAATCATGTTCTTAGTGAAAAAAAACTTACATAAAGGCATTTATTTTTTTTAATAAACAATACGATGAATGATAAAAAAGCGATGAAAATGGCAATTTTATGTGGTGAAAATCATGCTCCAATTTTTCCATCCAAAATATCAAGGCATTTTATGGTTTAAACAGCACAGACCGGGCGCATAAGAGGACGATGCCTTCCATGTTTATTCAAGATTACGACATAACAACAAAATATAAGATACGAGGGACGGTCGGAAAGTAGTTGGACTTTTCGTGCTGCTGTCTCTCCATTTGCAACTGTATAATCACATTATATATTGGTGTAATCTGCAACCATTTGCCAATAATGTGGTCAGTTTATTTTCAAAGATAGTTGTATATATACAATATTCTGTCCACTTATATGCGATAGGTGTTTCATGTATCATAGGCCATTTGTTAGAGGAACAATGAGGGTAATAAAAACAAAAGAACATTCTAGTCATTTTAATCGCGAAGGAGTTAAGTTTTTGAACTACATTATCACAGAAGGTTAATTAAGGATTCATAATTCCGAATTTGGGATAAAAAATCAGCCAAACCAGTCATTGAAACGAGCTGGTTCCCCTCCCCTGAAAAGATTAAGCTGTTACCTTCGGTTGGTAGCCATGTTTGTTGCTTTTGGGGATTCACGAGGATTGATATTTACTCATTTCATGTCAAATGGTAAAAACTGTCAATGTCTAGTACAATTCTGAAGTAATTCAGAGAAATCTAAGAATAAATGCTGGAGTAAACGCGTCCCAGATTAGCAAAGAAAAATGTTTGCTACTTCATGATTAGGCATGCTACCATATCACCGCATCTACAGTGAAGATCGTCAACTAAATTACACATGACAATAGTTGTTTTACTCTTCTTATAGCCCAGACCTTGCCCCATGTGACTTTTATTTGTGTCTAGAACTGAAGAAAAGCTTGTTGTGAAGAATTTTGAGACCATTGCGCCTTTGAAACTGCCTGTTACACTGTACCTAACACAGTGGGTCTACGTCATTTTTAATAGTGGGAATAATAAAGCTCCTATGAATATTGCAAAAATGCATAGACATAGATGGACAATTTGTTCAAACAGTGTAGAAAGAATTTTGTTAAAAAGTTGAATGGTTTTAGAGAACTAGTCAAAAGTCCAACTACTTTCCGACCGTCCCTCGTATATGTCGAAATAATTATCAATCATAAACTTTTTCTTACCTATGTCAACCGCTGATGTTTACCAAGTTGCATTTCCTCGATGTGCAGACACACAAGTTATCACTCAAAGACAAGCTTTCACACACTTCCGCTCCTACACTGTGGATTATGTTCTACATTAATGAGTCATTATATGGAAAAGGTCCTTTTAAGGTGCTCTATCAAGATTTTTCCTCGAAAAATCAACTTTAAAACCATTTGGTGGTCATTCGCAGGGTCATTAATAATATTTTCAAAACAATACACCCTTCAAGCTCAATTGTAGTCCAATTCAATAAAATTCTCCTTCATAACGAAATGCCGGAGGGGATTTTCCACAATTTACCGCTATTTATAGAAAAAGTATTTCGAGGGACATTTGATGATGTCATCCTCGGACACACACCCGTGCATCTTCTCACGTGACCACGATTGATGTATCGATCAGTGTTTTTGCAGCATGGCTCATGTTAGCTTCGATTAGGCCTCTCCATTCTCCTTTCCATCGTTCTGTTACTCTCTTAAGAACAGAGCACATTCTCTCTTCATTCCATTTAAATTATGATAGAATGATGCTCTGTTCTCACGGGATCATTTCACGTCTAATCTCGGGGCCTTTGCGGGATTTCGGTATCCAATCGTTGGCTATACACACCAAAACAAGTGAAATATCTGATACAAACTTTTGGCTGACGCTTCAAATCACCGGCTTCAACCAAAAATAGAAGCGACGTAATGTATAATACATACGTAATCAAACAAGATACAACTGAATAATTTTGATTCGATAATTCAAATGTTACCGGCTTCAGCCAAAAATAGAAGCGACGTAATGTATACGTAGTGATCATGCAAGATAAAACTGAATGATTTTGAATCGATAATTCAAATGATGTGCTATAACTAGATTATGACGACCAAATAGGCTGTTGGTGTACTAAAAACTGCAGAGGTCATACTTGATGGTTAAAGGGACATTTCATTCCAATTTCGATTTTTTAAAGTATGTCTTGATGCCAAGATTGGTTATTCTAATGAGTATGAATACTATTAGTTTTTTGAAGTTGTTGCCAATAAGCGAGAAACACGCATTTAAAGTTGAGACATAATCGATAAATTGCATATAAATCCGAACTGTTGTCCACAACAATTTGTTCAATTTTAACACAAAAATATAAATTTCTCGTAAACGGCGCAATATTTTGGCTTGAAATTTTCAGAATTTTCATAAGGAAATATGCTCTTTCAGATAAAAATAAAAGTAAAATTTATGACAAAAAAATCTGAAATGTCACTTTAATCAATAGACCTCGGCTTTGGAGAGTATCGTTCTGTTTGATCCACGATAAAGATAGGCTTGGATCTAAATCTCCTGTCGTTTGGATTTTGATTTCTTCTACAGTTCGCGCAAGATCAAGTCGCACATGGATTAAATACAATATATTCTTTATACGTACTAACTTAATCACTCAGAAAATTTAGGTACATTGGGTAGAGCGGTCAGTCGACAGTTATGGCGCCCTGAGTTCGAACCCAGATATCTGCAGATATTTTTTATTATACTTTTTACTGTCATCAATGACTATTAGCTATGAAATTTCATTTTCATGCTCCCCGAAAAAAAATCGGGGGAGCATAAAGTCGCCACGCTGTCTGTCCGTGTGTCCGTCCGTCCACAGCCATATCTCAGCAACCCTTGGACCAAATTCAACGAAAATTCACATGTGAACTCCCAGGCATAATCCCTAGAGACTTTTTCTCCGTTTGTTGATTTGAGGCTGCGTCATGTAAAAAGGGGCCTTGATGTAAAAATAAGATTTTCTCCAATTTCTCTTCATCCAATGGGCAGAATTTAATGAAATTTTAATTTTTTGTGATAAATGAGATGTTCTAGACCATATCCTATAAATAATGTATGTACAAAAAATCTGTCATGGGAAAAGGGGGCTTAATGTATGATATTTTTTATTTTGTGACAAACACTTATTCGGGGAGCATAATCCGTCTATGACGGCTCTTGTTTATGTTGATGGCAGCTTGCATTTTGTGTAGAAAATACAAATGAGTACGATAAAGGACAAAATACAAAAATAAAAGAAAAAAGAGAGAAAAAGAATCGCCGTGACCTAGGGTCGGACTCGGATCTCCGGTACAACCGCTCATACCGCTCTATCACTTTACCTTTAATATAGAAGTTTTCATCGTATCTACGTCAGTACTTTTTAAGAGTTTTATGGTGTTTTATAGAAAAATTCTTTGTTTACATCTGAGCAAAATGTAAACAGTGTTGAAAATAGATTTAAAAACGTGACAAACGTTTTTCATTTTTTCCACGGATTTCCTTTGATTCCTGCAATTACTATCATTCTTTCGGTTCGTTGTTTGTCTGTACCGCCTTCTGTAGCTACATGTATTCCAAAGGTGGCCATTATAAAAGTTCTGCATTTCATTCCATTTTTTTCGCTTTTTGCAATCATGCACGTTGCGGTAGCTTTAAAGCTTTTGAGCCAAACATGGTTCAAGATCAGCCTGCGGATGCACGCAGTCTGATCATAAACCATTTTGATCTCGAGAAGGTTTTGTATGCCCTCTAGCCACCTTAAGATAGTAGCATGGATCCTGGCAAGACTGCACTTAGGCACTGGCTGGTCTTGAAACGTGGCTGTCTCTAATGCTATAAAAGACATTTTTCCAGATCCTGGCTCATTACTTTGTTTTTGTCTTTTCTGTTGTTGATGATGTTATGTCGCGTTATCCCCCTCCGTTATTGTTAGCACTGCGTTTAAAAGATATACGTATATAGAGGATAATTGTTTGTTTCAGTGTAAGATCGATTTTTATTTCATTGAGTGAACAACAAAAGCTTTATTTTCACGAGTGACGAAGCCACGAGTGAAAATGTAGCTTTCGTTGTTCACGAAATGAAATATAAATCAATCGTACTCGTAAAACAAACGATTATTCTATTTCTTTAATGCAAAAATAAGACAAAAAGCAAAACAAATTATGACAGATTTTCTTAAAGCGCGTCATTTTGCACGTGACTGCTATGCAACGCTTATGATGACGTCACTTATTTGGCCCGGCTTATATAACGTCAGATAGGGTGAAATGAACGAAATCGGGGCGCAAGTTTTTGATAATTTCACTGGATAGGCGGTGAGTTTATCAAAATGATAATCTACCGTTATTTCCCGATAATCCACCGAAAAGCATTAAAGAATACTTCGCCACTCGTGAAAATAAAGCTTTTGTTGTTCACTCAATGAAATATAAATCGATCTTACACTGAAACAAACAATTATCCTCTATTTAATTATGAGAATAGCATGGATCTTGATCAGATTACGCACAGTATCTTACTGATCTGGATCCATTATTTTTGAATTATTACATTGTATGGAGATATTATCTGAAACATTGGCTTTTTCTGTTTAAGGTAGTGCACCTAATCCAAATGCTCGTACTGTCATCAGACCAGGTAAGTACCAGGCCGGGCCGGGTTTGAGATACACCTCGTGGAAAACACGTCGTCACTTTTTAGCTCACCTGAGCAACATGCTCAAGGTGAGCTTTTGTGATCACCCTGTGTCCGGCGTGCGTCGTGCGTCGGAAGTCGTCAACAATTTCTTTAAACATCTTCTCCTCCTTAACCACTGAGCCAATCCTAACCAAACTTGGCATGCATGTTCCCTGGGTGACCCTTTTCAAAACTTGTTTTCAGATTTTTGATTCGTCAAAAAATGTGGGCGTGGCAGGGCGGGGCTTATCAGACTTAGAGAAATTGTTAAACAATTCTTCAAAAATCTTCTTCTCCTTAACCATTGAGTCAATTTCTACCAAAGTTGGCAGAAATGTTCCTTGGGTGACCCTTTTCAAAACTTGTTTTCAAATTTTTGATTCGTCAAAAAATGTGGGCGTGGCAGGGCGGGGCTTATCAGACTTAGAGTAATTGTTAAATAATTCTTCAAAAATCTTCTCCTCCTTAACCATTGAGTCGAGTTTTACCAAAATTGGCAGAGATGTTCCTTTGGTGACCCTTTTCAAAACTTGTTTTCAAATTTTTGATTCATCAAAAAATGTGGGCGTGGCAGGGCGGGGCTTATCAGACTTAGAGAAATTATTAAATAATTCTACAAAAATCTTCTTCTCCTTAACCATCATGTCAATTTTTACCAAACTTGGCAGAAATGTTCCTTGGGTGACCCTTTTCAAAACTTGTTTTTCAAATTTTTGATTCGTCAAAAAATGTGGGCGTGGCAGAGCGGGGCTTATCAGAATTTGAGAAATTGTTAAATAATTCTTTAAAAATCAAATGTTTATCCAATTTGTACCAATATTGGCTGGAATGTTTGTTGAGTGACTGTCTTTACTGTGTGTCGAAAAATTTTTGATTCGTCAAAAAATGAGGGCATGGCAGGGCGGGGCTTATCAGACTTAGAGAAATTGTTACATAATTCTTCAAAAATCTTCTTTTCCTTAACCAATGAGTCAAATTTTACCAAACTTGGCAGAAATGTTCCTTTGGTGACCCTTTGCAAAACTTGTTTTCAAATTTTTGATTCGTCAAAAAATGTGGGCAGGCAGGGCGGGGCTTATCAGACTTAGAGAAATCATGAAAAAAATCTTTAAAAATCAACCATTGGTCAAATTTGAAGTAAACTTGGCAGATCTGTTTCTTGGGTGACTGTTTTCAATGTGTGTTCATGATTTTTTTTATTTGTCAAAAAATGTAGGCATGGCAGGGCGGGGCTTATCAGACTTGGAGAAATCATTAAACAATTCTTTGAAATTTTTCTTCTCCTTAACCGTTGGACCAAATTATACCAAATTATTCAGGAATGTTCCTTAAGTACCCCTTTTTATTTTTATTACAAATTTCTGATTCGTAAAAAATGTGGATATGGCAGGGTGGGACTTATTCGACTAGGAGAAATGATAAGAAAAATCAACTGTTGGGCCAATTTGTACCAGGGATGTTGCTTGAGTGACTCTTTGTAACAATAATATTGTTTGTGATTTTTTGATTTGTTAAAAAAAATGAGTGTGGCAGGGTAGGGCTTATCAGACCTAAAAAAGTCGTACAGAAATTCTTCAAAAATCAATTATGGGGCCAATTTAAACCAAGTATAGCAAAATGCTCATTGAGTTACTCTTTTCAAACACTTTGTTGTAAATTTTTGACGGGTTAATAAATGTTGATGAGGCAAGGAGGGGCTTAAAATATTAAGCATATTAATGCTTGTAATGTATCATTCTGATGTTTCAAAGTTTAATTGTAAAAGTTAAATCTTGGTTATAAAAATCAAACTGGAACAGCACATGATATTCAATATTTAAGATGTCACTACATGCAATATGATTGAATACTAATGTGACTTCATTGCATTCATTGGAAATTATGAAACTTTATTAACAATAATTTGATACGACTTATATATTTGTTCACAACAAAATTTATATCATACACAATCAAATACAGGAAGAACTCAGGTGAGCGATATCAGTGCCTTTCAGGCACTCTTGTCTAAGGAAATCTCTACAGCTTGATTGAAGCTGTAGGTACGAAGTTTTCGAAGTTTTCGAAGAAAAGCAGGGACACATTTTCTTCTGGTAGATCTACTGATTTCAGGAAAACACTGAATTTTGACCATTGCAATGCTTCACCACGGGGGAGGGGGTGTTTTCGGTGTTCCGCTTTCGCGTACATAAAAACTCTTTCAAACATCTTCCCTATCGAGTAGTAGTGTTTTCCACTTGGTGTATCTTTTGTTTTACATTCATGCTGAAATTTTCTTTGCACACATATTGGCAATTTTTATTCATTAGATCTATATCTTTCACCAAGAGCACGGTGGATAACCCACGTGACTTTTGGGAAGCGTTAACACCGAAAAAATCGTCCGCTTCAAAGTATGTTTTGTTTAATTTCTCAGCTTATACTCTATTGATTTTGACGAGATAAAGTGCACGGAACGCGCCTTTGAAAGGACTATTCCCAGCTCTAACTCACTCTGCTCCAAATCCAGTGGTTTGTTCAAACATTCGAGCCAAAGTTTTTGTAAGTGCAAAACGAAAGTGGGAAGCGTTCACATGCACTGAGAAAAACTTTCGCTTGAATGTTTGAAGAAACTACGGGATTCGGAGCAGAGTGAGTTACAAACGGGGAAAGTCATCTCAAATGCGCGTCCAGTGCACTTTATCTCGTCCATTTTTAATATCTGACCTTGACCTTGAAAAATTGACCCGTTCTTTTAAAAAGGTGCGTCTATGCGAGTTGCGTTGTTTGCGAACAGCCCTTGTTACGCTAGATAAGGAAATATTTTTTCTGACTTCAATTTCACAATTATTAACGGAACTGCTTTTGGCCAAACCCAGCAGGCGTGAACTGAGATCGTCACATTCCAATGAAAAATGTTATCAAGTTCCCTTTAATAACAGAAAGACGTTCAGTGACAGAAGCTTTGGAACCCAGTCAGTTTGAAATCATATGAAACAATCGAAAGTTTCAAGAAACAGTTGAAAACTCATTATTTCACAAATTTTTATTCTCTGTTTTAACCCTTGTCCGAAAGACACAATTTTGAAATGCTCGCCTTTAAACCAGTTGTAGACGACAAAAAATTACATCCATAGTATATAAAGTGCAAGATATAGCATAGAAAATTTTAAGGGGAAAGGGGAAATTGTTAAATATCGGCAAATTCTTCTTTTCTCTCAATATTTTCCCTCATTATTCATAACCTAGTCTTACTTGGGAAAGGGTAAACAGAACATATGACTTATTTTTTTAACATTGTATATTGTGTATAGATATATCGTAGGTGGGATGTCAAAATCTCATACCTCCAGCTTTTCCAATTTGTAGAACTTTACGAGGTTTTGACCCCCATCAGTAATATGTATTTAATCATTTTTGTAAAACGCCATTGAATATGGACTGTCGTAAAAATAGGCGTTTAATCAAATATAAACAGTTTAAGTTTACAATAAACCAGCTTTCAAAATCAGTTCAAACAAAAATGATTGAAAAAGATCACAAGTTACAGGAGCCGAAAAACTATTTCAGTCCCCTTTTCGTATGACGCGGTCAAATAAGAGAGAAAACGTGGAAATAGTTTAATGGACGAGTGCAAAAACGTGTGGAATAAATATATGCCAAATTATAAATCTAAATCTTTGACAACAAAGAAGTTTTAAAAAGTGATGCGTTAGCTCTTTTGCTGAGTATATTTGTTAATATTACGTATACAGTAACGCTTACAATACTCCATGCTTATTTTATATATTTTTGCCTTCTGCCATATTCGTATGCAAGTTTCATAATATCTTGGGTGCGTCTAAAATGTTTTAAGTATGACAATATCGTTTTCAGGACACATGTTTCCGATAGGCTCACTCGTTTATTTCGTGTAGATAACCATGCTATCATTTCCAGCTTTTGCATATAAGGTATTTCAACAATGATACTTAGTGCATCCTCGGCACCATATACAGTAAAATAATATGGCAATAAAAATTGATGAAGGTATCCAGATTTTTATGAATACGGATACCTTCGTCAATTTCCGTTGGTACGGAAAATGCGGAAGATGAAAGCTGAATTGCACGTGTTTAGTATCTAATGATGGATAGAATACGTTTAGTCTCCAAAGATGACATCTCATCTCGGACCTATATTGTACTTTGCAGTTGTTGGTAAAATTGGCCTTTATCGTTTTTGTTTCTGTATTTATTGGTGCCGAACACTGAATGAAGGCAACGTTTTGTAATGATAATTTTAGAAAATAATAGTGCTACATTTGGTCATGATATTTTGATCAGACTGTGCATGGTCAACGTACAAATCTTGATCCACGTTGATCTAAGGTGCTACACTCTTCATGGACATCTTCTATATCGAGGTTCACTTCTATTTTAGATGCTAGTGGTGGAAATACCGAAGGAAGTAATGTCGAACCTGATGCACCTGTTAGTAGCAGACAAGGTAAAACGACTGCGAAAATTGCACGTCTCTTTTTTGAAATACCCGAAGTAGACAGACGCATCATCGCTTTTCTTCGTAATTACAGTTTTTAAGCTGTAGTTACGAGGCTGTGAAAGAAAATTTGCGATATCTTTTCTTCATCTACTTTAATTACTTCTAAACTATCATACTATGACGTCATAAGATCTACGACTGTATTGTATTAATTAATTTATTCACGTCTGGAAATCACAACAATTACAGAAAATCTTCAATAATTCTGTTTATACATGACCGATTTGATAATGGTTTGAATAAGAGAATGTCGGAAATGTCAGGGATTTACTGGACGCAGTGGACTTTTTGAAATCAAGTGATAAAGGTTTACTCTGTCGTCAATAACAACATATCCACTTCATCCACCAAAATTTTTGTCGGTTTACCACCTTCACTGCTTCAAACAGAACTCAAAATGGTCACGTATAAACAGAATGATTGGCAATTGTCTTCAATTGTGGTGCCACGTGATTCTCCGCCATGCAATTACTGTCTTAACCCTTTCACAAACGGCAAATTGTTACGGAGGTCCAATTCGAAAGCTGCTGCAGAATACAAAACAGACATTAAAAAGAAAAGGATTTGTGTACAAAAAACACAGAAAATATTGAGACAAAAAGAGAAACTGCTGGTTATCAGCAGTTTCTTCTTTTGTCTCAATGTTTTCCCAAGCCATATCTATACTGGACGTCAAAGCCAGGTCTTGTTTGGGAAAGGATTAAAACAAAACACATGACCTATTTTCTTAAAGTAAAGCTCCAGAAGAATAAATTGCTGGCTGATTATCTTCTTCTTCAATATTTACAGTTTTTCCCGTAATTGTAATGTCAAAATCCCTCTGTATGATAGTGGCTTAAGGGGGAATGCTCCAATTTCCTAATTTTTTCCCAATAATAGAATTTATTTATATTTTGTATGTTGAAATTACATGTTATTACCAATTGAAAAATAATATAGAAATGGATGGTCAGCGATCTTGTTTGAATTTTATAGGCTTTCGTATCAAATACCCCTACATCGAAAAAATGCAAATGTCCAAGGTCACTAAAATGCTAATAAAATGCTGTATAGTCATCGTTTAGTCCCGGATTTAAAGTAACGTCTTACATTAAATAAGAACAGAAAACCCAAAAATATGTGCTATTATTATAAACGCGTAAATGTATAAAACAGCATGCTCAAATGTTCGGTTAGATCAACGAAGCTGGAGTGTTTTATGTCAAATTTTGCATATTTTTGGAAATATTTCAAGTTCTACGTAAAAGAATTTTATAAAACTCCCTGATTGTATTAAGCAACATGTCCTGGTAATAATTCAAAAAGAAAATGTATAGGTCAGCGTTCTTATTGGTGAATTACAGCTACACGTGAATAAAATGACGCAAAACAGTGGTAAATACACTTTTACCGTCGATAATGGCAAATTGTAATGATGTGTTATATTATTGAAAATATGGTAGCGAAACATATTGGTACGAAACATTTAATTTACTGCAGTAATGACCGAGTGTTCCGAAAAACTGGAGCACTCCCCCTTAAGATAAAATCACAGAAAAATCGGTAGCACCGAGTCACCGACGTGTCGGTGGTTCAGTAGTACATTGACCTCAGCATTAGTTAAAGGAATTGATAGCTCCAATGTTAAAAAGACAGTGTGTAATTGTCATGACGTTGTGTCCGTCGATCGTCCGTCCGTCCGTGCGTCTGTTTGATAGGAATGTATTACCCTGAATTATGTGCCCTTGAATGCGAAAGTGACTTTGTTTTCATTCTAACAGCCCTACATATTCACCAATAAAGACAAATGTTAGTGACATTGATATCTTCCTAGAAGGTACTTTCCAGCCTTCTCGTGTTATCTATATTTCATATTTTTTCGGAAGAAAACGTTTTTATACTCGTAAGTGCATGCAGATACAGGAATCAAATCGTTAATTGTCAATCGTGCCCACAATTGTACAACCCAAAATATTAAATTTTACACTCTTAATTTCACAAAGAATTTAAATAATACAATACATGAACCTATTTGCAAAGTAATTTGAATATATATACATGTATATATATAGTAATAATACAGTTTTGGGGAATAATGAATAAACGATGGATAAACCACATGACCTTTGGAAAAAAACGTTCACAACTAAAAATCGTCCGCTTCAAGTATGTTTTCTTTATTTTCTCAGCTCGTACACTATGGATTCTGAATAGAATTATAAAGTACACCGTATGCGCTTTTGAGAGGGCCATTCTCCATTCTAAATCATTCTGCAATGAATCGCATGTATTCTTCAAACATTCAAGCGAAAGCATCAATTTTGAATGTGTGAAGTAATCATTTGATTCTGCGCAAGTTTCTGTCCCGAAGAGTTTGTTGGTGATTCGACTTTTTTTACATCTAGCATATATCTGTAAATAAAGACGTATGAAACATATATACCAACTTCATTGTCCTGTGAATCTTTCTGAAAATTTATACAACGTTTTAGAATGGTATTTCCTACTCAGGAAAAGTAATTTTTAGTCTGACAGACAAAGAAATTAATTACTAATGAGCTCCTCGCTATATAGATCTACCAATTCGTACATATACCCATTTTCCAGGTCCCGTTCATTTCTATTTAAGGCAATGATGGTGTTAATACTGTAGGAGGTAATGACGAAAATGAATCTGTCGCAGCTGACACTCTGGCTGATGAAACCGAACAAGGTAAATGTTGTTATCCTGCGATTACTTAAAGCGGTAATAGCTGTCACGATTGAAGTTTTTCTGTTCCTAAGTTCTTATTATCTGATTATATGAACAAAGCCTATTCCAACTGCATAAAACCAATAAAACCAGTGAAAGAATGGTACATTGGTACATTTTCCCTTTCTTGCAATGAATGTCAGTATGTCATGTTTACAATGTCAAGGGCGAATCGGAATTATCCGAGTCCTGGGAGGTTAAAAGCGCCCCAGTTCAAAATGCTAGGGAAAAGATTAAGACAAAAAAAAATGCTGCTAGTCAGCATTTTCTCCTTTTGCCTCAATATTTTCTGAACTTTTTGTTCAAGAATGTTCTTTTTATTAACATCAATTTTATCAATTTCAAAAGCTTGTAAATATGACAACATTAAATATTTGTCGTTTGGTAGACGGCGGAATACCCGCACCTACTTTTAGATACCACACGCAGAAAACATACTACAGGTGATTAAATTTGTACTTATGTAACATAATCTCGCTCCTGTCCTAATTATGTTGTTATTCTCTATGTGATCGTATAGTGGATTCAATGATAAAACAATAACTAGTTTGTGTACAACACTATATTTAATCTATCTCATAAGTATCTAAAATTTCTATATCCAACTCCATAATGGCATAACATGATCTCTCTAAAACTCTATTGAATCTCAAACTGATTTTGATCCATCGTTCTACTCTATATACAATTGTCTATATCTGATCTTAATCATTATTGTAATAATATCTCTCCGTCCTAGAGCTAATTGCTCAGAACGCCCTTCCTAACACAATTTTCTACGTTTCATACTTAGCTCGTGCCGTGCGCCTCTCTCCCGTGTTACCCCTAAAACACTGTATTTTATATGACAGACAACAACGAACCAGAACACTAAACTAGCATGGTACAGGAGTATTTAGATTGGCTCCCATCTGACTAATCTGGTCTTTCAAAACAGATTTGTAGATATTACAATTCTCATATTTTCAACACTGTCATACTCTCTGTGAATGTGGATCAGTCGTGAGTCTCTAACTAGAAGGGAGGTAATCTGAGCCAATAAATTAGGAATGCAAGAGTTCAGTTACTCTGGTATTCAAATAAACATACTCACGGCCTGGGAGTCAGGCTAAGGAGTATTGGTCAGTGGTCATATCACTAACTTTGATCATCAAAACTCTGTGACAGCAGGGCGTCCTCGGACTGCCTAGAACCTGTATATTGACAAATCAATATCTAGGCCATGGTTTTCTCTTCCTTCATTATAAGGAGTTTTGCCCGATTTTATTACAATTACGAGATTTTTACGCAAAAAAGCCAACTATTGTTTTCTTTCCCTAAAGTTTATCTTAAAGAAATTCGCTATTGTTGATAGAAAAGGAAATAGTTTTGGCAATAATTTATTACGTTCACAATATTTTTGCTGAATTGAAATGTTCCGAGTCTTTATCTTGATAAAACGATTATTTGTGTTCTTTTCGTCTTTCCATTCAATATTTTGTAATTATCGAACACAAATTTTATGTAAAAAGTACGCAACGTACATGGCAAAACAGATAAATGTGTATGAGTTTCCTATCCGATATTGATCCTAGGTTAAACTGCAGTTGACTTAGGTTAACCCATATAGGTCTTAGGTCGCCGATATTAAGCAGTAGTCCAATACTTGTATTGATATCAAAATGAAATGATTTCGCATTGGCACAGTTGCAGGTTTTTCGGCAAGCTGTATATGGATCCCCGGGCTCATACAAGAACAACAACAAAATTTATTGATTGAACTTGAACAAAACTGTGCATCTAGACAATAATAAAAAAAATAAACATACATCTAGTATATTGCGTTTTTATTCACCTGAAAGGGTGTGGCTTAGCCAAAAGGTTATTCGACGAGTTTACTTCTCGATACCTTGGTTAACATAAGGGAAAAACGTGCGGCACGAGCATGAAAACATTTCGAAATTGAAAGACTGTGCGATTGTAAAACGTGTTATTAAAAAACCTCGTAAATACAGCTTGATTCAAGCTGCAGTTACAATAATTTGCAATAACACCGACGATTTACCGCTAATTGAAAACGCTGTTTCTCCTCAATCTTCAATGTAATAACCGTTTACTAGGCTCCGCCCTTTCTCCCGAAAAAAATCAGAATATAATTACTGTGATAGGAAATTCGGTATTGTTTAACCGAAGTAAACTTGCTCTCATTATTATCAATATTGCAGACGATTACGTTTGTTTATAAATATGCACAGCGCACGGTCACTTCGGTTTAACAATATTAAATTTGGTTCTATTATCACTGGTGGTGAACTCGGCCAAAGCGAGGGACGTTTTTTCGCGATCAATATATTCCGTTGGTGTTGTTATAAAATATCGTAACTACGGTTTTATCGAAGCCGTAGTTACGAGATTTTATAACAACACCAACAGCTTGTCAATACAAAACGGTAAACCCGGTCTGTTTTTAGATCAAGTTCATTGTCATTAGAAAAAAAATCTATAAACTCACATTTAAACGGGAAATATCTATACCTTGCTGTAGCGAAAATTGTTTTAGTTCACGACCAGTGATAATAGTAAAAGGTAAAGGCTGTAATTGTTTCTTGAATTGAGGCAAAATATGATATTTCGTATAAATCGGGGTAATGTTGTTTGGGAAGGATGACTCGGTCTGACACATGGATACCTCTGTCAGATTCCATGACCTGTCATAGCCATTCTAGCTGTTGTTATTAAACTAAATTAGGTTGTGGGTCAAAATTTCTCAATATATGAATGATAATGAACACTGGTGGTGAACTCGGCCAAAGCGAGGGACGTTTTTCGCTACAACAAGGTACATATATTTTGCGTTTAAATGTGAGTTTAAAGATCTGATTGGATAGTTTTTCTAATAACAATGAATTTGTTCTAAAAATAGACCGGGTATACCCACTGGCGGCAATCACTTGACTTTGTTATGATATATGTTCCTAACTTTTGTAAACAAAAACACTTGGTAAACTAAGTACACATTGTTCTCAAATTTTTAATCAAATACTTAACACCAAATATTGAGATACCTGCCATTCGATACGTCATACTCTCCGGTCTATTTTGATACCAAGATCTTCCCTCAAATTTCTGTCAAAGCTGAGAACATTCGTGCAAAGTATTTTTGAATGCCATGATATATTTTCTTAAGAAATGTTTGCACTTTGCACGAATGTTCTAAGCTTTGACATGGAATTGAGGGAAGATCTTGGTATCAAAATAAACCGGAGATTACGACGCATCGAATGGTACGTATCTCAATACTGATAGTTTAAGTATTCAATTTAAAATTTGAGAAAACGTTTTCTTACCGTGTGTTTTTGTTTAAATAAGTTAGGAAAACATATCATAACAAAGTCACGTGATTGACGCCTGTGATACCGATATGTATTGACAACCCGTCTGTGTTGTTATGAAATCTCGTAACTATGGCTTTATCGAAGCCGTAGTTACGATATTTTATAACAACACCGACGGAATACTATGATCGCATAAAAACGTCCCACGCTTCGGCCGAGTTCACCACCAGTATAGAAGGTCAGTTTGTGGTCAGCATTTTCTTCTTTAATCTATTTCGTTTTTCTTTTTATCGAAAACAGGTATTTTGCATGTACTCATTGTAGACATTGGGGGAAATTGAGGAAGTTCTAGTTAGCAATGTGTATTCCCTTTATCCCAAGGCATTCTTAGTATATTTTAAGGGTGTCAAAAGTTCAATACTTTTGGAAAAGGGCGTGTGTTATTGTTAAACCGAAGTTACCGTGCGCTGTGAATATTTCTAAACAAACGTAGGTCGGGAGGTTGGTCGGTCGGTCCGTAGACCAAACCTTGTCCGGAGCATAAATCGAAAAGTATTAAAGGTAGAATTATGAAACTTCATAGGTGGATAGATCTCATTGTGGAGAGGTGCAGTGCACAAAAAGCGTACTGTGCTTATCAATTTTTTTTGAGTTATTGCCCTTTGTTGATTTTCAAAATTGATTCTTGTCCGGAGCATTACTCATAAAGTATGTAAGGTAGAATCATGAAACTTTACAGGTGAATAGATCTCATTATGGAGAGGTGCAGTGCACAAGAACCGTAACTCTGCCGATCATATTTTTGGAGTTATTGCCCTTTGTTGATTTTCACACTAAATTCTTAACCTTGTCTATATCTCATGTCCTTTTACACATACAGACTTGATATCTCACACATAGATACCTCCTATCAATATCCTTCACATTTGATCATGACATTGAACCTTGTGACCTTGACATTGGAGTTTGGCCTACTTTTAAAAGAATTAAACCGGGCCTTTATCTCATGACCTATTACATAAAAAGCCTTGATATTTCACACATGGATACCTCCTACCAAGACCTTTCACATTTGACCATGACCTTGGACCTTGTGACCTTGACATTGTAGTTTGACCGACTTTTAAAAAACTTTAACCTGGTCTATATATCATATCATGTCCTTTTACTCATACAGCCTTGATATTTGACACATGGTCACCTCCGATTAAGACCTTTCAAATATGACTATGATGTTGGACCTTGCGACCTTGATCTTGGAGTTTGACCTACTTTTGAAAAATTTAACCTGGCCCATATCTCATGTCCTATTTCACATACAGCCTTTATTTATCACACATGGACACATCCTACGAAGGCTTTTCAAATTTGACCATGACCTTGGACCTTGATACCTTGACCTGGAGTTTGATCTACTTTTGAAAAATCTTTAACTTGACCGATATATCATGTCCTTTTACTCATACAGCCTTGATATTTGACACATGGATACCTACGACCAAGACCTTTCACATTTGACCATGAACTTTACCAGTGTGACATTGACCTTGGAGTTTGACCTACTTTTAAAAATCTTTAACCTGGCCTATATTTTATGTCCTATCACACCTACAGCCTTGATATTTCACACATAGACACCTCCTACCAAGACCTTTCAAATTTGACCATGAAATTTGCAACCTTGACCTTGGAGTTTGACCTACTTTAAAAAACTTAAACCAGGCATATATCTCATGTCCTATTACACCTACAGCCTTGATATTTCACACATGGACACCTCCAACCAAAACCTTTCACATTTGACCATCACCTTGGACCTTGACCTTGGAGTTTGTCCTTCTTTTGAAAAACTTTAACCTGGCCGAGATTTCATGTCCTTTTACACATACAGCCTTGATATTTGACACATGGACACCTACGACCAAGCCCTTTCACATTTTATCATGATCTTGGACCTTGTGAACTTGACCATGGTATTTGGCCTACTTTTAAAATTTTTAACCTGGCCTATATTTTATGTCCTTTTACATATACAGCCTTGGTATTTCACACATGGACACCACCTACCAAGACCTTTCATATTTGACCTTGACATTGGACTTTAACCTACATCAAATGTAGGCCCTTGAGGGGGCATATATGTTTTACAAACATCACTAGTTTGAATATTATTATTATAGTACTTGTATTTATAAACAAAATGCAATTATGGTTATGATTATTCAAGCAATATTTTGTTTTCTTTTCTATTTTAAGTATAAAGAAAATTGTTTTTAGCTTGATCTACACAGAAGAAAGCTTTATGAAAAGATAGAAAATTTTACTTCTAACGGAGTAATAGATAAAAAGGTGTATTTCATAAAGCGATAGTTCAGTTATCGTTTATTTTACCCAATGAAACTCATTGGAATCGTCTCATATAATTGGCTTTGTATTTGAAAAAAAAATCCCCTTTTATCCGTTACCCTGACTTCTAATGCCAATATAGTATTGCCACTTTGTTTGTCATTATTCCCAGAAAAAGAAGACCCCCATCAGTTTTTTTACATGTACAAAGTAAAGATAACAATCTTCTAAATTCAGAGGAACTCGGTGTTTAGTAAGAAAAGAGCCCTCATTGCAACATAACATTTCTTGACTGTTCTTATGCTATCACGAGAAAAGAGGAATGACTCATATAATTTTAAAGGGACATACCATTCCAATTTCTTTTTTTAAAAGTATGTCTTGATGCAAAGATTGGCTATTCTAGTACATAGGATACCTCCGACCAATTGTCTTTTGCAAAAAATGAATATCGCAGATAACAATTTATGTACATTTTGCTCATTAAGAGAAGAAAGTTTAGAACACATAAGATGTGTAATAAGATAAATCAAATCATTCAATATATAAACCATAAAATACAAGAATTTGGTCATTACCACCAACTTAATATTCCCGACGTTATACTAGGGTACGATGATCAACCCAAAATAAACATAACATATCTAGAATTTTAAAGGTACATTTACATCAGTAAATCAAAAATATTTCACCTACACAGAGAGCATTCATTCGACATTTAACTTATCACATAAAATTAATGAGCAAACAAAAAATAGTGAGTATAAAAAAGAAAACTGGGCAATTGTTTAGAGACTGGTGCAAGGTTTATAAATACAATACGCACAATCTTTATTGTAATCAATAACATACTTTATTTTTTTTTTCATTATTCAATTTATAAGACTGTTTCATCATCAGTTTTCAATTTTTTACTTTCCTCTTCAAAAACAAAAACATAAAATACAACAACAACAACAACAACAACAACAACAACAACAACAACAACAACAACAACAACAACAACAACAACAACAACAACAACAACAACAACAACAACAACAACAACAAAAAATCAGACATTTAGTCCTATCTTTAGAAAAGATCTAGTATTAATCAATATAAAAATTACATGATACATGATGAGTTGATTATTGTCATGCCATCCATTATAATAGATCTAAATAAAAGACTGCAAAAAAGCTAATCAAAGAAACATACATGGTTATTGGAGGCCGGAATTAGCTTGCACAGTTGTGCGGGCTAATCTCTGTCTTCGATACCCTTCATATAAAAATAAACTTTGAATGGCAAAATAAGAGAAAATTTCATTAGGCTATGCATATTTCATGGTTATGTTGAATAATGTATGATTCTATGTTTTGATATGTAATATGTTGGATGATGTTGGATGAAAAAAGTGTGGTTATTCTAATGCGTAGAAATGCTATCAGTTTTTTGAAGTTGTTATTTATATAAGCGAAAAATACGCCTTCAAAGTTGAGACTGAAATGACAAATTCCATTTAAATCTGAACTGTTGTCCACAACAATTTGTTTAATTTTAGCACAAAAATATATATTTCTAGTAAACGGTGCAATATTTTGCCTTGACATTTATAGAATTTTCATAAGAAAGTATGCTCTTTTAGTTAAAAATGAAGGTAAAATTTATGAAAAATATATTTAAATCGCTTTAAAAAACTTGATGTTATAAGGGGAAAATTATTTTTTAAACACTCAACAGTTCTATCGGTTTTACCTGATAAATAGTCGGTTCTATTATAAAATCTAGTAAATACGGCTTCAATCAAGCTGTAGGTGTGAGGTTTTAGAATTAAACCTGCGAAATGATATTGTTTTTCCGATATTACGCCATTGTTTACTGGATGAAATAATTCACTATAATTTCAAAACTTCTAAAACACTTCACGAATTATTTCAATCATAGTTCCTCCACTGTCCCAGTACATTGTTTTCATTATCGTTTTAAGGATTACATTCCATCATTGACTACAAAACACTGCGCGTATCATTGGGTGTCATCCGTGGTTCAACGTGATTAACGAAAGATATCCTCGTCCATTTCGGAGCGTCTGTCGGCTAATCGGAAATGGACGAGAGATATCCACGTCAATTTTCTTTGCCCCGAATGACGCACGAAAATGCACGGAAGTGGTTTGTAGAACTTTATAAATGATTTGTAATCCTTAAATCACAACCATTTCAACCAATTGACACTTTTATAGATTCTAAAGATAAATCAGCCAATGAGGGGTTACATGTTAATCCTGTACTAGAATTATTACTTTGAGATCGTTTGTTTGTCAGCCGGCAGTGACAATACCCCAACAGAGAGAAGTTTTAGAACAGGTACATTACATTTTGTCGGTTCATTCAGAATTACAGAAGTAGGAAAAGGATATTTATAATGATCAAGGTTTGGTCGTTTTAACACGTTAAGTTTAGACAAGTCTAGTGTTTGTTTGAGAAGGGGTCAATTCCATACACTCGCCTGGATTATGTAATTTCGACGTAGGAACCGGAAATGCATTATGAGTTCAATTCCTGCGGAGAGTTTTTTTAGACGTATATAGTCTCTCATATACTAGTAATGCATTAAATGTTAATTTCCGAGCCAATATTAGTATATCATGCATCAACATCAAAAGCGGGCCGTTATCAGCAGAAAACGTGGTTTATTCAGTAAGTTCACGTGCTGTTCAGGCCCAGTGTTGTACTGAAACATCATCGATTTGCTGATAACCGTTTACCTGGATCAAATATAATCTGTCTTCGCTGACTCTCGCCTGTCTGTGCCGTAACCTGTTGTACGGTGTGATACGGAGTGGCATGTTGTTTTTTACAGGTAAACATTTGTAAACAACTTCTATGCATCCGTTAATTAATCTTTATAAATCGTTGATGTTCGTAACGATGATTCGTGTTTATACCGGAAACCTTTTAGACATTTTAAAAATGTTCTCACGAATGTCCACGAACTAAATATTCCGTTTTTCACTCGAAAATGAATCGTAAATAAATATCGGTAGTGTATCGTAAAGTGATCGCAATGATTCGTAAACTTATGTCCTGTGATTTGTATAAGGCATTGCGATTGCTATAGGGATTGATAAGTATAAATTATGAGTTATGCTTTGTTCCGACTATCACGATTGGCGCCACGATTGAAATCGTGATCTTAATCGCGGCTCTCGTATCAGATCTTCTCAATTCTTCAGGTCGATCGTGGCAATCGCGGTTATCTTTTAGTTAGAAAATGGCTGCCAAAATGTTTCTACGATTAACACGACTGACTTTTAATCGTATAAATCGCATCAGAACTTAGCAAATCGTAACTAATCACATCAGATCATATCTAATCGTATTTCATAATCGCACCAATCGGGACATGGCAAATCGAAATATAGCTATGTCTCGTGGAACTTTTTTTCAAACTTTCAGTTTTTAACTTCAACATAATCATCAGATGTCATCTTCTCTAACTTCTTGACCGTGCAGCCCAGCCATCCATTCTTGCCATGCCACTGCACCATGGGGTGAATTGAAAAACGGCTTTAATCAACGTCGGTTCTTCGCATACATCTTAGGTAGCTGAGTTGCGAGGTGCTTGAGGTTGTTCTACATCTAACCAGTCTACTTGGTCCCTCCATGCTCCTGCAATATTGTAACAGTTAAGATCCTCGCGGTCTGCCTCTTGTGCTACTACCCCTAGGTATGTTGCGTAGAACCAGTGCTGCATCTACTATTATTCTTTACAGTGTCAGGAATCTGCTCAAGATGGAGTCCCAAGGAGACATCTGAATCTGTTAGCTAAGATCCCAAACGCAACTTCAACCACTCGTCTATTCTATGATTGAATATCCTTTCCTCTCTAGACAGTTTTTCTTCCTACTGTATGGTTTCATAAGGTAATGCCCTAGAGCAAAAGCTTCATCGCCTAAGATGGAAAATGGTGCACACTGATGATCATCTACGTTTGTGGTCATTGGGCATGGTCAGGGAAATCCTCTGAATCCATCTTCTATTCCATTAAATTGCTCAGAATCCCCGAATATCTGAGCATCCGACATGTGTCCTTACCGGAAAGCTCGGTCCGAACTTGTAATCTGCATTGACTAGAGCCAGAAGCGGAATTGAAAATAACTCCTTAAAATTGTTGTAAATGCTTCCATATTGTGGTTTCTTGATAGCGATGTGTTTTCCATCTACATCTCATATTGCACGAGGAATGTTCCATCTTACCCCATCTTAATTGATTCTGCACAATCCTCCACCTACTTGATACACCACACCTGAGTGATGCATAAGCAAGAGATCTGTAGTTTTTCTTCAGCTGTAAGATGCCTCTGCGTTACCGACAATTTGAGACCAAGTGCCAGTGGTTTCGTGAAACTTGCGACTTCCTTTTCGATGTATGGAACAACCCTCTGCAACACTTTCTGGAAACGATATACATGTAGTGTAATCCGCGTGTAATTATGGAACGCCACCGGATCTTCAAATCTTAAATAGATGTCTACAAGACTGGAATACTGTCCATAAGTAGCATTCTTTCTTCTGTAAGCCCTGGCCGCACCCAACTCTGTCTGTTTGCAACACTTCTAGATGTTGTACATAGATTGTCAGTATTCCTCGTCTTCTTTTGTGACAATTAATTATATAAAAGCTTACATTTGTAGCAAATGATACGACAGTTCTGGTATTTTTGTCATATAACTAAATACTATGGCCTATCTATTGTAAGCTAAGACTTAAAATGACAAATTTTGCGTTTGCCGGGTTTATTTATACCAATTCAGTTTCCAATCGTAGAGTTAATCACGATACACCCTTTTTGGATCGCACTGCCACAATCGTAGCTGGTCTCATGTGAGCGCATAGAGTCAGAAAGACCTTGTCTAAAACGTATTTTATCGTCTCAAGTCGACACAACTAATCTTGTAGAACGTATCGTACCGTATCTGATCGGTATTCAATCTTTGATTTACTAGGGACTATCCTATCAAATCTTACACAATCGTATTTGAACGTGGGACAAGATCGTATCATATCGTATCCGTGGATTTGAATAATCGTATAAAATCGCAATAGGTCGCTTACGACCGCAATACTACTCATCGCAACGTATCGAACTCGGCGAAATTCAACGATAAGTCATTCGTGGCGTTCGTTACAGAACGCACGACAGTGGCAACGAAGCATTATCAACGAAAATATGCGATAACTCTAAGAACACGTAAATGTTAAGATAAATTAGTAATTCGTAACAGCTCGTTAAGTTGTCGAAGATATACGTAGTTGTCCGTAATAACTCTGGAATACTCACCGCAAATACATCTTTTAACACAGAATAAATCGTAAACCGATATTAATAATCCGCTATCCAATCGCAAATGCTCTTCATAATCGAAACAATCCGTCAACTGTTCGAAAATGTGACTACGAATTCCCAATACGTAATGAATCGTAGGAGAACTCGTAAATGTTGACCCACTGTGAATATTATTATGCTACGTACCCACTGTCGTGCGTTCTTTTACGAACGCCACGAATGACCAGTCGTAACTTATCGTTGAATTTCACCGATTTTTTTTTATTTCAATACCTTGCGATGAGAATTATTGCGGTCTTAAGCGAAGTGCTGTGATTTTATACGATTATATCAATCCACGGAAGGCGACTTGATACGATCTGATCGACGTTCATATACCATTGAGTAAGATTTGATACAGTCGGATACGTTCTTCAAGATCAGGCGTGTCGACTTGAGACGATAAAACACGTGTAGATACGTTCCGATAAGTTCTTTCTGATCCGATGCGCTCATTTGAGAACTGCTAAGATTGTGGCAGTGCGATAAAAAAAGAGTGTGTCCCGATTTCCTCTACGACTGGAATCTGAAGGGGTATAAATATGATCCGACAAATGCCAAATTTGTTATTTTAAGTCTTAGCTTACAATAGATAGGCCATAGTATTTAGTAATATGACAAAAATAATTTAAAATGAAATAGCATTTACTGTGTTTTTATATAGCTATATTGTCACACATGAAGATATAAGGACAGTAATCCAGACTCTTAGACATCAACTTAAGATCTGAAGATACATAGACGTTCAAAATTATATACGAGACGGCTTACACGAGATCTTTTTCAAGAAGTGTATAAGAGGGTTGCCCAATACATCGAAATGAAGCGATCTGTTTCAGGAACCCATGATATCTGATCTTGAATTGTCGGTGACGCTGAGGCATCTTTCAACTGTAGATAACTACCGATCTCTTGCTAACGCATTCAGGTGTGGTGTATCAAATATATCGGAGATGGTACCGGAAGTGTGACATGCTATTAAAGCTGAAATTCATCTTCGTTTTCATGTCAAATAAGACGAATTCATCTTAAAGAGAATTGTCTAAAAAAGGATTAGCAAAAATTGCGATTTAAAAAATCAACCCCTAACCCGAGTTATAACCTGATAAAGATACGTGATTTACAGGCGCGCGTAAAACGAAACTGAAATTTACCTGTGGGCCAGATATGGATGATGACGTCAATTGTGCAATCCCATTATAGCCGTGTTAACCTTACATTATAAACGGTCAACTTTAACTTCAAATTGCGGTGACGTTGCAAAAGCAAATATATTAAATAAAAGCATTTAATGGCGTTTATCATTGGGCCATTAAAGTGGAGAAAAAAATGTGACATTTTTTCGTGAATTTGAACAGTAAAATACAGTTATATTTACATGCCGTGGTCCAAAAATTCTCGAGTATTATACGCTTGATGATAGTGGAAATTTCCGGAAAAGTGCCTTTATATCGCTCTTTTAACCCATTCTCACACAATGACGCTGTTTGACGCCTCACAAGATAAAGGCTTTGGAAAACATTGTGGAAATGAAGAAATTGCTTGTGACAAGCAATTTTTTCATTTTCCACAATGTTTTCTATCCCAAAAGTCAAACAATTTCAAAATTTTATCAAATTGAAAATATCGTCTGCAACTTCTTTCAATTTGGACGAGCTCAAATCTTTGCCGTCTTGTAAGGGGTTTACATGTAGATTTAGGATAAATGTTTCTTGTAAACCTCTTAAAAGATATATAATTATGTTGAGAAGTATTTTAGAAATGTCATTTTCTCCAATAACAAAGGAAATCCAACTCTTACATGAAATATTCCGTTAATTCTACCAATCTATCGTATGTCTAACACCTTGTATTATATTGTGTTTTTTTATTATTATTTTTTTTTTCATACTGAATTTTATTGGGTTGTTCAATTTGGGAAGACGCAATATGGAGCGTTAAAATCTTGGGTAGGGACATTTTATATGCCGTGATGTAACTTGTACAATTTTCAACCGTTTCCCAAAGACAAAATTTAAGTCTATTAATATGCGGCCCGTTGTAAAAAAAACATCGGGGAAATGTGAAGTTCTTGGTTATTTAATTATTATTATTATTTTCCTGACTGAATCAATGCAAAAACTTGTTTGAGAAATGGTGTGGTGAGCTAGCACTTAATTGACATATATTTGCATGCAAGTGTCAACTGTTTAATGTCTTGTCTAACAAACTGGTATAATATGAACTACCGGTATTTGTTTGATGGGATTATTCGTATCAAAGGATTACGTAATAAATGGACTTGGTTGGTATAACACACCACTTTGCAGGTGCGCTACCAGAACATAGTATCAAGAATACCAAAAAACTTAAGTTACGGCATTTTTGTCGCTATATTTAACATGACTTACCGTTTGCTTCTTGATCCTTTACCAGATCATTTCTCGATGTTTAAAAAACTCTCTGTTTGAAATATGGAAACATTAAGAAAAACCACTACCTCACTAATTCCCCTCACAATATGAAAATACTGTATTAATTTACTCTTTCCCATCAGAGATCAGGTTTCGACATCCACATTAGAAATCGTTTGGGAAAAATCATTGAAAGAAAAGAAGAAATTGATGACGGTAAAGAATTTCTCACTTTCCCTAATTATTGTCAGTACTAAACCAAACACATTTTCTTTTTTTAACATCAGTTACTTGTCGTCTAAAAGCATTTACTCAAAAATTAAAATACTTATCTGAATTCTTCCCAACATAATGTAACATAGTTAAATGTCATTGACTTCAATATTTGCGTACTAATTATATACTATTTATGCATGTATTAGGCCATGATTAGGCCTTTAAATTCTTTAACAAGTTTTTGCATTTTTTTCAGTCAGGAAAATAAAATACCGAAATAATTTCTAACCAAGAACTTCACATTGCAACGCTGTTTTCTTTAAAATATGGGCTGCATATTTTTAGACTTATATTTTGTCCTTGGGAAACGGTTGAAAATTGTACGAGTTACCACAATGGATATAAATTGTCCATACCCAAGGTTTTAATGTTATATATTGCAACTTCGCAAATGGAACAGTCTTACAAATTTTAGTTTGACAAAACAATATAATACAAGGCGTGAGACATTCAAAATATTGGTACAAATCACGGAATAATAAATGTAAGAATGGGATTTCCTTTGTTATTGGAGAAAACGACATTTCTACAATACTTCTCAACATAATTATATATCTTTTAATAGATTCACAAGAAACATTTATCCTAAATCTACAGATTAAAAAAGCATATTAATTGCACTATTCAGTAAATTCCCACTATCACCAAGCGTATAATACTAGAGAATTTTTGGACCACGGCATGTTAATATAACTGAATTTTACTGTTCAAATTCACGAAAAAACGTCACATTTTTTTCTCCACTTTAATGGCCAAATGATAAACACCATAAAATGCTTTTATTTAATATATTTGCTTTTGCAACGTCACCGCAATTTGAAGTTAAAGTTGACCGTTTATACATGTAAGGTTAACACGGCTATAATGGGATTGCACAATTGACGTCATCATCCATATCTGGCCCACAGGTAAATTTCAGTTTCGTTTTACGCGCGCCTGTAAATCACGTATCTTTATCAGGTTATAACTCGGGTTAGGGGTTGATTTTTTAAATCGCAATTTTTGCTAATCTTTTTTTTAGACAATTCTCTTTAAGATGAATTCGTCTTATTTGACATGAAAACGAAGATGCATTTCAGCTTTAAGATGGCTTACGAAGACGAGGTATTCAATTTTCATTTTACCCCTCAAGCATTGAAAACTTTAGGCAATCAGTTCGAGGTGAGATGGAACATTCCACATGCAAAAGGAGCTCTAAATGGAAAACACAGCGTCATCAAGAAGTCACCATAATATGGAAGCATTTACTACATTTTTACGGGATCTTTTCAATTCCACCTCTGGCTGTAGTCGATGCAGTTTACAAGTTTGTCTGGTTCGAGGTTGGGGGTAAAGCACACATGTCGGACGCTCAGAATTTGGATAGAAGACTAGAAGACTTCAAGGACCATGTCAAATGGCCGCAAACCCGGATGATCATCAGTGTTTGCCATTTGTCCTCTTAGGATATAACACTTTTGCTCTATGGCATTACCTTATGAAGCAACAGTATGAATAAATTGTCTGGAGAGGAAATGATACTCAAATAGAATACCGGTATCAAGGGTTCGTCGAGTGGTTGAAAACGCGTTTGGGATCTTAGCTAACAGATTAAGGTGTCTCCTTGGGACTCTAGAGCAGAAGCCGGAAACTGTGAAGGATATAGTACTTAGAGGTAACAGTGGTTCTACACAACCTACACAGGTAACGATATCCAGTGGTTATAGCACAAGAGACAGGCCGCGAGTATGTTAACCGTAACATTATTCAAGAAGCATATAGGGACCAAGTAGACTGGTTAGATGAAGAACAACCTCGTGCACCTCGCAACCCAGCTACTAAAGCGTCTAAAGGCGTTTTTCATTTCAACCCATAAGGCAGTGGAATAGCAAGAAAGGGTGATTGGGTTACACGATCTAGAAGTTGGAAAATATGATATCTGATGATTGTGTCGAAGTTAAAAATTGAAAGTTTGAATATAAAGTTCCACAAGACATAGCCATATTTCGATTTGCCATGTCCCGATCAACGCGATTGTGAAATACGATTAGATATGGTCTGATGTGAATTGTTACGATTTGATAGGTTATGATGCGATAAATACGACTGAAAGTCAATCGCGTTAATCGTAGAAATTTTTTGGCAGCCAAAAATTTTTCTACGATTAACGCGATTGCCAAGATCCACCTGAAGAACTGAGAAGATCTGATAAGAGATCCACGATTTAGATCACGATTTCAATCGTGGCGCCAATCGTGAAAGTGGGAACATAGCATAAATTCTGCTGTTGGTTGTCAGCGTAATTATTGTCCTTACCATTATGATAATTGAAACTGTTGAGGTCTCTAGCACAAAACTTGATAGTGCTTCCTCAAACAAGTATTTTTCTGCACTTAGTATCAGCTGATATTGTACCACTTTGATTGGACGAAACCTTTGCTCTTCTTTTACAGCCGCCAATCGACCAACCGCGCGCGAATTATTACGCGTAGCAGGCCCGCCCGCAGGTACGTGCATCATACAAATGATCTATCACGCTAAAAGGGGGCTTGTCAGAAGTTTAAAAATCCAAATATTGGGAAACTGGTTGGTCTCCACAAATGTAAACTAGATAATATGTGGACAATGAACATACCATAAGATAGGGTTATCTTTCTAGATTAAAACAAATATTACAGTTTGAAAGCATCGGCCTAAGACTGTCTGCTGACTTGGGTCGATATTTTTCAAACTTCCCATAACATCCCTGTCAGCGTTATGGGCCAATATCTATTTTTTTGTGGATCACTTGATAATTTGATAACAGGGCTAAACCTAAATGTATATCAGAACAATATCTTTGATAATATTAATAAATCAAATTTATGAAATACTATGTTTGGTATGAACACAATGAAATAGATAAAGTACTATTCGTAAAGCTACCATGTAGGGTGTATGTTTAAAGTACTGATGGGAAAAGCAAATTGGTGAATTACTTTTCCAAACGATAGTAGGCCTATTTGAGAGTAGTCAAATACGAAAGTTCCTGTGGACGCCAAAATACGAGTACTTGATATCAAAGAAGTAAGTGTTTTTTTATAGTATAAACGTTTGGTGGAAACGAAGAAATCATCGATTATCAGTAAAAATTTGTTCTTTTCTTTCAATGTTTTGCCAAGTTATTTCTACATCTGACGTCAAAACCAATGCCTTCTTTGGATAAAAGGATTGTTTAATTATCGGATCGAGTAGAAACAAAAATTTCCTAAGATAGTCACTCACTAACGACTATTTGGAAATTATACCAAATATTTTTTGGACGTCGTTAGCTTTCTCTGCACGTCCAGTCTGTTTGACAAAGGGTTAAAAAGTGAAATAGTCGCTCGTCATGTGGATATCATTTTGTTTACGGCAGTTGAGAATGTTCGTTGTGAGCACGGCGTAAACAAGGGCCTTTACATGACATTTGTAGATTTCTTTCTCATACGTTTAGATATTGTTCTGAAAATTGAGAAAGGTATTTATTTTTTCACAGATTTTGAGAGCAACATGCAATCTTAAATCCAGGACCTTTAAATGCTCAGGAAAACATTGAGGCTAAAGAAGAAAATGCCAGAAAATTTCTTGACCTCTGCAGCTTTTTTGTTATCAAATTGGTTCACCACAAAATGCAGTCGTTTGGGAAAGGTTTTACAGACTTTTTATATTTAAAGGCTGATTAGGATCCATATAAGTTTCCTATGTCAAAACGGAACTTCCTTCAGATATCAGCTCTTTTCTATTTCAGGTTCTGGGGCAGGTAATGACGCAAATGTTGATGAAAACGAGCCAGGTAGGCTAAATGTCAGATTAAGGAAAACGCAGACAGAACTTATCATACACACGACAAAAAATCCCAGATATTCGATTTCAATTTTTCAAGAAATGAATTATTGTGTATCACACCATTATTATCATAAAAGTGATTACGCATTGTCAACTAATGCTAGTTTTTAACAGACCCGAATTGAAATGAATGTGACTGAAAGAATAGATATAGCAGAAGATACTTCATCCTTGGAATAATTTCTTTTATCAATTTGGATTGTTGGCATGATATTTTAGAAAGTGTAGACTTATCTCGACAAAATGACCCATTTGGCCTATGAGACCAATCAAACTCGGTATACATTTACATGAGAAAAGCAGGCACATTGGTCAGGATATAAGTATGTTCAGGCTAATCATGACGCATGTTGGTCGCCAATGCCATAACGACTCTTCATCTAGATGACATGTGATCTCAATTTAAGGAAATGGAGGTGACAATATCGAGGAAACTAATTTCAAATTGGTTATATAATGATATAATTTTGATAGTTGTCTGAAATGATTATTAGTCCCCTACCGGTGTTCACACCGGAGGGGACTATAGGTTTGCCCTCCGTCTGTCCGTCCGTCCGTCTGTCCGTCCGTCTGTCCGCTCAAATCTGGATCCCGCGATAACTTAATAACTAAGCAAGCGTTTTTGATGAAAGTTGGTTTATGACTAGATGGCAATGTGTAGATTATGCACATCATTTTATTTTTGTTTTTCGACTTAAATTGAGGTTGCTATGGTTACAGAAATAGTGAAAATATGGCCAAAAATGGGATCCTGCGATAAGATAATAAGTAAGCAAGCTAGTTTGATGAGACTTGGTATATGACTATATGGCAATGTGTAGATTATGCACATCATTTTATTTTTGTTTTTAGACTAAAATTGTTGTTGCTATGGTTACGGAAATAGTGAAAATATGGCAAAAAATATTGGATCCTGCGATAAGTTAATAAGTAAGCAAGCTAATTTGATGAGACTTGGTATATGACTAGATGGCAATGTGTAGATTATGCACATCATTTTATCTTTGTTCTTTGACGAAAAGTGCGGTTGCTATGGTAACGGAAATAGTGAAAATATGGCAAAAAATGGATCCTGCAATAACTTAATAACTAAGAAAGCTAACTTGATGAAACCAGTAACTTTATTCAAGTCATTTGAATTATATTTCCGAAATTTTGGGCATAACATTTCATATGTTTGACAATTATTTTGATGACTTGTTCATCTTAATCTATTATTGATTACCATATTGAGTCAATGTGAAGCCGGTAGGGGACTGTATGTGTTGCATACAACACCAGATACTTGTTTCTAACTGTAATACATTCACCAGACTGTGGGTATTTGCGTTAGAATTTCGAAGTATGATATAAATTCGTTATGCGTTTCCTTGCTTGTAGTTTGGATTAGGCTTATATTTTTTTTCCTGAATGAAATAAATTGTACTATAGCAAAACTCCATATGGCTATTCAAAGCCTCTACACTTAATAAGTGATAACCCTTTCTCAAACCATGCTAAGGTTTGATATGATCCCGGCTCATTTCTATTTAAGCTGTTGTTGCAAATCCTGACGGAGGTAATGAGGGTACTGGAACTGGACCAGACGCAGCTGACACACCTGCAGAAGGTAACGGACAAGGTAAATATTAGACAGCGGATAATCGCTGTATTATTCATAGTCACTACAAATTGTATTCATAAGTAACAACCCTTTCTCAACCTTTCTTCTTTTTGACATAGGCCTGCCTGTAAATGAGGAAACATTAGGTATAGAGATAAATAGAGATAAACTGACTGAAGAAACGTGAAATGAAAATTATTTCACGAGAATGGGATGAGATGCGGTTGAAAAAAAAAAAAGAGTCCACAAGGAAGAGTTTTTTAACCGCATTTCACCGCATTCATTTTGGTAGCATTTCTTTCTCTCCGCTTTCTGTATGGGCATTGTTGGAATGACATTTTATGAAGTTACGATTTAACACGACCGAAACATGGCATTTGAGACCGACACTGAACATTTTGAATAGCTTTATGAGAAAAGCGAGGACCTTGATCAGACTATGCCAATATAATTTCCTTGTCAGGGCGCATTTTGGTCCCCAATGTCATATTGATACTTCATCGTGATCTATGTTGATTTCTATTTAAGAAAATGGTGGGGAATCTACTAATGGAAGCAATGGCCAAACCCAAACTGAACCTGTCGTAGATGATCCACCTGTTAATATCGACGTGCAAGGTAAATGACATACTTTGAAAACCGCAACCATAAATTATCAAAAATACTGCAACGACAATTCTTCGAATCATGTTG
Source organism: Fragum sueziense (assembly GCA_963680895.1). Lineage (NCBI taxonomy): Eukaryota > Metazoa > Mollusca > Bivalvia > Cardiida > Cardiidae > Fragum > Fragum sueziense. The sequence goes on from OY804608.1 coordinate 5,217,805, forward strand.
GTAAAACGATTGTGAATATATGTCGTGTATATGGTCATTCACAAGGGCCATTACTAGTTTACCTGAATGGTGCCTCGCGTTTGGTTTGTACACTCTCTTTTGTTTTTGTACACCGTTCTCATTTCATTCATTCATTTATTTATTGTTTTATTGTCTATTTGTCTATGTTGTCTATAGATACTTTTATATTTGTTTATAGAACCACCAATTACTACAATAACACCTGCTCCACCTCAAGCAACAGACGGCAGTGATGCATCGGGTAAGATTGTTCACGGCGGGGAATCATGTGACACAACTACTGCAAAAAACCTCAATAATTTAAATCAAACCTCACCGACTTCAAACGTGGTAGATGTTTGTAAAAACCAGCTTATAAATTGTTATTGGCGACAAACCATTTTTTATCAGCATTAATCACAGGTCGGGCGTGTTCGCACTTCTTCTACATCGAATCTTTTTTTTCAAATCTGTCATATATTAACAGAATTCTGAAAAGTATTTTTATTATGGAGAATGTGTTTTCAATAAAAATCAGAGGTGAAGCGAAGCGAAGCGTTTGTTGTGTAATGATGCATAAAGTCAATTTCAAAGTTTTTGTATTTTGACAGGTTTTCACAACCCTGTTGTATCTCTATTCCTTCTGTCAAAGAAGGGTTGCAATTTTACACAGTAGATAATCACGTTATACAATAATTTCAGAAAATCTTCAATAATTTTGTTAATATGGGACCGATTTGAATTCGGTTTGGATGCAGATAGACATCACCCATTAGATGATCGTGGTGGTTTTTTAAGTCAATTGATAAAATAGTTATTGAAGGTCAACCAAAATTTTGGTTGATCTTCAATAACTTTTTTATCAGCTGATTTTCTAAAAATACACCACATTCAGCTTAGTTCTGGCATTTTCCCGCATTCTCTGCTTCAAACTAAATTTAAATTGGTCTGGTATTATAAAAAATATTGATGTTTTTTTCTGAAATTATGAGTCAGGTGATTATCCACCGTGATTTTAGCTTACATATTTTAACGTAATGACTTTCATATGTATCGAACGATTTCTTTCTTCAAGTTTAAAACCTAATCCACAATCACGTTGCAGAAATGTCTCGTGATTGGCAATTGACTTTATTCTCATAGACCTTGTAAAAAAGTATATTCCTTTTATAAGAAATTTTTTGTAAATTCCTGTTAATTGCAATAAGTTTCTTAGTAAATTTGTGTTGCAATAAACTGGATTTCACTAAGCTGTTATATTCTACTGAAATCATTTAATTCAATATGTCTCATACGATCATTTGCTTAAAACGACTTGGCTCAATATGACGTTTACATAACGTCTTGCTCCGAGTTTCCATTTGTCTTCTGTTTAAAAAGAATAATAGCAACACCATTTTTCAAATGATCTTATTTAAACTTAGCAGATAAATGCAAAGCAAATCAATCTTAAATGTATAAAAAATATGTTTTTGCGTCATCAATTCAGATTTGATTAACAAATTGTACGAACGTTTTGTTCATCCATCGCATAAGTGGGGTTCACCTAAATACCCCTTTTATTGCTTTTCAGGAGGCAACGATGAAGGACAAATGGAATAAGATATTTTGGGACTTCAAACATGTTAGTATTATACTTTCCAGTATACTTAGTATACGTTTATCCCTTTCCCAAACAAGACCTGGTTTTGACGTCCCTAATAGAAAAGGCTTGGAAAAACATTGAAACAAAAGAAGAAACTGCTGATAACCAGCAGTTTCTCCTTTTGTCTCAATATTTTCTATGTCATATTTCACACAAATTCTACCTTTAATAACTTCCATTTTGTCATTTGTGGCAGTTTTTGAAGTGGATCACCCTAACATTCTGCCCTTTGGGAAAGGGTTAAAGGGAAAAACAAACGAACAAACAAACAACAACTAGGCTGATGAAGTATTGATATTTCAAAAATATGAATAAACTTCAAAACTATGTGTCTTTGCTAGTGGCATTCCTAGGATATGGAAGGTTTCATTTCAGAAAGGGTATTACATTCCTTAAAAATCACGGTGAAGTGAATGTAAAGCTATTTAAAGAACATTCAAATTAAAAGTTATAAATGCAAGTTGAAAAGTTGAGCTGATAAGCTTAGGTTACATCTACAATGAAACTACATTTGATATTCGGACAATTTACATTAGAAATTAAAAAAAAATCATTAAATCGTCCAGATGTAAGCAAACCTTAATTGTTAGAACTTTTTAGAAGTATTTTAAAGACAACCATTATGATCGATAAAATGTCTTTTTGTTTGAAAATGTTGCAAAGGAAATTTTGAGTTAAAGAGTATATTTTGGCATAATTATGTTATCATCTGTGAAACTAGAAATTAATTGTCTATAATGTTTTTCGTTTCAGTTTAAGTGAGGTTTGCACAGAAGAAGACTAAATCAAATTTTATTAAGGAAAAATTAGGATGTTTGTTATAAGTTCTTAGCATTGATAAATCAAAGATTACATTTCTTATTTAAGGTTTACTACTCATCATTAGATACCAAAACACTTCGTGCATCTTCGTGCGTCATCCATGGCAACGTAAAGTGACGGGGGTACCCTGGCCATTTAGCTGACACCCGAAGATGCACAAAATGATCCGTAATTAATGATTGGTTGTAATCTTTTAAAACAACATCAACATAATTAGTATTACTTATCTATAAGGTTATTCCTTTTAATCGTGTCCTATTTTTTGACCGATGGGTCTGTCTTTTTTGTATTCTGAATGAAAAAAAAGAAGAAATTTTATACTTATCTAGTGAAGCTATCACTCGGCCAAAGAAATATTTTGTAGTTGTTTGATCTTCAATTTATCATTCAACCATTCTTTTTCGCGAACGACTCTTGGAAATTTTGTTTTTACACACTGTTTAGTTTTATTGGAAGGATTTGGGGTTTTCTTCAACCTTTCCGGCACAATCTTGGTAGATGTACAAAAATTGACAAAGGTTGACGATAACGTATCAAATCGTACCTTTTAAATATTTTTTTCTACAAATTTTTGTTTTTGTTTCAAGTCATTTTTTCTATTAGTGTTGTCGGGTCTGGATAAAAATACACCAACAAAACTAGATGTAAAGTCGTATTCTAAAATACATTACATGATATCAGATAAGACTGGGGCCATATTTCATACATCAAATTATTTTTTGTGATATGTATTCTTGTCCTCAAAGTATACCATGGCAAGTATCAGAAAGAATTTTAGATGAAATGCAGTCGATCATGATGAGTAAATTGTTAAACCCTTTCCAAAACGGAAGTAATAGGTTCTTTTCTGCTATAGACGACAAAACAAATGTTAATAAAGATCCGATTTCTGCACCTAATAGAACAGTCATTATTTACACAAAAGTACAAAATGTTATTTATCAACATTTTCTCTTTCTCTTTCAAAGTTTTCTCAAGTCATTTCTCACAGGAACGTCCGAACCAGATTTGTTTGGGAAAGGCTTAATATGCTCTGAAAAAATCTCAGACCCTTTTCAAGATATCTAATATTAGTGAACCAAAGAAAGCAACAGATAAGAGCCTTAGAGGGTTTGAAGACATTCCATTTTTCTAATTCAAATCCAAATCCAATATTGTGGGTACTCATTTGAATCGTCTCAATGAGATGTTTCTAATGAGTACGCACAACATAGGGTTAGATGAACATTTAGTGAAAAAGTTCTATTTTTGAAAAGCCCTCAGCCCTTTTTATCTGTGGCTCTTTAATGTTGCGCTTGTACATGAAATGAAGTGGTTTTATTATAATTTTGGCCATTTTCAAGGTTTTCGTTTATTTTTACAATGCCTTATTATATTCATGGTAGAGGAAAACATTACAACGCACCTCGGACTTAAAATTTGAATTTATTTTAAATTTTTTTTTGTTTTTTTTTCCCACAAAACATTACAATTTACAAAAATATGATATATGTACGAGGGCCGTTCAAATAATTCGTAGACTTTATCCATAGCGTCTATATAAATGAACACAATTTTAAAATTTAACCCATTTTAGATAAAACAATTATATGAGAAGAGGCTGTGAAAATTTCAGCTTTCTATCTTTAACGGTTTGTGTTTAGTTGACTTTTTAAAACACCCCCTGACGTCAAAGCGGGGCAGGTGAACATCGACGTCGACGTCAAGTCAAATATGTCAACACGAAAGCAATGTTTTAGATAGCTCTCAAGCATTGCACAACATTGATAGTTCTTGATTTTAAGTCCCTTTATCATATACTATGCATTTTGTTTTGAATTTCTAGAGATTAAAATAATTGTTTTCATCACTATTTAATCGTGAATGTTGATGATATTCTTACTAGTGCTTTAAACGTAAATTGCGCTTATGTGCATCTAGCATTTCTTTGTATCTGCTATTTGACTGAGCCTAGCATATCCCCTTTCTGTGCCTACCAAAACGCAAAACGTAACTATACAATTGAAAGATTAATATAAGCGCATACTGCATTCTTTAAAAGTGAGATTACTTTCATTTTTGATGTGATATTTGTATTTTCTAGACAAAATGCAGCAAAGCTTACATTTTGATATCCTCAAAGTGACGTCATGACGTTACCATTTGTTTACCAAGCATCTCGCTTGCAATGTTGTTTATTTGAATAATAGCATTTAAAATTATACAATAACTTGTCATTCTGTTGGTCAATAGTGGTGCATTAAATTTCTATCTTTTCTGATGTTTAAAAAATTGAAAAGCCATTCCACAGAGTAAAATACAAAAGCAAAGACATTAATTTTACCCCCTGCCCCGGTTTAGCAAAAGTGTGTTTCTATAGCAACCCCATATCAGAATTCTGGTAGCGCAAAACTTGTAAAAATTCGTGATTCAGACTGGGAAAGGTTTTTTCTACCACATTGTGAAATTTTATGGATATATGTTGTAAAACATGGAAGTTATAACAAAAGTCTACGAATTTTTTGAACAGCCCTCGTATTTTGAAAGAAACCTAGGAAAAGTTATCCTTTTAGAATTCAGTACCTCTGATACTCAATATTTTTTCCTAAAATGTTTTAATTTAGTTTACCACTTTTGTATTTCATTCCGTTCCCATCTTTGTATTTTTGTATGCCGATAATTTTACTAATTTACTTTCACCTCTTTTATTGATATGTAAGAGCTTCTTTCATTGTCTACTGATTTGAACGTTTCTTTATTGATTTGATCGAACTTTGTTTCTTTTAATGCTCTAGAATATAGTTAATGTTATTGATAGTTGAAATACCTCTTTTGTGAAAAAAAAGCCTGGCATTTTCAAATTATTTTAGTTTTTCTTCACATTTCGTTATTTTTATTTAAGTTCATTTACATCTTCGTTCACATTTCTTTTTGATATTAAAGTTAAAATTTTGGATATATAAAAATGAAATCTGACTATATGAATTTAGATATTGATGCTTTGAAATCAACCCCGTAGATCTATTTAAAAAATCAAAGCGATTTCTTTATCGGGTGAACGCCTTCGGTCAATTGCCTATCTTGTTTCTACTTTGTTTATTCGACTTGACCCTTGCTTATGCCATTTTAGAAAAAATGCGCCAAAATGTGCTTGCGCACGATACTTTAATCAGAAGCGACAATATACTCTATAAGTTACTCCAGATTTTAAAGAATTTATAAGAGAACAGTATGAATCCTGATCAGACTGCGCGTATGTGCCCACTGATCTGGATCCAAGTTATTCATCTATTTCTTTAAGGGCTCGTGATATGATTTTATCTGTTTTCTTTTAAAGTGACAAGAGTTATAATAAAACCACTGTTTTATTTTTTTGTATTTTACTACATTTGTTTATGTTTTGTTAAATTGTTGGATTTGTTAAAATTGTGGTCAACCACACATGACGGCGGGGAATCACATGACACAACAACAACAAAAACATCATCAACAACAATTGTAGTAAATAATTATCTAAGAGTTGAAGCAAAGAAACCTACAAGGATCTGCGGTTTTCAGGACGTAGTGGAATTGAACAACACAGTCATGATTAAAAGCTATTGACGAACTATAAAAAAATCAATATTTTGATTGGCCGTGAAGAACAGTTTTGGTGCTGTATAAAAGATCCACAACAGACAATTCTTGCCATCTTTAAACATTCTCTGTTTCAGACCAAATTCAAATAAGTGACGTATTAACAAAATCTATTTAAGATTTTCTGCAATGGCTGTTGTTGTGTCACTTGATACACCACCGTGACACATGCTCACTCATCAATCATTCTATGCCATATCACATCTTTGTTTTATCATAATGTTTGTCGTAATGTTGAGTCAAAAGGTGTATTTTCTATATAGGGTTTGTTATTACATTTCTAAAACATGGCTCATTCATAATCGATATATTGAACATAATTATGCGACAGAAGTCAATGCTTGTCTATTGGGGTGTCTTCTTTATTCTTTTTCTTGTACTGTACATTCAGTGTGACGACAAATCTTACAAAAGCGTTTTTTTGAAAAATTAGTTTTATAACGTTGCTTCTTTTTTATAAATGAGAGTTCAAACTCACACTGATCTTCTTTCGCGGCCCAACCAAAGCCATATTAATGCGACCCAGCATATCAAAAGTATAGTTTGCAAAAGGGGATAAAATCATATACGTTAAACCAGTACATATCAGATTATTTTGTCTGTATTGTTCGTTTTTCATCTTCATAGTTTATGAACCATCCTGACCATTTGCTCAATCATTTCATCACCATTTGCATTTTGCGACACCATTTTTTTTTATTTCTTCATCGTAGCTTTTTTTCGAAATCTTGTGAACTGCAGCTTAATCTGTTCCAAAATGACAAAGGTTTAGGATTATCCGGTGGACAGACGTTTTGGCCAGGACGTTTTGGACACGGACGTTTTGGCCACAGTATTTTTCAAGGTAGGACCTTTTGGCCAGAATAAAAAAATAAAGAAAAAAAGACATAAATCATTTTAATAAAAAAATCATTTTATCTTGTAATTGCACTTTTGAAAGTTTACATAAGTTCATTATGAAGAAAAAATGAATTTAAATGGTCTTAAGTACTAACATTTCAATTTGATTTATATTGGGCCAAAAGGTCCTACCTTGAAATATGTTGTGGCCAAAACGTCCGTGGCCAAAACATCCTGACCAAAACGTCCTGACCAAAACGTTCGTGGCCAAAACGTCCTACATTCGGGTTATCCAGTTAAAAAATTGCCGTAGATGACGATATGGATGGCATAAATGATAGAAATTGTGTAAACTATAGCACAGCAATACATGTATAGAGTCAGAAGGAAACAAAAGCAGTTTATCAGCATTTTGTTTTTGTGTCAATGTTTCCCCAGTCCATTTTTATCAAGGACTTGTTTGGTAAAGTATTAAACAAGCTGCAGTTTGGAGGTTTTCAAAGACAAAGCAGAGATATACATGATATACACAATGTGACTGACATAAAAGGGCAGTAGCCTGTTGCAAAAACAGTGTAATCATTTTCCCAAACGACAGACCTTTGGTTTACTGAAATAAATTGTCTCCTTAAAAAAACAGAAACAAACCGCTTCAAGGTAAGGGTGATTTGGTCAATTTCTTTTTTTGCCCTTCAAGTGGATTTCAAATACCAGACGAAGTATCCTTAAAAGAAGCCATTGACTTGGAAAGGCGAAAACTTTAAGTATTTTTTTCTATCTATTTCTTTTCATATTGGTCTTTAATTATCACATTAACATCTTTTCTTAGCGTTTCTTTTATACAAATGGCGATTGAAAATAACTCATGTCATTTTTATATTTCTTTTCCGTTCGTCATACTTTTTTCTAGATTTAACCTCATTTCAATTTGTGACCAGGGCTCTTAATCTATTTCGTTTCACCTTATAAGGATTGCATCACATATTGCGTTGACTTTGATGCTAGGTTTGCTTGCAATCTTTTTTTAAATCTTTAATGAACTTGTCATGTTTTATTTTCATTATTAATCATTTCATTCTCCATTGCCCATGCATCTGCGCCGTCACGCTAAAAGGAATCATCCTGCGGAATGTTCCGATCCTAGTCAGTCTGTTCAAACTATTTCGATTGACTTTCATAAAGCTGATATCATAGAAACTTTTCACATGATCATGATTTTCTGAAAGTAGAATATTTTTCTCAATGCTACAACATTTTGTTTTTTTTTTTCAATAAGAAGTTGCCGTTTCGCATGTTTTGTTGAAAAGCAGCGATATGTTCTAAGCTGGGATCTAATTAACCGAGCTGCTGAAAGTTATTCCCTTCTCATATATTGCTTTTATGGATTCTTCAGATGGTATCTTTTAGCGTGACACGTTTACATATTACACATACGCTATCCGACTTTTACTAAACCATTTCATTCGTAAACGTGTTGTTTGGATCATTTTCAATGCTTTGTTTCATTTAATCATCCGTCGCATCATCAAGATATTTCATTCATTCATCAACTTTGCTGTTAGATCCCATGTGAATGATTTTAAAACTAACTCATAAAATAATACAGATTAGAAGCTATTGAATAGAAAAGTCGAAGAATATTCTGAACCAATCAGGAATTCTTAGCAAACAGGTGATGTAGATTGGTTTCAATTTTTCATTAATTAATTGATTAATATAAGTTCCTTTGAAATTAGTTAAGAATTGTTTTCACTAGTTAACCTAAGTTCATTAGAATTTATTTTTTTTCTATTGATCAACTATGTTCTTTCTAATTAAATTACAATTATTTATCTATTAACTGAAGTGCCTTGGATTTTTCATGTCTTTTGTAGATTAATTTAAAATCCTTGGAAATAAGTTTCATTTGTTTGTTAACCTACATGTACATGAGTTCCTTGGAAATTAGTTTGAATTTTTGTAAACTATCTTTAGTTCCTTGGACGTTAGTTTCATTTATATTAGTTATCTTAAATTTCGTGGATATTGGTATTTATTTTCTTTTATAAAGTATCGTAAGTTTCTTGAAAATTAGTTTCAAATTTCCATTCGTTAAATTAAATTGCCAACCAGTTGCTTTCAATTTTAAATCAGTTTTCTTTTGCTCCTCGTAAAATTAGTTTCATATATCTTCATTATTATCTAAAGTTGTTTAAAAATTAGTTTCGCATTTTTATTAATAATTTTAAGTTGCTTGGCAATTAGTTTCATATTTTTATCAATTATCTTAAGTTTGAAATTAGTTTTATTTTTTTATGAGTTATCTTTTAAAGTTCATTAGAAATTAGTTTTACATTTAGATTAATCATCTTAAGTTCCTTGGAAATTGATTTTACATGTTATCAATTGTTTTAAGTTCTTTGGAAATTGTTTTTAATCATTTATCTTTCTTGGAAGTAGATGTCTACATAAGCACATTCTGATCTAGATCCATGCCGTTCTCCGAATTATTCTTAATTACACAAACCAACAGTAAGAAACAAGTGTGGGTCCCGATCAGAGTTCCCATAGGTAGATGCCGCTATGGATCTATTGTGGTCTGAAATGCCAGAAGCGCTCTTTTTCCAGAACGAGGCACACCTTGTTATCTGACTTTTCTTACCATGACTTTTATTCACTATTCATATTTCATTTCGAACCAACCATTAGTTGTATTTGTTAAAATGAAATGTAAAACCATTGTTATTCATTGTTGATTCATCGCACATTTTATATATTGTAATAAATATTGTGAAAAAAATATTTGCCTTGCTTTTCAATTCATTTCCTTGGTGAAATATCGCAATAACCGTTATTTCTGCGGCATTGAATCATTTTTGTGGAATTTGCGGGAGTTTTCGAACCGAAAAATTTAAATTCGCAATTCAATCTTTGAACGTCATGTGTAATCTGTATTCAATAATTTTGGCGAAAATGACAAAAATTGAATTCGCAAAATACGACTTTGAAAAGGTAAGATATACAATTTTGACCCAAATATACAATTCTGACTCCAATCCTGATTTAAAATAACATATTTAGGATGTCTTTAATCCCTCTGCTTTGCTGCTCTTAAGGTAGAATACGCACAATGCCAACTTTAGAAATTGGGATGACAAACACTTCTGTCTGAAAGTGCATTATATTAGACATCTATATGTGCAAAATGACAGAAATTCGTCCACGGGTTAACTAGAAATTTGATTTTCCCTTATCCCACCCCCAACTTACAAATTCCAATATGGCGGCCACCACTCAAAGCAAAAAAGTATCTGAATTTTGGACATACACACATTAAATGTGTCTAGATTTTGGTTTTTATTATCAAAAACATGTTTACCCATCGCCTGATATGAAATGATATGACCCTTGTGCGCATATGAGAGATATTTTGTTAAATTACTGCGTGCTTATTTAAAAATAAAGCCTCTTTATTTCTTAGTTTGAAATTTTGCCTCTGAAACAAATGTTTACAGTGCCAGAAATAAGTTCACGCACTATCTAAAACCGATATCAAAATTATTCTTATATGTGTAGGAACACGATCAAATCCACATATGTACATTTTATCCGTCAAAATTTGAAAATATATAAAGGTAATTCTTAGTGCCTTCGTGCTTTCGAACGCACTATTTCTTTTCCAAAAGAAGTCAATGACCCAAATGAAGGGAACCGTAGCCCATATCTAATTATATGCTTATAACTAAAACCCAAACGTTGTATAAGACTTTCAGAAGTTGGCAAATGATAACATATCAGTTGTGATTTCGTATGACTTTCACCATTTTAACCCTTTACCTAGTAACCAATTGAACATCGCTATTTGTAAAAAGTAATGCAAATTCTAAAGACAAAATTGTATTTTATCTTTTTTATAGTCTATAACAGCTTCCTTATACCACTTCTTCTGGATTGCATATTGAATCTGAGGACTTAAATGGAAAAAGAATCTAAAAAAGGATCAACTCACGGATCAAACCACGTTACAATTAACTGACAACGAGTTTGCACATTTAAATAAGGATCGCCGGCAAAGAAGTGATAAAAATCGAGTGCGAATGTCTGAACAATGATGATCTCATCCACGAGTCGTTCTCAAACGATAGGCGTTTGATCACTATATCATAGATTTCAATAGAATACATGTATGTGTCTTCCACTACAGGGTTTCTCGGTATATTGAGCCAGCCAGTATGAAGGAAGAAACGAGCATTATACAATCGACAATATGTTTCCTAAATAGGGAGTTTCATTAAGTATCAGTTTCTAATCACATACAAACTGGTGATATCAATTAAAATCATAATTTTAATATTACACGAAAAATGCCTCTGAAAAATTGATATTAAACGGAGAATCATACCAGAAAAAGATATTCGGGTGTATTCGGGGAATTTTATCTGCAAAGGGAAGTAATATTTAGCAATTTTGTTGGTAAAAATAGATACGGAAACTGTCGACATGTGTCGAAAATGTACGACAATAGTAAATATGTATTACAATTATTCTACCTTAATATGGATGGCATCATAGATTTCCATAATGCTGATATATATTGCATTTCCGCGTAGTCCCTTTTCGCATGTTATATTTAAAAAAGTTCTTCATACAAATTCAATCCGTATTTCCATTTAAATTAAGTCCTTCTATCGCATAGAAGTCACATCAATAGCATGAAGCAATGCATATTAAAACGATGGATTATCCGTTGCCTGAATATGAAACGAGGTTATTCAAATAATATCTCGTTGGATAAGTTCGAAAACGTCGTAACTGCAGCCTGGATTAGCTGTATTTACGATATTTCAGAAACGTAAAAGTCGGTATATCACGTACATTCTATGCAAAAAATCTCTATTCGAGAAATGGGTCTACTATTGAGGTATCGTCGCTTTTCAACAAAACCCTCGTATCTGCAGCTTTAAACAAGCTGCAGATACGAGGCTTTTGTTGAAAAAGCAGCGGCATGCTTCTTGACAAGTCAGTTAACCAGTAACAAAATATAGTATATCAATCTAAAATCAGAGCTACAATAGAAGTAAGAAAAATGTAAGCAAACCAGATTTGCCGATCAGCATTTTCTTTTTTTTTTGTTCATGGGTTTTCCAAACCTTTATTTTGTAAAGGAAGGGTTTGTTTAGAAACCATAGAGTATTTTTTATGTGTAGTCCCTCAGAGGAAATGGGACTGAATAAGAGCATGTCTGCTTGTTTCTCCAGTATTTATCTCCCCTGAATAGCATAAACATGAATCGAAGTTTCCGATTTATTTTTTGTGCAATTGCAAATTCCTTTTAGTCACATTTTAGTATCCCATCAAAAGAATCTTGCAGAGAGCAATGGTGGATCCAGAGGGTTTCTGGGGAGAGGGGTGTTTAAACGACCCCCCTCAGTAGCCTGATTATTTCATGTTCGTGCAGAAATTCAGTCAAAATTATGTACTACTAGAAAAACGAATCCCCCTTTTGGTATGTTCGAACCCCCTTCACAGTAATCCTGGATCTGAGATAGGAGAGTACTATAGTCCAGTCACAATATTATGACTCATGGTTACAATTATTATCTATGTAAACAAGTGAAAGCATTATACCCACCTGCATGCAGGTTCGAATCACGAAAACTCCAGTAGTTTGGAGATGATATTGTGTTGTTTATATAGGTAAATCTTGTAACATTGTGCCTTAATGCCGTGAATGGACTACACTAATCCGATTATAACCTGTGAAGGAAGCAATACGAGAAAGCAAATTTTACTTTTTTACCGTAATCATTCATGATTCGTTGAAGCATTTAGTTACAGTCATAATATAGCACTGGCTTTCTTCAAAACACAGTAACCGTAGCTTGAAAAAAAAAGCACAAATTTTTTATGACAAACGACATGCCATTTGTGCATTCCATTGTATGTGACGCAGGCTAATTTGCCGAAACCTCAAGAAAATGGACAGGTAGGAGGGGGAGGTGGGGTATGAGTAGGACCATTCTGTAACAATAACAAACACATCGGATTATATAAATGTAGGAGCTGTTGCGTTCACAAGATGTGCTCGTAAGGACTGACGTACGCACACACGGACGTTGTATGTTGGTTTTATACGTCCACCTTAGGCAGTATGTAAATCAACTTGGATCTTGATCGGGCTGTAGGTAAGCATGGGCTTGGCTTGATTTGGGAGGTTTTTGAAAGCTGTTAGGGCGTCTAAGTTTTCAAGATCCTGGCTCAAACTTATTTAAGACGGATGATTCCGTAATTGTACCAACAATTGGAAAATTTTCCTTGTCCTCTTTCGCTTGATCCGCCACAATTTCCCTAAGTAAAATGTCGCTACTTTTCAACAAAAACCTAGTAACTACAGCTTGTTTAAAGCTGTAGTTAGGAGGTTTTTGTTGAAAAGCGACGACGTATTGATCAATTTTGCCCTTGTTTTAACCCAGACCTGATTTGTTCGGCCCTCAGCAAATATGGTACTGACACTTGACTGACAACAACTTTCCTCCTACGTATAGATCGGTGCTTTTAACAAAAAAACTCGAAACTGCAGCTTGTATTAAGCTGCAGTTACGAAGTTTTTGTTGAAAAACATCAACATCGTGAATGAAACAATATTCTCGTATGAAATAAGGTATAGAAACAATATTTAAAGAACTCGTACAGGACGTCTGGAATTGAGGGTTATTGAATATTTCAATAGTTCAATATTATTGAATAAGACATAGAATTAGTATCACAAAAGATTGAACTAGCAGTCTAGAGTAACTGTTGTTGATTTCCTGTAATTGTCACATGGAAAGAAGGAATGAAGTCAGTACAAAAATCAAATTCTTTCATGATTAAAACAGGGAAATATAAGCATACACGAATGTCGTTTATGATTGTATCAAGTCGTATCTGGAAAAAGGTTTTCTTTTTGATATAGCGACATTTTCATCTGGTAAACATTCAAGTGTGCTAAAACATGTCAAATTATGCACAAGTACTCTGGAGCCGCATTCACCAACATTTCCAAATCGATTGTCTAAATGCAAATTACATACAACCAAGCTTATTGGACGAGACGTATGACTTTCAAAATGATTAACACATTACCAGATGGCACAATTTTGGACTGTTCTAATTTGAAAGGTGTTGCAGAAGACAATTTCAAGTTGATGGAATTTTGAAAATATTTCCATTTCGGATAAGAAATCATTGTGGATAATGAAGAAATTGCTTGTCACAAGCAATTTCTTCATTTTCCACAATGTTTTCTCAAGTCTTTCTTGTGAAGGAGTCAAAAAGAGTCACTGTGTATGGGTTAACAAAAAAGACAACCTTGTGATGTTTCGTGCAACGTAGTCTCTACTCTTCGATATGTTCCATTTCCGGAAAAACGTACACCGGCGTAAAAGTAACTCTTACTCATTGTATTTAATCAAACCTTTGATAAATTGCATAGACAAAACAGACAGTCGAATAGACAGAAGCCATATCAGCGAAGACACTATAAAATCACTCGCGACTCAATATTTCGGTGAATCGCCTTTTTCTAGATAAATGGAAACACCTTTTTAACTACTTAATCATTTTTTTTTACTGCTAGCAGCCATATTGTTTAGTCTAACTCATATCAGCGAAGAATTTGTGTTGCCGCTGTTGTTGTTTTTTCTCTTTCAATGCATTTTATGTCATGGCTATTTTGATATCAATTTCAAATTTCTGATTGGCAGTGGTAGTGATTGGCAATTTGCAAATTTTAAGAATGGATGTATTTGATATGTTTCATAGGCTTTTACCTCTTTCATCCCGTATTGATAATTTATCGTCTATATAAACGGATAATCTTAAATTGCGATCATAGGTTTTCAAAATGCAATATTTCTTTGATTGTTCATCGAGACGGTTCAAATGAGTACTCACAACATAGTGTTTGAATTTGAAATAACAAATTTAAAACGATGTTATCCCTTCTTAGATGATGCTCTGCTGATTCGAGCATTTTCAGTAGACAAAGAGATATGCTTCAATCTAATTGGGTCGGGATCTGGAAAAATGTCCCTTATATCATTTGAGAATACCGTACTTCCAGACCAGCATGTATCCGAGTGTAATCCAATTGAGATCCATGCAGCTCTCTCATTGTTGCCTAAGGTTATAAAGAAACTATTGGAGAACAAAATGGTCCTGATCAGACTGCGTGTAAACGCCAGCTGATTTTGTAACAACTTTGGGCTCAAAAGCCTTAGAAGGCCTTTTTTCCTGATCCTGGCTCAATTACATTTGAAGCATCACTCGTAAAATGCACAACGTCCCTCGGGAATTGTATGTCGGCGCGACTGGGACATTTCTAAACCAAATCAATTTAACTTCTAATCTGAAATTCAAATTGTCAGACAGCTTGCATAGGAATGTTCTTACTTGACTTTAAATTTTATTATAGTGTTTTTTGTATCCACAATCCTTGTAATAGGCACACAGAAACGTTTTATAATCCAATTATTCTTGAAAATGCACATCAGTTTCCGAGAACAGTTTGTTGATATGTCTTGGACATTTTAAAATTATATCAATTTAACTTCCCGTGAATGTTTTCCTTGTATGTAAATAACACCACGGTGGATAATAACGTGATACAACAATTACAAAAAAATCTTGAAGCAGAGAAGGCGGACAGCCGTCACGCATTAGATGGACGCTGTGAAGTTTGAAAAAAACCAACTGATGAAAAAGTTATTGAAGATCAACCAAATCCAGTTGAATTTTCAAAAAATTATCACGTCCAGCTTATTCCTGGTATTTTTCCTCCTTCTCTGCTTCAAACAGAACTCAAAATGGTCAAGTTTTAACTAAAGTAATGATGGTTTTCTAAAATTCTGAGTCACGTGATTATCCATCGTGAACATGTGTCGTTGTAAGTGTCCCCGATTCACATGGTACCTAGTCTTTGACGTTCCATTTTGGGGCCAAAGCTTCGAAACTTTTTTTTATCCCAACGGCCTATCCTAAAAGGCTTTATTTTCACATAACTGTCGTTTTATCTTTCCTCTATTGTCTCGTCACCTAAAAGGATTCGATTCCATCCAATAACATTTGAAGCATCATTTTAAACTGCATATAAAATACGACCACACCGCAATGCTGTATATCACTAGTTGTAATTTAGATTTTCAACAAGAGGCAAAATGTTATTTTCGAAATATAAATCAGTAAAAGCTGTTAGAACATTTGAGTTCCCTAGTGGGCTATATATAACGTAACACTCACTAGATATCTGACGCATTAAAAACAAAATAATGATAATTTGATGACTTATAATAACTGCTAAGGGAATTTAGAAATTTAGAACACATTTTCAAAACAAAAAATACGTTCTCCTTGAGTTTATCTTACAATCACAATGCTCTTTTATCCAATAGATTACTCGCAGAATTAAAAAGGATATTTCCAACAGATATTAAAATGAAATTGAACCAGTATGTCTATTTTAAGCAAAAATGTCTATGTTTTCCTCTATCAATCTGTATCGATGCATTGCGCTCTGGTCTTAACTCGAACCTTATTTTGTATTAGTTCAAACAAGATACTGACAAATGACTGACAGTTGTTTCACTCCCGTGATAACTTCTAAGACCAGGGGCATGTTCATCGAAACATTTAAGATGTATTTTTGACTTACCCATGTCTTAAAAATCGCTCAAAACAGCAATCGCATAACCCAGGTCTCGACAGATTAGCGATACGCATTTCTTGCCCTAAACTTGTCGTTAGTCATCGGTAAGACAAAAATACGTCTTAACGTATACAACCCATCATTATATAGCACCAAAGAGCCAGAGGCGAAATTTGAAAAGTGTCAGTAAATCCTAAACTGTGGTATATTTCCATTCCAAATACAAACATAAGCGTTTAAAACGGTTTAGAAGTTTGAATTAATGCATAATTATGGAAATATTTGACAAAAATGTTATAAATTACCCTCCCCCCTTGCATATGAATATAGAGTAAAAAGATATTTGTAAATTATTTTCTTCTTGAAGCATAATCTTGAAATCCGGCACGGCGAGTCAACTTATTTGCAGTGTATTTAAAAGAGTTTGTAATTTGATGCATGTCCCATGGCTAGAAAGTTGAGTTTTTAATGATGGGTCATATACCTTAAATGTTTTGATGAAACTGGCCCCAGTATCATCAAAACATTTAAGACGACTAAGCAATGTCCCACGAAACGCTTAAAACAACAACCGATTAAATAGGGCTTTATAGGTTAGCGATTTACGATTCTTTCTCTAAACATGTCGTTAAAACATCGGTAAGACACAACTGTGTCTTACATATTTTGATTAAACAGCTAGGCCTTGGGATTGTACATGTTGTACAATTTAATCGTTAGTATGATATCAAAACCTCGTAACTACAGATTGTAAAATATTTTGACCAACAACCGACGATATGAGGTAATATCTACAATCATCTTTTTCATATAAAGTGTTTTTTCTTTAACAGATATTGGTTTTCTTCAAAAACCTCGTAGCTACTGCTTGAGATGGACAAAAATCATATTTTTGTTACATTTTCTAAAATAGAAATTATAAGAGTTCCTTGTGAAAAAAGTTGTAGACGTTTACTGTTTGTTTTCTTATTTTTTGTTTCTAATCTGAAATGGAAAAAAACGTAGGTCTTTTTTGTTACATTTTCTGTTCATTAATTCTTTTTGTGTCTGTTTAATCCTTTCCAAAACAAAACAAAATTTGACGTTTCTAGTACAAATATTGTAGAACATTGAGAGAAAAGAAATAATGCTGTCAACCGGCAACTAGCATTTCTCCTCAGTATCTTTTATTTTTGTAACATACGCACTTTGTACATTTGACATAAATTTAGCAGCTAAACGCTTTTCAAAATTAGACTTATCTAAATTCTTACAGACAAAAAGTGTAAAGTTTCATTTACCAAAAAATGTCGTTTGCAAATCCTTTGAATTAAGACCCATCTAAAATATTGCCGTTTGGAAAAGGTTTATCATTGTTAAATCCTGCATTGTTTGATATGGCGTCAGCTGGTGGAAAGAAATTCAATTTAGAATGATGAAAAAATCACAGAATTAATCAGAAAAATAAAACCCTTTCCAAAAAAGACAAATATTTAACAGTTCCAATTCACATGCTCTTATAGACAATTTTAAAAATAGCTGTTGGTAATTATAGAATTTGGCTTCAGATTAACACTTAAGATATTGGGTAGAATGAAGAAAACGGTATTCAGCATTTTCTTCCTTTTGCCTCAATGGTTTTCCGAAATATATTGTATAAAGACGTCAACACTCAGGCTTGAAGGAGGAAAAGATTTTTTAAGATGGTAACTTTTAATGTGGGTGTTTGTATGTCTAGGGAACTAATCAAAATCGTGATTTACGCTTTTAGTAGTCGACACATTGGTCAAAGAATCAATTAAAACTATTTGCAACATTAGGTATGGTATATAAGAAAGATATGTTGCATTTTGAGATACAACCACTTTTCTGTGAATTCACTACTCTCTTATGAACAGAGCTCATTATCTCTACATTCCATTTCGATAAAATGAGCTCTGTTCTCGCGGGGTCATTTCACGTCTAATCTCGGGGCCTTTGCGGGATTTCAGTATCCAATCGTTGGCGATACACGACAAAACAATTTAAAAAACTGATACAAGCTTTCATTGGCTGACGCTTTAAATTACCGGCTTCAGCCAAAAATAGAAGCGACGTAATGTATACGTAATCAAACCAGATCAAACTGAATGATTTTGATTCGATAATTCAAATGTTACCGGCTTCAGCTAAAAATAGAAGCGACGTAATGTATACGTAATGATCATGCAAGATAAAACTGAATGATTTTGATTCGATAATTCAAATGGTGTGCTATAATTAGATTATGACGACCAAATAGGCTGTTGGCGTACCGAAAATTGCAGAGGTCATATTTGATGGTTTAATCAATAGGCCTCGGCAATGGAGAGTATGAATTCACATGAACATTCTTCGTCATTGCTGTCATGTTATATCATTACTGCATGTCTATGTTGGTTATAATACTCGAAATGTGACCAATTCGAGATTTCAAAAACATCGGATATTTTCGAGTCCCATAGTCATGTTTCAGAAACTATTCGGGCGCGGTCGTAAACTGTTCGGCGGTGGAAAATTCCACCGCCGAATGTCGACGTCACTCGAATAATTCCGACGTCGCGCGAATCTCATAAGGGGTGAACTACCTTACCCTGTATTGTACTGCGTATATTCGTGCAAATTAAATAATAGTCCATTCTATGCTATAAAATTATGTTGTAATCTATTAGATCCATTAAATTTTGGACATGTCGAAATTTTACGATTAAAATAAAAAGCCTTGACCTAAGTAATAATGACCAAATTCTCGTAATTGCAGCTCACCGAAGCTCTAAGTTACGTCATTTAAGCCGCGCATGCTCTATTTGTTACGTTCAAAATACATCAATACATTCCCATTATGTATAATATACGATGCCGTTTTGTCTGCTAATTCTGACTTAGTAGTATAATCTGCATGATATATAATGGATAAAAGTCAAATTACAGGAATCTTATAGAAATGGAAATTTATGAGGAAACACAGGACAAGAAAATTGTGTAGATTTTGAAAAGGAAATATCCAACCGAAAATCTTACGGGTGCTGTTGCATGAGTTGAACGGATTACAAAAAACGGATTTCATTTTATGAAACTTTGCAATCGTGAAGAGCGCTTACCAGATTCGATGATTTTTGTTAATTGAAATCGATGGAAAAATACAGGATAAACCTTGGCATGTCACTTCAGCAGATTGCAGAGATCACCCTCTAATAATAAACTATCGGTTTCAAATTCAACACCGAAAATATTCAAGAACAACTCAAGATAAATTCAACAATATATCGGTAGTAGAAGCAGCATTTCGTCGATGGGAAGTCAAAACCTCGTAACTCCAGCTTTTTCAAGCTGTAGTTACCAGGTTTTGATTCCCCACCAACGATTTCCTTCAATGTACGTATTTTGCAATCGATATATGTATTTTGTTCTAGGTGTTATTATTCGTGTTTGCGTCTACAGTATCTATAATTTTGGACAATTTCATATTTGCATCGATCGTCTTAGAAAGAGTTTAAAAGAACCACTCGAGGGAATTCTGCGTAATTAGAACAAATTGTTTGTGGGATTCAACCGTTAATGAATTTGTTTAATTTACTCTGACCGTCAATAAACCTCAAACAAGTGAGAAACTGTTGCTATATGCGGTTGGATTGTTGAACGGTCTTTCAACTACCATGTGGTCATATCGCGGCGGCAGGAGCACCTAACCAGGGATTCATGTTACTTTTCTCACATACTAGTACTACCATAATATCCAAAGCCAGTCGCCAGTTGCACTTAGATATACGGTAGATGATTTACGCATATTGGTAAGAGACAAAACGAATTTTGTCAAATGTAAAATGTATACAGGCCGAGCCGAGGTTAGAAACTCGAGGCCCCTGTATTGACAGAGTCCGAAGTTACCGACTGAGCTATCGAGGTCCGGCTGCAGTAATATTGTACATACATATTTTACGAACCATAATACCTTTCTCACGACGAAAAAGAGCACAAAGCCATTATTTGACAGCTTGAGAGCAACAAACACACGAACTCCGTAGACATTTTTGAAGTTGTAATAACTCCGGTTAACGCCTATCCCCAATTATCATTTTCAAATTTGAAAACTACACCAAGATTTTACTTATTTACTAGCATCAGCTTTTTTAACAGCACTAAAGATATCTTGTGTACAGTCGCACACATCTTCCGATACAGGGACTATACGCATATACGCTGCGATGATACACTTCCCTATGAAGAATCTTTGACTTGTTTAAAAGAAAAAAATCTTTGTCCGAGGGAACATGAGAAAACTTAGTGGGGATCTTGTCCACGTCCTAAAATTTGTAGCACTGCTTTTTTTGATGCCTAATATTATTTGTGAGCAATTTCTTCAATTCGTAAAATGTTTTGTATCCAGAATGACCAAAAAGAAATACAGTTTCATTTATTTGAATTTGTCGTCTGTGGCGCCTTTTGTAATCAGACAGGTCTAAAAGTTGGCTATCTGTCATTGGGTTAGACTTGGTATGTCATCGTTTAGACTTGTATAGTACTACAGTAATCATTCTTTATCACGAAAGTGCTAAATATCATTTTGCATATATCATACGAGGATTTATGTACAACGGCATGTATTAGTGACTCCATATTCTAAGGAATCTCTATTGAATGTTTTATAAATATGATTCAAAATATAATCCATTTAAGAAAAGAGCATTGTGGCTGCAAAATAAATGCAACATTAATCTATTTGTTTCTATCTTAAAATCTGTATTCCTAATTCCCTCTGTGGTTATCAAACATCATCAATTTATTAATTGTTTTTAATGCGTCAGATATCGAGTGAGTGTAACATTGTATATAGCCCACCAGGGAACTTAATCGTTCGAATAGCTTTTACTGATTTTTTCCGAACACAATATTCAAGCTCTCTTTGAAAGACTGAATTAGCAAGTAGAAAATACAACATGTAGCTTGTCGTACTTTAAATGCATTTTACGAACGGTGCTTAAAAATGTTATTAGATGGAGGCGAATCTTCTAATTGACGAAAAATCAGAGTGCTTTCAGACAAAACAATGTTCTGTACAAATCAAGATTTGACAAACGGGATAGAAAAATGTTTCGAAACTTTTACCTCTATTTGGAATGTTGGACAACTAGCTACTGTTTGGGAAACGAGAGTATTTATAACGTATCACGTTTCTTACACACATGTAAAACATCCATATGGAAGCTGTCTAGCAGTGTAAATTTCGGATGGATACCCTTGTCAATTGTCGTTGGCACGGATTACGTCCGAAGTTGCTTGAAGCGTTTGGTTTCTAATGATGGACGGAATATGTTATGTACAAGTAAAAACAGCTACGTGCTAGATGTCTGACAATTTGAATTTTAGATTAGAAGTTAATTAGTTTTAGATTTAGTTTTGAAATGCCCAAGTCGCGCCGACACACAATTCCCGAGGGACGTTGTGCATTTTAGGAACGATGCTTCAAATGCAATTTGATTGAAGCGTATCTCTTTGTCTACTAGAAATGCTTAAGCCAGAGATAAACATCATATTCTGGTCAAATCAAGTGTTGCCAACCATAGGTTTAGATGAGCCTAAGTGGAGGAAACGTCAAACCTATGAACTGTTTCTTTTTAAATGGACACTCATAAAATAGTATTTAATTACATACAATTCTCAAGACGTATTTACAATTTTACGATGCCAAGCACTTGAGAACGGTGTCATTGAGCCCCAATGTATTTCTTTCTATAACAAATTGAAGATGATATCCGATTATGGCCACTAGAAAAAAAATATAGGATAATCTAAGAAAGAGAATCAAGAGAGAGTCAACAGAGAGAAAACAAAAGAAATTCATCACAGTTATAGTGCAACATTCTGCCTATACTAGCGTTTGTTTGTCTACGCAATGAATCAAGAGCTTGATTAAACACAATGTATATGAATTACTTGCGTCCCTGCCCTTTTTCTGAATTGCCACATTTTCTAGAATACAAACTTAGTTGATTACACGCATCATAAGGTAGTCGTAATGTACCCAATTATGTTGGAAATAAGGGGTGGTATTCACCCACAATTCTAATTAACAGACTCCCTTAATATTACATTTATCAATTACTCCGAATGCCAATGACATACGTCTCGTCCAATCAGATGAACTGCAATGCAGTTTAGATGTAGTCTAACAATTCAGACATATTGGTGAATATGGTCCAATTTTACCTGATCGTGCATGTTTGATACTCTCTAAATGTTCACTAGACAAAATTACTATCGCTTTATCAATGACGTTTTGAACTGCTCCAATTTAAAACTAGATCTAGTTGTAGACGAAGGAAAGAATGTTGATATAATTAAAGGAAAATTTGAATTATATGCCACAGAAAGTAGATCTATTGAGAAAAAAGACATAATCCTTGTAATAGGTATTCAGGGGTATTTCCCCACGACTTTCCTAATGGGGACTTCAAACCAGGGTTTCTTAAAAAATGGACGCTTACTTCTAACGGGGTTCAATTAGGTCATAAGAAGGAAATAAGAACTGACGTTTGATTGGCACGGGGTTTCCCTACTACAGACTAGAATCCGTTCCAGGACGTGTGAGTTCGCATATACTGAGTCTGTACGATGGTTTCCCGACCTTGATCTTTATACAAAGTTACTTGTTTTAGCATTTTATACTAGCTTTTTAAAATATAAGAGCAAAATTTGAAAGAAGTTTCTCTTTGCTTTTGAGACAGATAACCATGAAATGCTTTTTTGTAGAGTTATGGTAATGAAATTTTTAAAGATAATTATCGTTTGTATACCCCAATTTTGAGGCAACAAGGAATGCAATGAATTTCTTTTGTTATTTCAGTTAATTCTAGAAGCAATGTGATTGTACGTATCGGACAGTCAATCAGATTGATCAATTTGTATTTTTAGAATTAAACTTGGTGTTAGTGAATACCATACCAGCTATTCGAAACTACATTTTCAAACTTTTCGTCAGTCACCGTCGAGTCGTTTGTTTAAATACAAACGTATTGTGTGCTCTCCGGATTCGCTGTATTATTTTAATCGACGAAAAGCTGCAACAGATAACAGAGTTTCTCCTTTCCTAATTAATTGCTGGTTTTTAATACAACACAGGAGAAATTCTAAAAAAAGAGTAATTAATCTAAACTAACTAGATCTTATAAGTCCCCTGGTCGAAACAATTTTTCGTTCAACATTTTGTTTCTAATCATTTACTAATTTTCTCCGTCACTGTTGTATACTTGTCGGCGGCAGTACGTTTTAAAAATGCATTGTATTTGTTGTCTAGGTAAGAGGTACGGACAACCCTCGAGGGAATTCCAAGTAATTAGAACAAATTGTTTGTGAGATTCAGCCGTTAATGAATTTGTTTAATTTACTCTGGCAGTCAATAAACCGCAAACAAGCGGGAATCTGTTGCTAGTTACCATGTAAGTCTACTATCAACTTTTCGATATTTTTCCAACGCGAAACCTGTCCAAAGAAACTTTGCCTGTAGGATCACAAAGTCATGCAACAGTCAACCTTAAATCCCTTACCAGAAGGGATTGCTTCAGACTTGTCCAAATTCAAAGATGTTTCAGACGACAATTTCAGGAGCATGCATTTCTTAATGCTTTACATATTAAGATGGAAAAAATTGTGGCAAATAAAAAATTGATTGTCACAAGCAATTTCGTTATTTTTCTACAGTGTTTTTCCATGCATCTTTTCTTGTTAGGGAGTTAAAATGCGTTACTATACAGTAATGAGCAAAGTGAACTATTTTTATTACTGGACATGTACCGAAATCAAAAGTAAACCCACATTAATTAACAACTTACCACGAGTCTGTGGCTTTTATTTCACAACCCTTGTTATTTAAGCCGCGTTCCCATTGCCGACCAAATCAACCCGATCAACTCGATCGCCTAAATTCCCCGATCAAACCCGATCAAATGTATTTACACGACTTCTTCTTTATCTCTTTATCCCTATCATTTTTGCCGACCACGCTCGATCGTCCCGATCACTCTTGCCGACCAAGCTCGATCAGTACTCGATCGCTTGATCGAGTTGATTTGGTCGGCGATGGGAACGCGCCTTTACACAAAAAAGCAATTACATGTTAAAGGGGCTCATTCTAAGTTTTTATGCTTCCGAACTGTTCGGGAACTCATATTTGTGCATGGAAAAACAATTAGCAATGCATAAAAAAAACCCAATCTCGGCGAAAAAACATCTTTCCTTTGCTATAGAACAATCATTTACAAGCGTGTTTACACATTCTATTTTTACTTAAAAACAAGACAAGGTCAAGGTCAACGAGACACACCTCCGCGATATTAACGCACCGTACAACCGGCTGTGTCGATGACTGTGACCTTATTTGCGAGGAATACGTGAAAAGGTTTATTTTGTACAAGCACTGAACATTTATACGCGTATTTATCAACTATAGAATACCAAAGATGATTTCGTTTATTTATAAAAGTAAATTCATTTGACCTACCATGCACATGACATCAGATGCCGAATCTGTCTTCCCTGACTTTCTACGCAGCCGGTTGTACGGTGTGTTAAATCTCGCTGAGTACAGATGACGTATCTCTGACGCAATTGATTTTGAAGGTTGGGCATATGTAGCCGTTACAAAACAAAAACAAGGACGACCAGCATGTTATTAATTGACTTGGATTTTAATACTTAATAAAGCTCGTGGAGTGCTAACAACGGACATAAATGATCTACCCCTTCAGGTTGGTAATTTCATACGTTATTTCTGATTTGTAATTATTGTGCCATTTGCATTTTCGACAGCCTAGCTCGTCCCCCTTTAATGGTAAAATTACCATCAAATGTAAACCATACATTAGGTAATACATTGTGTAAATTTTAATACGAAATATGATAGGATTTTTCTTTGATAAGTGTACAATATTTTGCAGTAACCAATTTCACACTTTCTTTTGCTTGTCAGTATATTATATTTAGGATATGTTATCGAAGCTCCCTCAATGGTTTTTATACGGCATAAATTTATTTGCTTGTTTTAATACGCCAGATATCAGATATTGAGTGATTGTAGCATGAAATAAAGCCCTCTAGCGAACGTAAGACTAAATTCTGACCTGCATATCCACATAAGTAGATGACTACTGTTAGGTTACGGTCTCCAATTCAAAATATTCACATTCAATCACATGGTGATGCACTCTCTTTCACAGAGGCTCTTCCATTTCGCCTCTGTCATGAGCGAAAGAATAGCTCCTTCCTAATTAGGAAGAATATGAAAATAGTACCATTTTGATTAGATCAATATTTAAGTTTGATAGCACTTCTGATGCAAACATAATAATATTTTCTTTCTCTAATATGTAATACAAGAAATGAAACAGGTACAAAGTAACTTAAGACGTAGTCTTTCGGTAGACGACAATTCGTGGACTCTAGCAGAGGTAGCTCCTTGCAGAGATGATATGTTGATAATTTTATTTTGTAAATAGCAACGAACGATTACTCTGCGGAGAGGATGATGGCGATGTACATGTATTGGTTTTTGACACAATTTGAATGGATCAAAATACTGTTCCTACCCTAAACTCTATACTCATCTAAATAATGATGTTTCATTTTAGTGTCTACATTTTGAAAAGGGTATAGCACGTGATAAATGATCTACGGTACATCTCTGGCTGGTGTGCTCTGCTAGGTCATTAATCGTAAGCTATAACACGTAAAAAGTAAGTCGTTGTTTACATAAATGGGAAACAATCCCATGCAAGCTGTCTGATATTTTAAATGTGAGAGTAGAAGTTAAATTAATTTGGTTTAGAAGTGTCTCAGTCGCACCGAAATACAATTCTCCAGGGCTGATGGGGATGCTTTAAATGTAATTAGATTAAAAGGTGTCTACATTTCTACTAGAGAAATGATTGTTAGATACAAACAGACATAGACAGGCGTGATAGGAGTAGAAAACAAGATATTGAATTATGCTTTTATTGACACTCTCCACCAGCGGAATAATCTTGCAAACCGCTTAAATTTCACGGTTTCAATAAGATTCCTAATGGGATATGGTCAGGCGGGCCGCAATTAGGCTCGGTCTGATAACACACAGCATGCTTTCGTACTCGGACATTGGTATTTTAGCTTTTTTCGTCAAAACCATGGTACATTTCTCCAAAGCGTGTCATCAGAAAACGTTTTTTCCAATTTTTGTTATTCAATAACTTTTTTATAAATGTGTGCAGGGACGTAAAATTAACATCCGATGATTGCTTTCGTTAAGTCAGGGGGCACTCCACGGTAGTAATTAAAAATCGGTAGTGCATTGGCGGAAATATTTGATAAAAACTTACCTGAGTAGAGGAAATTATCAGCAATATTCTCCACAGCGGATCCGAAATTACTCATAATGAAGTTTGAACGTCGGTGTCGTATCTGATCTGTTTAATAAGATGATATAGTTATTGATATTCCTTCGTACTGACCCACATAATTGATGTGATAAATATATTTGAATATTGCACTCTGTTACTATAAATAGTAAAATTATCTACTAGAATCGGTCAGATATCGACCGAGCCAAGACGCGATATCCGCGCGAATTCTTAGCAGCGGGCCGATATGCGATATCATCCCGTTGCTATGGAATTTATTTTAAAAACTATAGCTACAGATTTTTGGCACGTGCCTTTCCGTGACGGAAAACGCCAATAACGTCAGAAAAACGCAATGTTTAATTACCAAAATGGCTGCCGTCGTAACGTTTTCTTTCTTCACTTCAAGTGCGATTAATGTAAAGAAATGTATGAATTTCAGTTAATTTCAACTAAAAATATCGGATGAAGTTTTTTTTCACAATAAGAATGCAATATACAGACTATTTCACGGCAGATTTGGGCCGGAGAGTGATATCGGCCCGATATCTGCCCTCGGTCTAAGGACAACGGGGCCTATATCACGGATGCGGGCAGATATCACTCTCCGGTCCTCATCAGCCGTGTGATAATCTCTAAATATAACATTCTGTTACTATAAATAGTAACATTTTCGGCTAGAATCGGTCAGATAGGCCTATCGGCCGGGTCGAAAAGGTATATCGACATGATTCCTTAGCAGCGGACAGATGTGCGATATCAAGCCGCTGCTAGGGAATTTATTCTAAAAAAACTATAGCTAAAGATCTTTTGCATGTGGCTTTCCGTGACGGTAAACGTCAATGACGTCAGAAAAACGCAATGTCGTTTACCAACATGGCTGCCGTCGTAACTTTATCTTTCTTCACTTCAAGTGCGATTCATGTTAAAAAATGAATGAAAAATCCTTGACTTTATTTCAACTGGAACATCTGAGGATACTGTATTTCAAGGTAAGATTTATTCATCCAATGAAGTTTTTTTGCAAAAAAGAACGCAATATACAGATTATTACATGGCAGATTCGGGCCGGAGAGTGATATCGGCCCTTAACTAGATATATGCCCTTGGTCTAAAGAATTCTCGAGGTCTCGCTGAAACCAATGAAAACGCTGTCCAGTGCACCAAGAAAATCGGACTAAATACGTCAAAGGTGAATACAGAAACAACGTTACGTAGGTAGATGTCACCTTTGGCTTGCGAAGATATGGAGACGGGGCGTGGCTATGTACATCTTAGCAAAGCCGAGGGTGACATCTATGACGTAACATCATTTTCCTGCATGCATTCGCATGCCAGTTCCGTTATAAAGACCATGTTATTAATATCTCGTCTCAATCTTAAGCACTGTTCATCCCATTTCATTGATAGTGTTTGAATTGGTCCCAAATGAGTTCTTCTTTTCAAGAAATAATGGAGTTGTTAATCCATTAATGTCAGAACAAGTTTACACTTCAAGAAATTTTGATTGATCCTTTCTTAAATGTTTGTTGACAACGTGGTGTGAAATCTAAGGGTTCCATTCGATTTTGCCAACAATAAAAGTTATGAAATATGGTAAAGAAGGATCAAAATTTATGTTTACTCTCTTTTCCAAATATTAAGAACATACATTTTTTCTACGCGCCGTCACATGAGCATAAGCGAAACTGTTTATCCCAAGATGGCAATTGATGGTTCACAGTATTCAGTTTATCCACTTTTTACGCATTCATAACAGCACGTATTTTAATTTTCTGTTCTTATCAAATGTACAACATTGCATAAAAAGACCTTTTTTGGCTTTAACGATGATTGTATTTCATTGTCCGAGCTTTAAGTGACCTTTGCTCAAGATTTTTTTACACCAAGCTCTTAATTCGTCAAAGAACTTGAAACTATCGAGGTTTCATTAATCTATAAATGTCACAATTAATCTAATATAATTATGCTAACCTTGGATGAACTAATGTGGAACTTGACATGTCAATGGTCTCACTTATTAGCCTTCTTGAACACGAAGAAGCCATAAAATATATAGCCTACTATGACAGGGCTACAGATAAGGGGAGGATAAGAGGAGGTATTCGTTTTTCGAAGTACAATAATTATATCATTAATCTTACACGAAATCCTATATTTTGGGTGCTCTCATCAAGACGAATCAAACAAGTACCCGCAACAAAGGGTTTCGATTTAAATTAAAAAAATTAGGATGTCTTTGCCCCTCATATATTTTGCTCTGCTAAAGAACATAAAACCATAATGAAATTATTACGTACGATAAAAATAATTCATATATATATATATATATATATATATATATATATATATATATATATATATATATATATATATATATATATATATATATATATATATATATATATATATATATATATATATATATATATATATATATATATATATATATATATATATATATATATATAGATGAGTATAAAAGTTTGTACTGTAGTTAAGTAACTAATTCAACAATAAACATCCATGCTATAAACATGTAATTTCATGCACAATTAGCTTTTTGACTGATCACATGAGGAACAAGAATCGACAGTGGGAAACCATATAGTAGACATTTATGCAATTAGTACGAAGAGGGATCCATTTATCCGAGTACCCTTTTCCGAAACCGTCCTGGTTTTGGTGTGTCTTACAGAAAATGTTTATAAAAACAATGACGCAATAGAAGAGAAATGCTTATAACCAGCTTTTCCCCTTTTGTCTCAATATTCTCTGTGGTATATGGTCAACAAATATCATTTTCATCAATATCTACTTTGTCGTCTGCAGCTGTTTATTATTTGGAAAGGTTCAATCTTTAGCTATATTGAGAAAGGGATATTATTCCAATAATTTGATTTAGTCTGTTCTTGTTAACTGTCAGTCCACTCGTTTGGTTATTTGTTGCTTGATGTTGCCTTTCGATAGCCATGACTTAAATATTAGAAAAAAAAAACACACATAATTTTAGAAAAAATATAGCATTTGCGAAAAAGTATCAGAATTAATTGTGTCGAAGTGTAATTCTTATTTACTTAGAGTCGTTACAAGTGTAGGCAAAAGAAAATGTTTTCGTCTCATCTCGTAAAATAGAGACTTTGTGCATAATGTTTTCTTATATTTCTCAGCTGTCTGTTAGATTTTATGGTATACTTTGTTTTTTGTACATGTTTCATCTGGAAAATGTTTCCCAATACGGAAATGTGCTACTAAACAGATACTCACTTAAGAACAGAGCACATTATCTCTACATTCCATTTCGATAGAATGAGCTCTGTTCTCGCGGGGTCATTTCACGTCTAATCTCGGGGCCTTGGCGGGATTTCAGTATCCAATCGTTGGCTATACACAACAAAACAATTTAAAAAGCTGATACAAACTTTCATTGGCTGACGCTTCAAATTACCGGCTTCAGTCAAAAATAGAAGCGACGTAATGTATACGTAATCAAACAAGATCAAACTGAATGATTTTGATTCGATAACTCAAATGTTACCGGCTTCAGCCAAAAATAGAAGCGACGTAATGTATACGTAATGATCATGCAAGATAAAACTGAATGATTTTGATTCGATAATTCAAATTACGGTATGTGCTATAATTAGATTATGACAACTAAATAGGCAGTTGGCGTACCGAAAACTGCAGAGGTCATATTTGATGGTTTAGTATCAATAGACCTCGGCTTTGCAGAGTACTAAACAGACAATGCATCTGATCCATACAATGCGTTTATATCTATGTCAGACTAATTTGGATCATCATGTTCAACTCTATCACTAACCGAAAAGGATTCACCTTTTGTATGACACGCTACATGTCATTAAACGATGTGCTGTATTTGCTTTGTGATTGCGATTTATGGTTACTTGATTTTCCGGAAGTAAGTCTGATAATACGGAAACAATTATATACCAACGAGCAAGTAGCGAATTTATTGCATCTCGTTTTGAACTGAGTGAACTTGGCAAGATAATCTAGTTGTTTACTTAAAGGCAGTCCTCTAATGGGATTCACGCGACATAAAAATTATTCGAACGACGTCGTTAACATTCGCAGAACGTCCCACCGCCGAAAGTGTACAGCGTCGCCCGAATAGGTTCGGATACGTAAGAAATGTTAACGAAGTCTCAAGAAAAAATCCGACATTGCACATTGCATGAATCTCATTAGGGTTGGACGACCTTATTAGCAATCACTAGAGGTCACATAGAACGTGAGTTCATACCGGTTTAAGACTCTCATCCACTAGTTTATTTGGTACTACTGTACTCAGGTCTTTCAAGCGAACACCATTGTATTCTATAAAACTATATAAAAAGTTACTAAACAATTCGTTTGTTCCCAATCAAAAGTTGTATGGAGAAAAAATATTGTACATATAGAAAAACACGCTTGTTTAATTTCCCCGAATTGTTAGTAAGTCAAGAAAAAAACATGCCAGCGTATGGTTTATGCGACAAATTGATTTTAATCAAGTCTAGATAATAAACTAATTTGAAAATAAAATAGGCACATTTGATTCCTTTTCATAGTCTTTACCATGGCAGGCTGTATGTAACATAATTAAGAAATAATTTGTTGAATAAACAGAAATTAGGACAGATACCCATTTTGTTATTTCCAACAGTGTTGAAAATAAGAATTTAGCTAGAAAATCCACTATGCAAAAAAACATTTCTTAATCTAGAATCTAGTTATTAGCAGACCAACATTTTCCCTTTTCCCTCATTAGTATTAGTCAATGATGCCTATGTTATCATTTATCCTTTTAGTTTTTCATCCTTGTCTACTGTAAGACAATCGAGTCTGTGCGGAATACTATCGATTTAGAAACTGTTAATTACGCCCTAAAAGTCGCCTTCTGTCTATTGGAATTGGCATATTGTTCCGCCCAATGTTTATGGGTCGGCAGCTGTGACACTTGCTACCTTAACACTTTCCTAAGCGGCGGAATGTTTTAGATCTATTATTTTAATTTGTGAACTAATACAGACGACGGAATCTAGAATTTATACCATATAAAATATTGAGACAAAAGGAATAAATGCTGGTTTTCAGCATTTTCTTCTTTTGTCTCAATGATTTTCATAACATTTTCTTAGAGAGTGACACAATTGGAAAGGAAATTGTAAACCACACATTGATTAATTATCCCCCAAAAGTCGCATCGTGTCCAATGGCATTGGCATATTGTTCTGCCTAGCTAATATTTATGGGTCGGCAGCTGCGACACTAACTTCCTTAACCCTTTCCAAAACAAAACCTGGATTTGACATCCTTGAGAAAATAGACTTGGAAAATCACGGAGGCAAAAGACGAAACTGCTAATAATCGGTTCTTTGCTGCCTATCAAAAAAGAAAAGCGAAGATTTTCTCCTTTAATCCTTACCCAAACGACAATATTTTAGGGTGGTTCGATTCAAAAGCACCCACAGACGACTAAATTGGTTTTGATAAGGCTATAATTTTTGTAAAATATAGCTCAGAAAGTATTGAGACAAAAGGAGAAACTGCTGGTTATCAGCAGTTTCTTCTTTTGTTTCAATGTTTTCCCAAACCTTTTCTATTAGCTACGTCAATACCAAGTCTAGTTTGAGAAAGGGTTAACCTCAATTCTGTCTATTGGAATTGACATTTTGTTCCACCTAATGTTCATTGGTCGGCAACTGCGACTCTTACTTCCTTATCCCTTGAAATATCAAACTGAAGATTTTTTCAGATTATTTGTTTCGAGTTCAACAGTCGACCCAATAGAATCCGTGATTTTAATGTTGCAGTGCGGTACACTAAAATCATTTTAAAGGGGGACGAGCTAGGCTGTCGAAAAAGCAAATGGCACAATAATTACAAACCAGAAATAACGTATGAAATTACCAACCTGAAGGGGTAGATCATTTATGTCCATTGTTAGCACTCCACGAGCTTTATTAAGTATTAAAATCCAAGTCAATTAATAACATGCTGGCGTCCTTGTTTTTGTTTTGTAACGGCTACATATGCCTAACCTTCAAAAATCAATTACGTCAGAGATACGTCTTCTGTGCTCAGCGAGATTTAAGACACCATACAACCGGCTGCGTCGAAAGTCAGCGAAGACAGATTCGGCATCTGATGTCATGTGCATGGTAGGTCAAATGAATTTACTTTTATTAATAAACAAAAGGATCTTTGGTATTCTATAGTTGATAAATACGCGTATAAATGTTCAGTGCTTGTACAAAATAAACCTGTTCACGTATTCCTCGCAAATAAGGTCACAGTCATCGACACAGCCGGTTGTACGGTGTGTTTATACCGCAGAGGTGTGTCTCGTTGACCTTGACCTTGTCTTGTTTTGAAGTAAAAATAGAATGTGTAAACACGCTTACAAGTAAAGGATTGATCTATAGCAAAGGAAAGATGGTTATTCGCCGAGATTAAGGTTTTTATGCATGATTGCTAATTGTTTTTCCATGCACAAATATGAGTTCCCGAACAGTTCGGAAGCATAAAAACATAGAATGAGCCCCTTTAAAACTGACAATGACGGCTATAATTTCGTCCCAAACTGATACTGATGTATTCCATCTTTATTTATATTGACATTTTGTACCACTTTACGATAGTTAGTCAGCAATGTACGACGCCATTGAAGAGACATTTGCTTCCTAACAAAGCCTCCCTGACAAGATACTGGATGACTCTGTTTGGTAGTGAAAATGAAATGGTTAAAAGAACTACAAACGCATGACAAAGGCACGAGGATAATTTTACCCCAATATGATGTATTCCATCTTTATCTATATTGACAAGTTTTACCGCTTAACGAGTGTGAGTCGTCAATGAGCGACGTCATGTTAGGACATTTGCTTCCCAACAATGCTTTCTAACAAGATACTGGATGATTCTGGTTGGAAGAGAAAAGGAAATGGTTACAAGATCTACAAATGCATTACATTTATACGAGCGTAATTTCATCCCAATTTGATGTATTCCATCTTTATTTATATTGACATTTTGTACCACTTAACGATCGCAAGTCGTCAATGTGCGACGCCATTGAAGAGAATTTGCTTCCTCTCAAGATATTGGGTGATTCTGTTGGGAAGAGAACGAACGCTTTAACATAGAAATAGTTTGATGTCGAATTTTGGGATAATTAACAACCATAACTTAATTACAACTCTAATGGCCACTTTCAGACTTTGTACACGTACCAGTATAAGCCAATCTCAAGCTTGAGTCAAATCATTTGACGGTATCAAGGGCTTGTTAAAATTGGGCTCGGCTCAAAACGTAGTTCAGCTTATCTTAGCCTAGCATTGACTTGTACATTCCATCGAAAACAGCTCTTGACGTCGAGTTCATCTAGGGTTCAAACTTGGATTATCCGAAGTCGAATTAAGTTATGAGTTACGTCTTAAGCCAGCAGGATACAGTGTGCAAGCGACCATAAACGTAATACAAAAGGATAAAAAACAACATAGAAACATCCCCAAAAGACGCACGAGGGGTTATCAAAAAGTTTTTAGCCTCGCATAGAAAGAACCAGATATTTACCTTAAAACTGCTTTATATTTCAATACTGACATCTTCCAACTCCAAACTCGTACTGTTCCATCTGTTCTGCCAATCACTGGTGTATGATATGTTAGGAGTCAACGTCTCGGACTCCGTTCCCTTTCCAGCCCTCATCAGTAGCAATCATTTTATCATTTTTGTCTTCTTGACACTCTCTACATCACTAGAATTTCTTCATGCAAAAGATTGATATACCCGCGAGAAGAAGGGGACTCCACAAAATCATTTGAATAATTATACTCTCTGAATGGTAGAAATACCCGAGGCTCAAAGCCATTTGATATCCACTCGTATACACTGACCACATAAAGTAACGCAACACTCATTCAATATCAAATATCTCAAAACTTATCAATAAATCTAGGGATATTTTTGTTTTGACATCATATGTGATATTTCATCAAACGGTAAACAAAGCATCATAAGAATGATAAGATATTTACAGACAAAAAATTCAACCCAAAGACACCTGGTGTAAATTCAAAAGTCACAAACAAATTTATGGTTATAATCATCCCTTGTTTTCATCAACAAGTGAGATTTTCGTTTCATTGACACCATTTTTTGAAGCCTTTTGGTATTAATGAAACTTAGTTCACTCACCCTGAAGGTTTGTTGGAAAATTAGGACTACCACGAACGCGCCAATTCAGATTATCCCAAAACTGTTCGATAGAAGACATATCCTGGAATAAGGGCAGCAACCTTGTTTTGCTGCACAACTGTCGTGTCAAAGCAGCTGTGTGTGCAGGAATGCCACTCTGTTGAAACTTGCCATTGACTCTTCCTACATGATACCAGGGACAACAAGGCGCAACACATTGTTAACGTTCATACGAGTATCGACTTTGACATTTCAAGTGTTTGCCCCAGCCCGCCTTCTGGGCATTGGGGTGAGTTCCATGACTTTGTGCGGACATCCAGAACACAGGCCTGCACCTCTTAAACTGGATCAGACCGTCTTCGAATGGATAAGTTGTCTTAAATAGCGAAAGTTATCCCAAAATGTAGGCCATTGCAGATACAAAACTGCTTACTTCTGGTTGAATTATTCATTTGCGATGGCTTACAAATGTCTGCCAATGTTCATTTATCAGGAATCTGCTGCTTTTATGAATCTTTTCAAAATGTTCATGGCTCTTTGGCTAATACCCTATCGACTAATTGTAACTGGTCCAGTCAATGATCTAGGTCAATCCTGCACGCCTGCGTTTGCAATAAAATGGTACAACAACCTTGAAATTGAACATAATTTGGACGCCAAGCTTTTTGGTCCCTGCCAATTGGATATTCCAGAACGCAGCATTCGAGTGATATGTTGACGGCTGTTTTCCGGAAGTTATAACATGACGCTTAGTGCGCACAGTGACAATTCTTTGTGTTTTTACTGTGTAACGGACGACAAACTATCAGTAAAACTATCTTTGAGAATTGTTTTTTAACTTGCAAAACGTTAGGACAAATTTAACGTGAAATAATAAAGGGACGTAATTCTGGCATGTCCGTTGGAAATTTAAACATTTTGTTAAAATAAACTATCATAAACCTTCCATGCTAATTGGGCCTTAATCAATCAAGAAATTAACGAGACCCTATGGATGACCGGCGATGATATCGATGTACAGACAGCCTGGAATGATTTCGAATCAAAATTATCAATCATAAAAGAAAAACACATTTTTTTTTAATTGTTTTTTTTAAGCTTTATTTATCCAATTTGTACAACAAATAATACATGTTGTCATATATGTTGTCATACTATATAAACAAATTACACTTGAAATTTCATAAACAGCATACATGTTATAGTTTTAATACCTTGCTAGCGAATCGATTTTTCCTATATCTTTGCTTCAAAATGAGGAAAAGGTGTAGTGGGAAAAGACGATAAAAGATATAGTCTTCTTTTCTGAAATGAATAATTAAAACATCTCTGTTTCAACATTTGCTTGTGTATTATATTGAGGATTTCCTCGAAAACTAATTCGTCTAGCAATGGCTTAAAACATTCGAATATGGTTATCTAGTAATACAATATCTAGCGATGGAATGATGTATAATTTTGTTAGTTACGAAAAACATGTGTTGTTTTACATAATCAAAGAATAAGGATAAACAAAGATGATGCTAATTAAAGATAGAACTAAAGAATGTTAGATGATCTTATATTTTTACATTTTCGTGTACGGTATTAAGTTCTTTGTGCCATTCTCTTAACAATTGCCCAGTTTATTTTAAGCCTTTTTTTATTTTTTGTTTTATCAATGATTTCAATAGTTAGCTTTAAGTAGTTTAAAAATCCGTTAACAGATGGGTAAGTCTTTTTCAATTTACGCATGTAGATATACTTTTTGTATTCTAAACATAATATATCAATATTTGCTTTATCATTGCACCCTAACATGACATCGACGCTGTTTAGATGAAAATTGGTATAAAAAACGTTGATACTTAGGTTTAGTAGATGAATTATCGGCTTCACCTTAACACAATCATAAAAAAATGTGTAATAGAGTCTCTTCATTTGACTGACAGAAGGTACAGAGGTCATCATCAGTGATATTCATTTTTTTCAAAAGAGAGTTTGTTTGAAGTATTCGGTGAGATATTCTTGTTTGAAACCATTGCGTGTAAGTATCATTAGTTAATTTGAAAATTTTAGAGTAAATAGTTTTCCAGTCTGTATTAAAATGGTTATAAATTGAAAGCCACTTAGTTTGGCTTGTTGGGTTTTCATTATTTTTTATTAAAGATGAATAAATGCTTTTGTTCATATTATTTTTGGTGATCAATGGAAAGATAAAACAAGATGCACATGGGTTATGTACTGTAAATAGCTTGGAGTTATCAACTTCAAAGTTTTGTTCTCTTAAAAAGCTTTAACTGCATTTCGAATGCTGTAAAACTCTAAAAAATGCAATTTACCTTTTACTTGATCTTTTATATTTTGGTAATTCTTAAAAGTGCCATTTTCTGTCAGAATATCTTTAACGAATCTTATACCGTTTTGATAGAGACAATCGTTATAAACAAACTTTGAATCTATCGTAATTTTGTCGTTATAAAAGAGGGGGAAATGTAAAACTTGAGTCCAATTTTCTAGGACAAACTTTTCGGTGTATGAAATATAAGCTTTTATAACATCAGCCCAAAAGCGGTTATTTATGATCTTAATAATGTACTCACCGAAAAATTTTCCAGTATTGAAAAGTGTATCTATATCAAATAAATCATTAGCTAGTTGGTAGCACAAACTATCAGGGTGTACAACCATATTCTTTAACCACTTTATTTTCATAGTTTTGATAAAGCAATCAATATCAGGAAATCTTAGCCCACCGTCTTCGTAATCCTTAATTAGTATGGAAGTTTTAATTTTTGGCCGACCGTCCCAAACCAAGTCTATAAACAAATTTTCCATCTCTTTTAAAAAATCTGATGGCGGTGTTGGTAAACTGATAAAAAGGTGGTTCATCATGGGTAAAAGAAGAGCCTTTATGACAGTTATACGCCCTATTGGTGTTAATTTTCGCCTTTTCCAGAATGCAATAGAGTTTTTTATACTTTTAAACTTTGGGGAAAAATTCAGATTAATCATCTTGTTTAGATCAACATCAAATAGAATACCTAAAAGTTTAAATTGTGTTTCGCCCCACGATAACTTCCGTCTCGTTTTAATGGATCGGGTGCTGTATTTCAAAGACCCTATCCATATAACTTTTGTTTTGTCAAAGTTGACGTTTAAACCTGATAATTCAGAAAAATGGTTGAGTATGTCTAGAACAGAATGTAACGATTTATCTTTTCCGTCTAGAAGAAGGGATGTGTCATCTGCAAATTGTGAAAGAAGAAATTCTTTGCCATTAACATTTATACCGGAGATGTCTTTGTTTGATTTTATCATTAAGTTTAAGACTTGTGAGCAAAGGATGAAAATATAAGATGAGATCGGATCTCCTTGTCTGCAACCTCTTTTTACATGGAAATATTCGGAAATAAACCCGTTTAGCTGTACTGACACTTCGGTGTTGTAGAGAAAAAGTTCGATCCACCTTAGAATAGAGTCGCCAAATTTAAAAAAAGAGAAAGTTTTCTTAATAAATTTAAAAGACAAGGAGTCAAAAGCCTTTTCAAAATCAATCAGCATTAAAAGTCTGGGTATTTTCTTTTCTTCACAATGTTTCATAATATCGTATATCAATCTGGTATTTTCGCCTATATATCGACCTTGTACGAAACCTGTTTGGTCGGGGGAGATAAGATGATCTAATGTTGATTTTAGTCTATTTGCGATTGAACCAGAAGCTAACTTATATAAGACGTTTAATAGTGTTATTGGTCTCCAATTTTTCAAATATTGTTTTGCTTTATTTTCCTTTGGAATACAGGTGATGGTACCAAGTTTTATGTTTCGAGAAAAGCAGCCATTCATGTATGCATAATTTAACGATCTAACAACAAAAGGACCTAATTTTTTCCAGAAGACTTTAAAAAAATTTGATGTGAAACCATCGCATCCTGGGCTTTTGTCATTTTTCATTTGTTTTAGAGTTTTCGATACCTCAGCGTAAGTAAGTAAGCCTTCCAGAGATTTTGCTTCTTGATGACTTAATTTATTATATTCAACATTTTGGAATTCTCTATCTAGGTTAATGTCTATTTTATGAGGACGTTCATTGTATAAGTTTTCATAAAATGTTTTAGTTTCATTTAAAATTTCACTTTGGGAATATATTCGAGACCCGTTTTCTTTTTCAATAAAGGGTATTGTTTTATTTTGTTGATGCCTTTTTTCAAGATTACAAAAATAATTCGTAACTTTTTCACCTTCATCAATCCATTTCGATTTTGATCGTATAAAGGCGCCCTTTAATCTTAATTGTCTGATTTCGTTTAGTTCCGATTGCAAGTTTAAAAGTTGTTCTTTATTTGTTTCATTTAAATTTTGTTCTGCTTCAATGATTTGGGATATTAATTTGTTTTCTCGTTGCACCATTTCTCGTTTTTTATAAGCCGAATATGAAATTGTTTTACCACGTATTTCCATCAACAAGGTTTCTAAAAATAATTGATCATTAATAACAAATTGAATATCTGATTTATCCATATTTAAAACTGTTTCGGGATTGTAAACTGGTAGACAATATTGTAATACAATTTCATCGATTTTCTCGTTAATACAATTAAGGTAGTTTATATCATGTAAGTGGGAATTGTTAAATTTCCAGTAACCTTTTCCGTATCTAGTTTCTGAGAATTTTAATGCTAAGAAAATAATAGAATGATCAGATTTGTAACTTATATCAATATCGTAATTTTTCACGAATTCGAAAATGTCATTAGATGTTAAGAAAAAGTCTAATCTTCCTTGTTGAAAAGGATTGAACCTTTTCCATGTAAATTTTTTGCTGTCTCCGTGAATATTTCTAAAGGGGTCTATAAGATCTCTATTGTTTATTTCTGATAACAGATGTTTTCTAGCCTTTGTGTTGTTATTAATATTTTTGTAATTATTATAATCAAGTGATGGATCTAAAACAAGATTAAAATCGCCACAGACAATAAATTTATCATCACTATTCATTGAGTCAATAGTTTGAAATATATATTGAAAAAAGTTAGGATCGTCATTATTCGGTGCATATATATTTACCAAAAGGAATCTATGATCCGAAAAAAATATTTCTAGAGCTAGAAATTGTCCTTTATCATCTTTTTTAGTATTTAAAACTTTTATACCAGAATTTCTTTTGATTAAGATACAAACACCTTTTGAGTTGTGATTTCCATTACTAAAAAAACAATCTCCACCCCATTCTGAATAAACTGTTTTTTCAACATCCCCGGTAAAATGCGTTTCTTGCAGGCAAATAATATCAGCGTTTTTTTCTTTAAATAATGTGAATAGATCAAATCTTTTCTTATTATTGTTTAAACCACGCCAATTGTATGATAATATTTCTAAGCTATCTATCATTTGAATGGAAATCAATATTATAAATCTCTATTAGGCTAATTAGTAAACAGAATGGCACAAAGTTACACAACATATTAAACATCAGCAACCTTCTCTCATGGCAACTCTTTTTAATCAATGATGAATTAGATTTTAAAATTTTACGATGATCATCTAACATAAACAAACTATTGAGAACAAAACAAAGTAACAAAACTAGATATATAAACATAGAGAAAAAAGAAAGTTGTGTCTGGTTACTTTTTTAAGAAAAAAATGGATATTGTTTGGATTAGTCCAACAGGATGTAACAATTGAACACTTGTAGATATAAAAAGGTATTAGATTTCTTACCACAAACTATTCGTCAATATGGTTGATTGGTTAGATTTACCCTTTATCAAAAAACGGGTGAGATAATAGAAAGTTCTATTGAGGTTTATAACAAAAACAAACGTACAATTGATCACCATTATGTTGTAAATAATTCAAATACATGTACGAGCTTATCTTGACCCTTTTTAACAAGGCATGGTTTGACGTCCTTTATCCATTACCAGACGTCATTTTTTTGGACTGTTCCAAATTCCAAGATGATGCAGACGATAATCTCAAGTTAATATAATCGTATATCTTTTGATCTTTTTGGGGTAGAAAAACATTGTGGGAAATGAAGAAATTGCTGTCAGAAGCCATTTCTTCATTTTTCACACTGATTTCCTAAGTCGTTTTTTATGAGAAGTTAAAAAGAGTCTCTGTGTGGTAATGGGTAATTAAAATGGCAGCTATTATCAGGGAATGCATTGTGAGAAAAGAGGGTAAAGGTATGTCATTTGATATAGGATTAAGTAAACTCTGTTTCATTTTCACGACAAGATTTATGGTGAGCGATGTTTCGATCTATTTCAACATAATTCAGATCGGACACACCCACCCGGTCAATGGCGCGTAGTGGACTCACGTTTTGGCATAGTCACGGGTGAGCAATGGTCGATCTTTATAAACACAATTAAATCGGACACGCCTACCTGACCAATGGGAATGAACAGACTTTATAAAAGAATAATTGAGTTATTATCATTCAAACAATGGTAGAAGATTAAACGTACGTATAGCTCACGATAACTGAACCGGCAGAGCAGCCCTAGTCAATAGGCTGGGATGCCCGGCCAGGTCATTCCTCGTGAGGTATATGTGTTCGTATACGACTCTATACGTAAATAAATGTTGAGGAGAAGGGAGAAAATACAGAAAACAGCACTTTCTCTCCTTCCGTCCATTTCTTTAAACATTCATTTTACTTTAACTTTTAAATGTAAAGATTATTAACCAGAATAAACATATTGCTCAAACACCAAAGGAAAGGGAAAACCGGACAGTGGTATTCTCTTCAGTTCAAAACAATAGTAAATCAGCATATTAACAAATATCGAGGGAAGAAGAGAAAGTACTGAACAACCAGCATTCTCTCTTCCTCCGTCGATACTTTAAAGAGCCATTTCTGACTTTAACAATAGCAATTCAGTATATAACAAGTATTGTCAGAAAAGGAGAAAAAACTGCAAAGCAGCACCTTCTCCTTCTCTGTCAATGCTTCTTGATGTTTCTGCTATGACCTTTCAATTCCAGGGTTGTTCATAAAATATGAACTATATTTAAAGACAATGGCCATTCAGTATATAAACAAAACATTTTGGGAAAAGGAGAAAAGACTGCACAGCAGCATTCTCTCCCTCTCCGTAAATGCTTCTAATTATTTCTGCTATGATCTTCAAATTTAAATTCATGAAATACAACATATCATTCAAAACAATGGCGATTCAGAATATAAACAAACACCGAGGGGAAAGGAGAAGAAACTCTACAGCTGCGCCTCTTCTCTCTCTCCCTCAGTGTTTCCAAACGTTTCGGTGCCGATCTTCGACTTCAATGATTTTTTCATAAAAATAGCATAGGCCTATTGTTCAAAATAATGCCGATTCAGTATATAAACAAGTATTGCCAGAAAAGGAGAAAAAACTGCAAAGCAGCATTCTCTCCTTCTCCGTCAATGCTACCTAATTATTTCTGCTATGATCTTCAAATTCAAGGATTGTTCATGAAAAATAGCATATTGTTCAAAACTATGCCGATTCAGTATATAAACAAGCATTGCCAGAAAAGAAGAAAAAAAAACTGCAAAGCAGTATTCTCTCCTTCACTGTCAATGCTTCTTAATCCTTATGCTATGATCTTCAAATTCTAGGACTGTTCATGAAATATAACATATTGTTCAAAACAATGGCGATTCAGTATAAAAATAAGTATTGACAGAAAAGGAGAAAAAAATGCAAAGCAGCATTTTCTCCTTCTCTGCCAATGCCTCTTAATCTTTCTACTATGATCTTCAAATTCAAGGATTGTGCATGAGATATAACATATTGTTCAAAACAATGGCGTTTCTGTGTATAAACAAGGATTGCCAGAAAAACATAAACATAAAAGAAAAACACATAACAAAGTTTAAGAAACCACCAGGAAGTCCAAGCTTCAATATCAACATCGAGACCAGGGTAGCCATTAAAGACAAAAAAAAAAAAAAAAAAAAAAAAAAATGGTTCAAATACATACAATGCAAAAACCACCTAACATACGAACACTACAAAATAGCAAGAAACAAAGTGAATAATTTAATTAGGAAAACCAAATACGACCAAGAGAAGGTAATTGCCAAGAAAATCAAAGAGGACCCAAAGCTTTTCTGGAAGCATGTAAGAAAGAAAACTAACACAGTATCCGGAATCAGCACAGTAGTAGTAAATGACGAAAATGTAACATGTGACATACGAATAGCAGATGAGTTCAACAGCCACTTTACAACAGTGTTTACAGACGAGTCCTTACCTGCACCTATACCAAGAACAAGTAGTGATACAATTATTGAAAACATAGAGATTACAGAAGAAGAACTTAACAAATCAATAAGGGAGATAAATCCATCGAAATCTCAAGGTCCAGATGAAATCCATCCTAGATTTATACATGA
This sequence comes from Fragum sueziense, assembly GCA_963680895.1. Lineage (NCBI taxonomy): Eukaryota > Metazoa > Mollusca > Bivalvia > Cardiida > Cardiidae > Fragum > Fragum sueziense. Next base: position 5,261,343 of record OY804608.1, read on the forward strand.
AACAGTATCTACTATAAGCATCCCCCTTCTTGCCATATTCAAAAAATCACTCAAAGAAGGCCAACTCCCACAACAGTGGAAACATGCTAACGTCACACCAATACATAAGTCAGGACCTAAACATAGCGTGGATAACTACAGACCCATTAGTGTGACGTCAATATGTTGCCGATTGATGGAAAAAAATATACGTAACAAAATTATGGTACACTTGGAGGAGAACAACCTACTACAGGTAAACCAACATGGATTTAGAAAGGGAAGATCCTGTATTACCCAGCTAATTGAATGTTTAGAAGATTGGACAGAAGCAGTAGACAAGAACAAAGATGTTGACATTATTTACTTAGATTTCAAAGCTGCTTTTGACAAGGTTCCACATAAAAGACTCCTGAACAAGATATGGAACATGGGAATACGAGGTAACATCTACCTATGGCTCGAAGACTTCCTTAAGGACAGAAAACAAAGAGTGGTAGTCAACAATCAATTTTCAGCTTGGAGAGATGTTACCAGCGGAGTCCCTCAAGGAAGCGTTTTAGGACCAATCTTATTTTTAATTTTTATAAATGATTTACCAGATGAAATCGACTGTCTAGCAAAACTATTCGCAGACGATACCAAACTCTACAGGGAAATTGAAGAAACAAATGACGAAATTAGATTACAGGACAACATATTTTCAGCTTGTAACTGGACAAAATCTTGGGAAATGGTCTTCAATCCTTTTAAGTGTAAATCCTTGCATATTGGCACAGGAGAAGCTGGTGAATACTACATAAAAGACAAAAATGAAAAAGTAACAAAGATTCAAAATGTAGAACAAGAAAAGGATCTTGGAGTCATATTTGACAATAAACTTAATTTCCATGAACACATAAGTAAAAAAGATAAGCTAGCCAATAGAAATCTAGGTATTATTAATAAGTCATTCAACTTCATGGATCGAACAATGTTTCTAACTCTATATAAATCTATAGTAAGACCCCATTTAGAATATGCCTCTGTTATTTGGAGTCCAAAATACAAAAAAGATGCAAGACTAATAGAGAACGTCCAAAGAAGGGCAACAAGAATGCTCAAATCATTTAAATCATATTCTTACAAAGATAGACTTATCAAATTAGGACTACCAACTCTTGAATATAGAAGGGACCGTTCGGATCTCATTCAAACATATAAATTATTTAATAACATAGACAAGACATCACGACCAATATTTACAATTAGAGACTCTACAAATACTAGAGGACATAATCAAAAATTGTTCAAAAAGAGATGTAACTTGGATGTGAAAAAGTTTAGTTTTTCAAACAGAGTTGTAGATAAATGGAATAAACTTCCCCATGATGTAGTCAATTCTCCAAGCATCAATACATTTAAGTCACGCCTAAACAAACAGTGGAAGCCAAAAAACAAATTTGAAGCCATGTGCTATAAATGATAAAGGACAAATCTGTAAACAGTGTAAGGTGCAGTAGTACACTCAAATAATGAATCGAAACAATATGTGTTTTAATATAAAATTGTTTTATCAGGCAAAATATTATTCATGCATGCTCCAAATTACAATATATAGTGATGCAATTAATCAATTTCTTCAACTAGTGAAATCTCCATATAAAACATGGTATAAGGATTTTTTTTGAAGTACAATGCAATCTAAAATATTAAAACAAAAAATGCATAGTAGAAGAATTGTTGTTCCAATACAATATATTGTGAATTGGGGTAATCTTAAGTGATGAGTAAATTTAAATAGAAATATTGTGAAGTTAATCAATATTGTGCGCAAATGTATATGAATATGTGTTACTATTGTGCGTGATAATTATGAAGAAGTATTAATAATTGCGCGCGATAAAAAACCAAGTGGTGCTAAAATTGTGTGCGACCAACATCAAACAAACAAACAAGTGGTGTGACACCCGGCGGGTGTGACAACAACAAATAAAGTGACCAAGAGTCAACGGAAGTCATAAATAAACTACAAGACTGTGAAAACACTGTAAAAAGGGCCATAGAAGCTGTATAAGCTTATGTACTCAGTACAACTGGCTTCGAGGACTATATGAACTATATATGATAGAAAGTACCATTTTTGATCCTGGTTTGCTTTTTACAGAATTATTGAAATTTGAAAATGTGGCGTTACTTTATGTGGTAAGTGTATACCGTTATCATCAGATTGTTCCGTTCAATAAGTATGATCCGGTGATCTTTGACACTTTCTCACTTGATAGCCGTTGAGAGTAGAAATTGTGTTTCAATACAGTCATTGTTTCGAAAAGCGGTAAATATTGAAAACCAAAGTTTGTGATATAGAATATGAAATCTGAAATAGCAAATTCATCCAAAGTGAAGAACTTTGCTATAAGAAGAGTTACAGATAAGAAGAGGTAAATACTTTTCAAAAATGAAAAATATGATTAATTGTTGATTAAACCATACGTTGTTAATACGCTTTGGAATCGTCTCATCGATTTGTTCTTGGGTTTGAGAAAAGCAAAGTGTAAAATGTCTTTTCACACTCTCATCTCCATACTTTACATCAAAAGTCTCGTAACAGCAGCTTAAAACAAGCTGCAGTTACGAGGTTTTCGTTGAAAAGCAACGATCTGTTGCTCTGTATTAAAACGTGTATTCGAGTATGATGTGCGACACTTCTTATTAGATATCGGATGTGCTCGCAGTGGATTACGTGCTATAAAGCTTCATGTTTCAATAGTATTAATAAATTTTTTAAAAATATGTCGTAAATATAATATTGTGCTGAAAACGGTTAACCAAAGCGAAGAACATTGTCATTTACATATTGTTGCGCCAAATGTTTGTGACTTGCTGATCTTTAACATTTCCATAAATTATTAGACGCGTGTGTTCGTAGTTGAATTCGTGTTTTACAAAACAAGGACTTGATATCGTCGCTTTTCAACGACAACATTGTATCTACAGCTTTACACAAGCTGTAGATACAAGGTTTTCGTAGAAATCAGCGATTATTACGTATTTTACTATAACTATATTCGAACTAATATAACTAAATACGAATGATAAAATATAGGAAACAGTAAACCAAAGGCGAGGAACAATTAGTATTGGCATATTGTTGCACAAATGTTTGTGAGCTGCCGATCTTTCTACTCAGATGTTTAATGTCTTAGTAGTGAATAACGTTTAAAGATCGAATTGCCTTGATACAAAATTAAATAATTATAACTGTAATATTACTATAAAGAGGTTGGGAACGGGTTAATCAAAAGCTAAGAACATTAGTATTGGCATATTGTTACGCTAATATTTGTGAGTTGCTCATCGGCGACACTTCTTACGAGATATTGGATGAATGTCTTAGTAGTGGAAAGTTTGTTTTACACAGAAATATCTCGATATGAATTTTACTATAAAACTATATGTATATTCGAATTCATATAATCAATAGGACGAATATAATTCTGGAAATAGTTAACCAAAGATGAGGAACATTACTTTTGGCATATGCGCCAAATGTTTGTGAGCTATTGATCTTCGACATTACCTTACTAAATATTTGACGAATGTGTTAGTAGTGGAATGCGTGTTTTACAGAACAAAGTCTTGACATGCATTTTACTTAACACTTTGTCCATTGTTTTCAAACTGATTTTACTAATACGACGGATATAATTTTGGAAAGGCTGAGACAGCAGCTAAGAACATTAGTATTGGCATATTGTTGCGCTAATGTCTATGAGCTGCCGATCTGTGCGACACTTCCTAACTAGATATTGGACGAGTGCGTTAGTAGTGGATTACGTTTTTATCGCGACTGTACTTGATACTTTAATATCAACTAAAATGTAACTATACTAAGGTCTGGTTTTGGAAAAGATTTACCAAGAGCTAAGAGTAATTAGTATTGGCATATTGTTGCGCTAATGTTTATGAGCTGCCGTTCAGCTCGACACTTCCTAACCAGATATTGGATGAATGTTTTAGTACTGGATTACGTTTTTCATCGCAGCTGGATTAAATACTTTCACTTTTGTATCTCTTTAATACGGACTACTGATTAATATCGAGTGCAGTGCTCTCTTTGTCTATATCAATCATTTGAAAATTCGAATTGTTTATCTATTCTTTTTTTTCAAACCATGAACGTTTGGACTGATTTAATTTGAAAGTTGCTGCTGAAGACGTAATGGTTATAAATGAAGAATAGGCGCGCAATGAACTTAAGACAATTTTAATACAAAAGGAGTAAGGGTTGTTCGGTGGCATGTTTTTTATCTCAATAATTGAAATAATATATAGGCCCCTATGTCTTAAGGGACGTCCAAACCTATTCTTGTATCGGAAACGATTAATCGTTGATTGGTGCTTGCAATACTAGTTTTATTGCATGCATTTTACATGGCGGAAAATCACGTGGCACAAAAACAACACCAAAAATTCAGAAATTTCAAATTATTTTGATTAATACGTGACCGATTTAAATGTTGCTTGAAGCAGCAAAGACGCGAAAATATAAACATGTTTGTGTTGGATCTTCGAAATGTATGCTATTTGGTAAAAAGGTTATTGATGATCAAACACGGTTATGTTTGATTGTCTGCAACTGTTTCGTTTATCAGAATGCTATTTAAAGCAATGATGGATACAGAGGGGGTTCGGGGGTTCAAATGACCCTCCTCTGAAGCCAGATTATTTCTTTTTTATGCAGAAATTTCCTATTTGTATACTCGAACCCTTTCACAAATATCCTTGATCCGCTGCTTTAAAAAGCCATCACATGATACTGTTATTTCTTCGCTTCTTCAAAGTAATTATAATGGCTCATAATAGTGAAATTTGTGAATGATTTCTGCAATGCTTGTTGGTGATGTCGTGCCACGCGATTTCCTGTCGTGATTCTAAGTAATATGTGTTTTTTTCTAAAACAATCCAGAATCGACCTCCATTATAAAGAATGATAATGAAATGTTATTACAGAAAAAAACTTGTGTGAATAATATCCAATCTAAAACATACTGAAATCCTTTTCTGTTATATGTACATTTCAATTGTGACACGTTTAGAAAATATGACATAGCTTTATGAATCTCATCATCGCAATTTAGTGTTATGATATAACCTAAAGAGTGTGTAGTGTTATGATATAACCCAAAAAGTGTTTTCTGTGTACAAATGTGATCGATAAAATTCATTTGTAGTGCGAAAAGGAAAACTGATTTAAATTTAAAGGTAAGCAAATGCATTGTGTCACTCTTTCTGCCAACATCAAGTTTCTTATTCTTTTTCCATGCAATATTCTGCATTTTTCGGAAGGCATGACGGAGCTTTTAAACGGTTTGTTGCATTTAAGATCGATGTCTTCGCTTATGTTTGCAGTTTATTTACCGGTATTTATCAAAGTACCATAATTATTTCGAAATGTTTTCAAGCTCGTTATGCACAAAATTCTTCTCCCCAGGACAACAGTATTGAGATTACACACTCTCCGAAAGACCACTTGGCTTAGCCACACCCTGCTAAATGAAAGGTAATGCAAAATACCGTCCATGGAGATGTTTATACATTCAATATACGTAAATAACAATTGTTATGGCGTCAAAAGCAGCTTCAAAGTAGGCAAATATTTTTTCTTGTCGGTTCGGAAAGGGTTTATTAGTACAAATGTGCAATATAATAAAGGTCGAGTTGAAATCGATGCCATGTTGGTGTAAATGACCAGGTTACGCACATATTATGATTAAACAATCGTATGACCAGGAGAGCCGCGGGACTAGCAGAAGAAGACAAAATGGATTTGATAAAGATACGATTTGTGTACAATATAGCCTAGATAATTTTTAGGCAAAGTGAGAAAATGTTGACTATCAGCATTTTCTTCTTTTGCCTTGGTGTTTTTCGAGACCTTTTCGGATAGTGACGTCAAAACCAGGATTTTTTTGAGAAAGGGTTAATTTGCTAAATTAAGACAGTCAAGTTGAAGTTGAGGTCATGTTAGCGTAAAATGACTATGTTTTGGACATATTTTATAATTATAACAACATGTTTCTGAAACAATGCTTGGTATTGACGTCACCTGTCAAATTTACTTTTTTCTTCTTATACAGAAATAAATAGTACATACTATTATGGTTTTAAGTAACATATATATCAACTGTAATTCGTTTCAATTTGCGCAAGCCTAAAATTGCACTGGTGGGATAGAGTTAAACGAATCACCCCTAATTAAGAATTTTTCATGCGATGCCGTTAAGGTTCGTTTCTTATCCGAACCCACGTCGTAAACTTTCGGTGGTGAAACGTCCCTCCGCCGAAAGCAAACAATGTCACTTGTGTAATTCCTACGTCATGTAATTCTCATTAGGGATGGTGAAAATTCTGATTATCTGCTTGATCTTCTGTTGTCTCAATGTTTTACCAAACTTCTTCTATTATGGACGTCATGACAACGTCTTCTTGTTTCGGAAAGTGTCAACTAATATGGCCAAGTTACGATACTATGTTTTATGATATACAAATTCTACCCATATTTGTAAGATACGAACCATTGCGTTCACAATGACGGTAGTTTGGAAAAGTATGTTTCTCTTGTTACATAAGTGAATTTTGAAAACATGAACCATATAACGACGTATCGGCATCGTGCTTTAAAGTAAAACATTTCCCATACACTTCTTGGTTTTGACGTATCACATGTGTTAATTGTCGTTGGAAGTACATTTCAATTGGGAGCTTATTATTCGCTCTTTAGGAAATATAGAAATGGGCACATTTTCCACATTGTTGTCCATTTGCACAAGCTATTTTAGAATTCAGTTTTATCGGAAATCGGAAATATTTTGTAAAATAATTTCGATAAGAAACGCACTAAGTTCAAAACCACAAACTAAACATGTACATGTGCTTTTTGATGTCTGTAGCAAAATGGCGTGTTAATGTGACATTATTCTTGATTAGTCGGAGACCACTCTCGATACTGTTTGCTCCCTTAGTCCATTTTCTATAAGACGCTACATGTATTTCAGGCAAATCAAAAGTGAAAAGAGTCACAGAAAACAAACTTAAGGCTAATCCAGTCGGGTTCCAAAAAGGAATCTTTTTTTCAGAACGGATAAATATTTGTTCAAATGAAGACTTCTCTGACTAGGTAAAATGCAGACGTTGAATCGTATTTTAGGTGTGTGAAATGGGCGTGTAAGGTTTAGTGCAATGCACATACTACATTAAATGAAGTCAATTTATTTCTTATTACACACAGAATACACACAGAATATTTAAGACATCTGCAAGATTTGATACTATACTTAACTAGTTTAAGGACATGAAGCAACATATGCTTATCTGTAATCCGATGTATCTTTGGTGGTTTTTGACCAATAGGTCTGCAGACTAAGAAGATCCGTATTGTATTTGATCTGATTCTAGACGAGGGATTTGATAACCACTAAAAACGTTTGAGAAGTTTGCGTGCAAAACATTTTTACTTCATTAGACGTTTCTATGTCTTCTATTTCACCACACCATTTTACGTCCGGAAATTTTTGAATGCATTTGGGATGACGCCCTTCATAAAGATATCAGAAGTAACTAATTTGTACCTCATAGCACAGATAGGTAGAAGGATAGAATTTGGATTTGAATATGGAACCCATTTAGATGTATTCCATTTGTGTTAGAAATATCGAGCTCTGTCATGAGGTTAAACATGTAGGCATTAAGATATAGTTATGCAAAAAAAATATTCGTTATCCAAATCCTAACCCTTTTCCTGTATTCATCTGCCTTCTGAGGTTTGTTTTTATTCCTACCATATCGGTAACATTTTGTAAGCAATTTGCGGAAGCGCGGGTGTCCGGTAAAAAGATAAACGTCAATTGGTGTACAAAGAGAAGCGAAGAAATACAGACATGTAATAAAAGATATTGTGTGATACTTTATAACTCTTAAAATCAAAACTTAACGCACACTAATCTTTCAGAGACGGTCCCATGAGTGTTGTGTGACTGATAGATTGGCATATTATTTTATGTTCCACATTCCATTTCTTTATTTTATGGGAATTAATCTGTATCATGGGGATAATCACTTCTTAATGAAAATCTTCACATTGACGCTTAACCCCTTCCCAAACGACAAAATTTTGGGGTGATCCAATTGGAAAACTGCTCCAGACGAAAAAATTCATGTTAAAAAGGAAAGGCTTTGTGTACAATATGGCACAGAAAATATTGAGACAAAAGGAGAAACTGCTGGTTATCAGCAGTTTCTTCTTTTGTTTCAATGTTTTCCAAAACATTTTCTATTAGGGACGTCAAAACCAGGTCTTGTTTGGGAAAGGGTTAATAAATTGCTGCTTTTCTACAAAAACCCCGTAACTGCAGCTTGTGTTAAGCTGCAGTTACGAGATTTTGATGAAAAGTGACGAACTATGCGTGTATTACAGCAACATATTTTAGACGAGTGTGCATTTGAGACACGACATGGAAAACGACATTCTCCCTAAAGAGCGATCGTTCGTTGCTCTTCACATATCATCTCTGCAAGGAACTATCTCGTCTACAGTTCACGACTCGTGGTCAACCGAAGGATAACGGCCCCGTTTTTTTAACGGACTTACGCAATTTCTTCGTAGATTTGAACGTAAGGTCAAAGTTTTGACGTAAGTGCGTTTTACAAAATAATGTTCGCTGCTAAGAATTTCCTAAGTTTTTGCCTAACTTTACGATCAAAGATAACTGTCCGGAACTATTGCCGATGCCTCAATTGACCTTTTAAAGCATGGACAACCAAAAAAATTACCGAATAAATCAAAATATATATTAAAAAAAGTTGAAATTCAATAAAACACGGAAAATGTATGTAAATTTCGCCTTTTTTCTCACTATGTTTTGTGTTACTATTTCTAGAATTTTTAGAATAAAACAACAACAACATAACAACTAGTAATTTTCACGTTTGGAACCGTTTGAGTGTTCAGCACAGTGATATTTCAGCAACTCACCTAAATTTCCTGAATTCTGTAATCTCTAATAGCAGATTTACATTATCGATGCAAACATGCACAGTTTGGACATATTACACAAATAACATTTATTAATATTTACCAGAAACTAAACTGAGGTGATGGCACATTATTGATTTATTTTAAGTTTATGTTGTTCTATTTTTAGAGTAACGACGATTTCTTTCCGACGTTCAAAAATTTTCTTACGCACGTTTTGTCAAACGCACTCAACTTTTAATCATGCGCACAGTCTGAACAAGAACCTGCTTGACAGATTGAGCATCTAGGACTTGAAACCTTGTCACAATTATGTTCTCAGGAATATCCATTCTGGAAACATTTTCAGGGTGGGGTATTTCTTATAAACAGCATCGTGTGGCTAATCGCTAAAGGTAGCAATATGATTCTGCAATCATTCTACATAATTAAACATTCGTGTTCATTAGGGTGTAAATATTTTACAGTCTGAATGAAATAAATACATGTACCCAAAGACTCAAAAACTTTTTTTATATTCCCTCGTATTTAATTACCACGATGGAAATGTACATGTAATCCACTGAAAAGATAGAGTGTCTCGAGAATTCTGCAGTCAAAAAAAGCTTTCGAAACACCCACCAAATTTCTTGATATTACGGGCGTGATATGTGGCCCATCGTTTACACTTTTGACAAGATCTAAAAATATGTTGTTAAATGACATGAACGAATCCCTGATCGTTGGTGATTGTGATTTAGTGACGCTTAATTCCTCGGAAATCTGTCCTGCTAACTAGGAAATAAGAGCACTTAAGAGCTGTAAATCTGTTGTCCAACGTAGTGGTCTTTAAAGATGTAATCACCTCCAAAACGACCAAATTTAAAGCTGCGTCTATGTGAAGCATTCTACAGGCGTTAAAAGGATATTGTTGAAAAAGCAATTATGTACAATGTAGTAAGAACATTTTGATTTAAAATGAGAAAATTGCTGATTATCAACTTCTCTTTCGAGACAAGGTACGGGTAACAATTTATTTTCTTTTTACGGAAATCAAGTATCTGATAATTGCCACAGGAGTTAAACAAACAGCAAATACCGGCTTGAATTACAAAGCCATATAGATCTTAAACGTTAACAGGTTGGTCCACCTAGGGGAAATAGACCTTTTCTGTCCAGCAAAAAATCAAATCAACTGACATTGACCCTCTCAGGCATTTGTTGAAAATATTTAATATTCGGTTCTTTAGTAACAGCAAGAAGGCCCAGGAGTTAGTAAAATATTGACACTTAATTACTCGGAAACATGTCCAGCTACCTAAGAAATAGGCACTTAAGAGCAGTAAATATGTTGTCCAATATAATGGTCTTTAAAGATTTAATCACTCCCTGAACGACCACATTTAAGGTAGTATACCCCGATTAGATTCGCGCGACGTCGGAATTATTCAGGCAACGTCGAAAACATTCGGCGGCGGAACTTACGTGCAATGACTTAAGGTAGTCCATCTCTTATAAGATTCAGACGTCGGAATTATTCGGATGACATAGTAAACTTTCGGTTGAACATTCTACCACCATATGCTTAGAACACGACCCGAATAGATTCGGTTCCGTAAAGAACACACCCTATTACGTGCTATCAATCGGGCCGTTGGAAACCTCGTGCAGTATCATCGATAAATGGCGGGTGTACTGGGTAGGTCATACTTTTTTTAAATTTTTGTTTTGTGTTAAAACGCTTCTCAGCTATATTTTGTAGTTTACTACGCTGACTATATATTTAAGTACCTACATGTCAAATATTAGCCCAAATATTCCTCAAACAACAAAGTTATTCAACAACGCAGTCGTAACTTCACATATTTTTATGTAATATCCAACTTTCAGTCAATATAATGAGGACATGATAAGGTTATCGTTAGAATTAATATAACGATTAAAAAAGTCAATCAATTTTCTTACACTATGTAAAATTAGGAAACTGTCTTAATTGAATTAAGTTCAGACTGACCGATTAAAATTGAACACTGATGCCGATTTGGCAGTCACGAACAGCATATTGAAGTCGTATGTTCTGTTCGTGATCGTATTAATTTGTACCTCACCAAACTTTGACTATAACGATATAACGGAATAGTTGAGCGTCTTCGCAAACGAGTAGTTGTTAGATAATACGAGATTTCCATTTTGTAATAAAATTTCTAACATTCACATGAGTGTTTTTCTAAAATTTGCATGGAAAGGTGTTTTTACATAAAAAATGTGTAAAGTTACGTCTTTATTGTTGAATAATTTTGTTGATTGAGAAATCTTTGGGCTAATATTTGACATGTAGGTTCTCAAATATATGGTCAACCTAGTACACTACAAAATATAGCTGAGAAGCGTTTAAACACGAAACAAAAATGGGAAAGGTATGACCTACCCATTACACCCGCCATTTATTGATGATACTGCACGAGGTTTGGAACGGCCCGAGTGATCGCACGTAATAGGGTGTGAAGAATGTTAACGATATCGTTTGAAAAATACCGGTATCGATCCAATCAGAGGTAGACTAGCCTCAACTGAAAAAAAATGATGTCGATGGCTTTTAAACCGGAAAGAAACGATCTTTCATCACTTATGGATCAATTCATGTGATCTTGTTGTGAATATAATACATGTTACTCTTCAAGATAAATACAATTTTGACCAATAAAAGGGGTTTGTTGTGCAGAAAATACCGAATAATTTTGCACCCGTATGTTAAACTTACGCAACGAATTGGTTTTTAGTGGTTTTACAAATTTTGCGTTATGGAATTGTATTTTGCTCAGGTTTATTTACGTGTATCATCTGAATAAACATGGATGTCCGGTACCTAAAGTTATACTCATGTTTCGGGAGCAAAAGAAGAGATCTTTCGATCGAGAAATCATTCCATTATGAGATTTGGTAGGACTTTGTGCAGACAGTTACTGTCGTTTAAAAAACATATGTCGACTGAAGCTAAACATGTTGAAAATGACATTACAATACATTGTAACTCATTTGATTATCGTCAACGAATTGCAACACACGAAGCCATAGTCGTTAGAGACACTACGTATTGCACTTGATATTTATCAGTAGACAAGAGAACAAGGTTATATTTTATGAATGTCACCGTTCAGTGTTTAATTTCTGTTTTGGATGATATGTTCGTCTCTTGGGAATTAAAGAACCGTCGCAGACATTTGGTACCTGTCATCGTAAAAGGGACCTTATGGGAAGTCAATAAAACGAAATATCTGAAAAACATATCAGACCAACAAACGTCAATGAGTCGTCTTAGTTGGAAAATAAAGATGTTGTAAGATAGGAAAAACAAACTAGATGAAGAAAATTACCTTGAAGTGAAAGGTTTCGATCCTTGTCAGGCTGCGCAGTCCGCGCAGACTAACAAGGGTCGAAAAGTTTCACGCTTGTCATAAGGCCACATTAATTGTGACGTTTCACATGTTTGTCTGCATTTGTGATGAATTATGTTTTCTAACGTTGGATTATGTCACATTTACGATGCGTATTTTGTCTAAAAACACATGTTACAAGAGCCGTCACAGACGGATTATGCTCCCCGAATAAGTGTTTGTCACAAAATAAAAATTATCACACATTAAGCCCCCTTTTCCCATGACAGCTTTGTTATACACACATTATTTATAGAATATGGTGTAGAACATCCTATTTATTACATGAGCACAAAATTTCATTAAATTCTGCCCATTAGATGAAGAGAAATAAGAGAAAAACTAATTTTTACACTAAGGCCCCTTTTCCCATGACGCAGCCTTAAATTTACAAACGGAGAAAAAGGTTCCTAGGTATTGACCCGGGGAGTTCACATGTGAAGTTTCATTGAATTTGGTCCAAGGGTTGCTGAGATATGGCTGTGGACGGACAGACGGACGGACGGACACACGGACGCACGGACGGACGGACGGGCGGACAGCGTGGCGACTATATGCTCCCCCGAAATATTTTTGGGGAGCATAATAAATGACCAGATCATCCTATCCTATCAATATGCCGTCTGCAGCATCTTTCCAACGTGAATAGTCTATTTGTTTACGTTTCGAAATGTTTAAGAATTTGAAAAAGTCACCCTTTTTGTCTGTTGGCAGTCAAGCAAACGTGTTCAGATTACAATAAAGACGTGGAAGGCGTCGTCAAAGTAAGCGCCTGGTATTTGCCATCAAAATAAAAAAAAAAACTTTTTGAAGATTTTACGAAACTTAAGTTTGATATTGTAATGTTTTACAAATAGATTATATGGAATCGGGACAAAAGTTATTGTTATCTCTTTATATTTTGCTACGGGAAAGAAAGATTTCGGATATTACAGATTCGAAAAAAGATCTTGTAAGATGTCAGATTTAGCTTGAATCTCCGTCAATCTCTGACCCCAAAGGTATTCGTGCATTAAGCGATAACGGATCACTCAATATGGAAATGACGGTGAAATATGGGGAAATAATATGTGGGGATCTCTAGGAATTGTTAAATTATCTTAGAAAATATAAAAAAAATATTGTAATAAACCAAACGATACATTCAATACATCTTCGACAATCCCCAGCACAAAGAAGGATATTTGGGTCGGCTTTAATCTTATCAAATTTCAGAATTTGAATGGACAAAGGAAAAAATAGCTTTTCCAAAGCTTAAACGATTAAAGGTCGAGAAAGTAGATACGTTTCAATTGGAGACTCGGTATGCGTCTGATTAGCCTGATCTGCTTCCCATAATTTAGTTTAAAGAGTTGCCAGAAGTTCTCCTTTAGCATGACGTATCATATGTGATGGTAACCTCTTCCCAAACAAGAACATTTCAGGGTTCTCCAATTTGAAAGCTGCTACAAACAACAGAGTGCATTTATATAAAGGAAAAGATTGTGTATAACATAGCGAAGAAAATATAGAGGCAAAAGAAGAAAATTCTAGTCATCAGCATTTTTTTCTTTTGTCTAAATTTTCCCCAAGCCAATTCTTTTAGGGAGTCAAAACCAGGTATTGTTTGAGATAGGGATAACTTTAATTCTTGAAGTTAGATTACAAACGGATATCGACCAAAATCGACTTGAAATTCTCCTAGCATTGCACTCATGTTATTATTCCAATTTTATGCAATTACGTCCAGATTTCCTGGCCCCAAAAATGTAAATGCAGATACAGCCAGAACGAATAGGTGCAGTAATTGGATTTCATAAGCTTACTATATCTAGTCTTTTTGCCTATTATTATCGGCATATTTCTATATTAAAGTATTTCATTTAAACAGACACAGAACAGGCAAAATACCATGAGTCTTTCACTTTTTATTTGAATTGTGAAACTTTTCGAATTGTTTGACGAAAGGCTTGACCAGAATATTGGACCTAGACCACGAAAATAAAAATTTACCCCATGGCATCAGCAATTTATTTCTCAGAAATCAATATAAGAGGCAGAAAGGTTAATAATGCCCTAGGCGTCAAAAACTCTTCATTAATATACGAGTGTACATGAAGTTGAAATTGTATCAGAAAATGTACCGGACAATAGATTATCTAACCTTTAATCCGACTGCAAGAATATTTCAATATTCTTCTCTGCAGAAAAGAAATATTATTACACGTGAATTTAAAAAGATAAAGATAAAATTTCAGAAATGAACACTAAAAATGTCATATTCAGGCTTTAGGAATGAAAGTCGCTAAATAGAATCAAAGTGCTGAGAGCACTGTAATTGGACGTCTCTGATTAATTGAGCGGGATTGTACATGAACGAAAGATATTTTATTCATTCTTCTGTGTTTAATTCTATAAGATCGGTTTCGGACATACGAAATCGGCTTTAATACCAGAAAACCCTTCTCAGGCTTCAAATTGATTTGATTGCCGTTTCAAGACAACTGATTTGTCGCTATGAATAATCACTATTAATTTGATTACCAAATTCAATTAAGGCCATGCGATTAGCACTTTTGTCTTCTTGTTTCGGTTTACTATGAGTATTGTCGTCAGTTACATGTATACTTTTCATTGATTTTATAAAGTACGCTACAAAGCAATTTATTCAAAATGTAAGCCAACGCGCTACATAAATGAAAGCCGCGATAGCTCACTTAGCAGAGCACTCACCTTGTACTCTTTACACATGTTATATCCGGAAGGCCCTGGGTTCGAATTCTACTCAGACATTGTTTTGTTCTTTTTAATCATCTTTTTTATACGCCGCCGGAGGCGGACGTATATTGGCGTCATCTTCTCCGTCCGTCCGTCCGTCCACTTTTCTTGTCAACGCAACTCCTCCTAAGTTTCTGGCTGGATCTTCTTGAAACTTGGTCAATGTTATCAACTCAATTGGTAGATGTGCATGAAGGAAGGATTTTATGGTCCGTTGATTTTTGCCAGAGTTATGCCCCTTAAAAACTTAGTCTCTGGGGCTTATTGAAATTGCAGCCTTGTCAACGCAACTCCTCCTAAGTTTCTGGCTGGATCTTAATGAAACTTGGTCAATGTTATCACCTCAATTGGTAGATGTGCATGAAGGAAGGATTTTATGGTTCGTTGAATTTTGCCTGAGTTATGCCCCTTAAAAACTTAGTCTGTGAGGCTTATTGAAATTGCAGCCTTGTCAACACAACTCCTCCTAAGTTTCTGGCTAGATCTTAATGAAACTTGGTCAATGTTATCACCTCAATTGGTAGATGTGCATGAAGGAAGAATTTTATGGTTCATTGATTTTTGCCTGAGTTATGCCCCCTTAAAACTTAGTCTGTGGGGCTTATTGAAATTGCAGCCTTGTCAACGCAAGTCCTCCTACGTTTATGGCTGGATATTAATGACACTTGGTCAATCACCTCAATTGGTAGATGTGCATGAAGTAAGGATTTTATGGTTCATTGATTTTTTCTAGAGTTATGCCCCCTTAAAACTTAGTCTCTGGGGCTGATTGAAATTGCAGCCTTGTCAACACAACTTCTTCTAAGATTCTGACTGGATCCTTATGAAACTTGGTGGATGTTATTACCTTAATTGGTAGATGTGCATGAAGTAAGGATTATATGGTTCATTGATTTTTGCCTGAGTTATGCCCCCTTCAATCTTAGTCTCTAGGGCTTAATGATATTTCAGTCTCGTGAACGCAATTCCTTCCAGGTTTTTGAATGGACATTTATAAAAAACCTTTTTGTGAACAAAACTTTTACAGGTTTTTGTGTGAATATTTATAAATCCTTGTCAATGTCATTTTTTTGTCTCAAGTTTTATAAGTGGCGGCGTATATTGTGACCATGGCACTCTTGTTCGACTTCTATCTCCACCATCGTTGGCGAAAAAACGACCGCAGTGATTTAGAATCGATCTTAACACAAATTCAACGAAATAAAGTAATGAAACGCCGATCATTTACATACAATTCCGCTCAATCAATGAGAGGCGTCTAAATATAGTGCTCCAAGCACTTTGATTTTCATTCCTGTTTAGAGTAAAAAAAGAAAAAAAAACACGGTAGCAGTTTTCCCTGGTTGTGGTTACAAAACAAATTCAATACATACTTTTCCTGAAACAAAATACCAGATGAATTGGAGCATCTAACCATGGATTCCTCATACAAGTACTACCGCAGCATCCTTACATCTACATATGTGCATAAAAAGAAGAAATCGGGAACGTGCCGTCGGGAAAATGGCAGTGGAGTACAATAAGCAATTTAAATCTTCATATCATTATCAACGAAAATTTGAGAATAGCAATGTCCCTATCTGTAAACATATTCATACGATCATCCAGGTACCATCTGTTGTAGACCCATTGCTTCATCTTCTTAGCTCAATACACGTAAACGGGTCTCTTAAACGAAATAAATACAGATCGCTGTCACTTAGTCTTATACTAGTAATAATCATTGTTGTCATGATCATCGATCAGTATGTAAATAGGTCATGATACTGTCGAATATCAGTGATACAAATGCTGGAGAAAAAAAAACTCGTAAGAGCAACTATTTTTCTGAATAGGTGGATTTCACTAGTGTCTCATCTGAGGCTGTTCAGATGGAAACCCGATTTGTCATCGAGTCGAACCCGAGTTGCGAAATGAACTCACTCCCCGATAATCATTTTCAAAACCCTGGTCCCAAAGTACGTCTCGTGGAAACCCCGTTCCTTTAAATATGTCAAAGACTTAAACAACAATGATCAAAGAAAAGGAACCTATCATACACAATACGTGCATTAAATTGGGTATAATCCAATTTTTTTCACCTGAAAGGGTGTGTCTAAGCAAAGAGGTTATTCGACGAGTTTACTGCTCGATATTTTGGTTGAGATAAGAGAAAAACGTGCGGGACGAGCATGAACACATTTCGAAATTGAAAGAATGTTCAATTGTAAAATGTGTTGTAATAAAACCTCGTAACTACAGTCTGATACACACTGTAGTTATAATGTTTTGCAATAATACCGACGATTTACCGCTAAGCGGCAAGGCTGTTTCTCCTCAAGCTAAATGTAATGAACCGTTTATTTGGCTCCGCCCTTTCTCCCGAATTAAAACAGAATATAATCATTTTAAAATGTGTGTTTTCAGTAAACACATCAAGAAAAACAAACGTTTTACAGAAGAAATAATCCGAACTGGTTTTGAACCAACGGCGTTCCAAATTTCAAACTGAAAAAAGGTTGCGAGATTAATCCTTTCCCGTTTGAGCTATCGCTGCTGCTGATGATATAGGGTGTATGTTTACATTATAACCATAGTGTATGCATGTATCGCTTTCTAAAGATCTTACCCTTTACACAATAAATATAACGAAAGTCAAAAAACTACAAGAAAATGATTAAATCGAAAAAAGATCGTAAAGTTGGTTAAGACGTGGCATGAATTGAATCGGCCAATGAATCTTATAGTATTTGTTAAGGAACACATAGAAAGTAGGAAAAGATACGACAGTTTTCCTGTATGGTCGCAAAATCTATTTTGAATTTTGGTCAACTGGCAATTGAGTCTGAGAAAGGGTTTTTTGGTAATGAAAACCCATTTCGCCTGTCCAAAAGTGGTTATAAGAATTGTACGTCCTTTCGGACGTCCAATTAAAAACAAATTAGATAAAAACGATTAATAAGTCTGTAGAAATAGACATGGCTATTTGACGATGTACTCTTGAGCGAAACTAATCATAGAATAATTTCGAGATTTTCAGTGGCATTTATTTGGGGTTTCCCGAATAAGCTATCAAATAATTGTGATAGTGAATTATACGTTTAAGACTTCGATACATACACTTAAAGACATTTCCAACGCAACACTTACATTTTTCATCATTATTGAATAAATAAAGCAGAATATTTTATGAAATGTTCTGTAAATATAAATCAACTACATTTACATGTTTTCTGTCAATTTCATCAATATCGACTGATCCGAACATATATGAAAAATATTTAGGTTTTTCGCCAAGACTCTAATATGAAAAGTCACAAAACCTCAGGCAATAGCAGAATTCAATAGCATCAAAGCAGCGTCACCAAATCAAGTTCATATCTCATACCACTGCTTCACAAGACTTGATAACATGTTTTCACGTGCGAAGCAATAATAGAATTCAGTTGCACTTATTTTGTTTGAGAAATAATGTTTCGTACGTGTCGGCATTGCACAAAATCATCGAATATGTTACCAGACATTAGTTTTTCGCCGTTTTGCTCCAAGAAATTTTCAACAATTGGAACAGGAACTTTAAAGGATCGAGTTAAGAATGATCTCGCAAAGATTCATCATCAAATATAATTTATCAATGAGAAGGGGGTGTCTTCGTGTCATTTAGGCATACAGAATGTTAGAAGAATGTCATGAACCTTACTGCTGTTACATGAATAACTTAAATTTACGGTATCAGCTCGCACAGCTTTTTTGTGACTATTTGTTTTCTAGTCACATTATATGAACAGCAAATTCAATCATTCCTTCTCAATATTTACTCATGGAAATTACAGATATTATGCAATTGTGAATGAATTAAATTTGTTGGAAATGTGATGAAAAATGGTTTATTAAATTTCAAGTTATTACCAAAGAGGTAAGTGTTGCGTTAGAAGTGTCTTTAAGTGTACATATATAGTCAACAACGTTACCAACCATATGTTCACCATAATATGTCTATACCATTGTCCTGTCTTTGACATATACACCCACATTGAACTAATGACCTTAGTTCACCAATCAAAGCTCACAATTGGTCGTGTGTACTTTTCATTTTCCAGTGAGAGCTTAAAGGCTACCGAGCTAGGCGGTTTATTTCACCATATATTAGATGAAAGTCATTAAATTAACGTGTTTTATAAAAGATCCACCAAACTCAGTTGTTTTAAAAGTTTTTGTTTGCTTTTCTTTACGATCAGGAAGTACTGATTTTCGAAATAATAAAGATCGGCAATCTCCGTAAAATCGCCACGGAGTGACGTCATACAATGGCTTGACTCCGCCCCCAATCTAGAGCATGAGGTTTTTGACAAAGATAAAGCGTGCGACTTTTCTGTCATAAAGTGAAGTCTCAATTTTTATCCATTTTTCGATCGTCAGAGTAATACAATCTAACTTAAACCGTTCTTCGACACATTCCTTCACTCACTAACGACATATTCTTTGACTGTTTTAACATTTTTTCTAACATTTACTAAGGGTGAATTCCGTGTTTTGAGTATCGATTGGGGAAGTCGCTTTATGAAAGAAAGGTCGGAGATTTAACTTTGTCAGAAATCTCGGTCTTCCCGGGAAATGACCCATGGCTTCCCCCTTTTCCCACCATGACGTCATTATTTGGCCGGTATGACGTCAAAACTTCAAATCGGAAGTTTAGCGTTTTTTCTTCGGTAAAGATCGGAAAAGACCAAAATATCCAATTTAAAAGACGAAATGAAAACACTTCTTATGTTTGAAAACTGTACAAACTTTGATATTTGGTTATTAGAAAGGTATTTTTTTCGTTACAAGAATTTAATTTTGCTAATCAGCGAACACTTTAAGTACGTATTCATCAGGCTGCAAATTTGTTTTTTAGCTCACCTGATCACATAGTGCTCGAGGTGAGGTATTGTGATCGATCGTTTTCCGGCGTCTGTCCGTCCGCCCGACCGTCAACTTTTCACTAAAAATCTTCTCCTCTCAAAGTACTAGGGAGAATTTAACCATATTTCATACATATGAGCTATGGGTAATACTTTTTTCAAAATACTTAAAAGAATTGGAATCAGGACCAGATGGGGTAAAAAAGTAGGTCACTAGGTCAAATCTTCTTTCTGCCATAACAACCACATTTTTAACTCAATCGTTACGAAAGTGTATCGTAATCTTTGTCTTTGTGATATTAAGGTCATGTAAAAAAAGGTCATGCCAGGTCAAACACTAGGTGACTAGGTCAATTATTGTAAAATCCATCTTTTTACTCTGAAAGTGCCAATTTTGGTCAAAACTTTGAAGAAATCGTCCTGAATGTTTATCTTGATGATATTAAGGTCATATCAAGAAGTGGGTCATGCTAGGTCATTAACAAGGTCAGGAGGTCAAATCTTATAAAATCCTTCCTTTTGCTCTGGAAGTGTAAATCTTTGTCCAAACTTTGTCAAAATAGTCCTAAAGGTTTAATTTGATGATATCTATGTCATGATCAAAAGTGGGTCATGTGAGGTCAAAATCTAAGTCACAAACTAGGTCAGGATGTCAAATCTTATAAAATCTTTCCTTTTGCTATGGAAGTGCAAATTTTTGTACAGACGTTGTCAAAATAGCCCTAAATGTTCATCTTGATAATATCTTTGTCATGATCAAAAGTGGATCGTGTGAGGTCAAAAACTAGGTCACAAGGTCAAATCTTTTAAGATCCTATAGTTTGCTCTTGGGATGCCTATTTTGGCCCAAAATTTCTAAAATAGTCCGTAATATTTATATTAATGATATGTAGGTCATGTCAAGAAGTGGATCATGCCAGGTCATTAAACAGGTCACGAGGTCAAATTTTGTAAAATTCTCCCTTTTGCTCCGGAAGTGCCAATTTTGGTCCTAACTTTGTCAAAATTGTCAAAATTGTCATAAATGTTCATCTTAGTGATATCTTGCTCATGATCAAAGGTGGGTCATATAAGGTTTAAAACTAGGTCGCAAGTTCAAATATTACAAAATCAATTCTTTTACTCTGGAGATGCCAATTGTGCCCCAAAACTATCCTAAATGCTTATCTTTGATACCTAGGTTATGTACAAAAAAAGCGGGTCATGTAAGGTAAAAAACTAGGTCATTGGGTCAAATATTTGTTTTGCTCTAAGAACTGAAATACATACTTAATCATTGTGAAAATTGTTCAGAATGTTTATCTTGACGAAATCTAGATTATGTTAAAAGTGGGCCATGCGAGGTCAGAAATTCGGTCACTTGGTCAAATCTCGTGTTTGCTCTAATAACCAAAATATCTACTCAATCATTGTGAAAATTATTCAGAATATTTATCTTCATGATATCATGTTATATGAAAAGCAGGTTTTTCGAGGTCAAAAACTATGTCAAATCTTGTGTTTGCTCTATGAACCTAAATATTGATTCAATTATTGTAAAAATTTGCTCAGAATGTTTATCTCGAAGGTATTTGGGTGATGTGAAAATTGTGTCATGCGTGGTAAAAAACTATGTCACTATGTTAAATTTTTTTTGCCTGAAGAACCAAAATATTTACTTGATCATTGTGAAAATTTTTCAGAATGTTTATCTACATATCAAACAAAATTTTATCATGTCCCCTTCATACCTATGTAACTGATTGTACCCCGTGAAAACATTTGTCAATTTTATAGATGTTTAAAATGGGGACACATATTTTGGGACACCCTGTAGATGATATCTGGGTGATGTGAAGAGTGGGTCATGCGAGGTCAACAATTCTTGTTTTTGCTCCACGACACAAAAAATTTACTAAATAATTGTGAAAATTCACTTAGTATTTATCTTGATGACATCTTGAGTGAACTTATTTTATTCGTCTGATGGCAAAGGGGCTATCAATATGGTCTGAACAGTTCGAAAGAATGATTTCGCAACCCTAAAGACAATAAGATTATTATATATATTCAATGGATTCGGACCCAATGTAAATGTGAAATAGACAATCCAAAGAACTTTTCTCATAAAGTTTTACTTTCCTTTCTATCTCAAGGAGTATAATATTATCTTATGAAGATTCTGAGAGCTTCAAGCCAAAGTATTGCATCGTTTACAAGGAATATATTTTCGTCTTAATATTGAATTCATTGTGGTTAACCAAAGTCAACTTTTTATTGATATTTGTTTTGCCAACTTTAATATCGTCTTTGGCCTATGAGCAACAATAAAAAGTGATAGCATTTAAAATAATATCCAACATTTTTTGAAACCATGAAAAGGAATGGGATGTGTCTTTAGATATTGAGCGAACACTGGATATATTCTGTAAAGATGCAGATTTGAATAACATCACGTTACAACGTTACAACGTTTAATGTGCCAGATTTAACGCGAATCTTTCTGCCAATCTTTGACCCCAAAAGTATTCATGCATTAAGCGATATTGGATAAGCCAATATGGAAATTAACGTAGCATATTTTGTTGCTTTGAATAACATCATGTAATATATCAGATTTACACGCAATCTTTCTGTCACTCTCTGACCCAAATGAACTGCATGCATTAAGCGATATTGGATTACTCAATATGAAAATTACGGTGATATATGCGAAAATAATATATCTGGCAATATTATTGGACATAACTCCGGAAATATTGCCAGGCCAACCTCTTATATAAATGTAATTAAACAAAAGCTGAAGACACATAAAACTGATAACATAATTGAACTACATATTGTTTTGGATGGAAGGTTGTTCTATCTATCTGTAATCAAGAAATGGTCGCAGACGTTTTCGTCTGTATTCCTTACAAATATTGTCTTCCTACCATAGCTTCTGTAGTTTATCGTCGTTTTCTTCGAAACCCTTGTTACTGCAGCTAAAAAGAACAAACGCGTATCTGACAAAAAGGTATCTAAAATAAGATTTATCGTCTTTCGAAACCTCCTGTGATAATAAGAGTGAACTTATTTGAATCAACCGATTGTAATGTTGCTTAACCTTGCCCCTTTTTCTCAGAAAGTGCGGTTTTGCTATCTCTTAAACGATAGAATAGATATTCAATGGATTTGGGTCCAGTGTAAATGTCTACCTAAAAGTACTGAAGTGAACATCTTTGAGATTCCAGACTGAACAGATGTTGATTTGTATAACATCATGTTATTTGTCAGATTTACCCTGAATCTTTCTGTCAATCTCTGATCCCAGGTATTTGTGCATTAGGCCATATTGGATCCCTTAATATGGTAATGTCGTTGAAATATTAGGACATAATATGTCGGAGGATATTTTTGACAAAAGTGCGAATATATATTCAAGTCACCCTTTAAATATTAACGTAAAATGAAAATAAACACAAACGATGCATGTATCACCGTCCTCATTCGTGATATCGATCTACCAAATGTTTCGTTAAAAAAGATTTTCAACACAAAACAAATTTCAGAATCTAAAACAATCAACCGATTTTGATTATTGTATATAGAATGTAAACGAATATCATCTTGACATTTCAATGTTCTACTCGTAAGTACTAATTTGTTTTATACATTAATGTGATTCTTTGGAATAGATATTCTCTTTTTCAGAGTAAGATATTGGGTAGAAAAATTGACTTGAGTTCTCCTATCAGTTTATGCATGATATTGTGATCAATTTCAGGCAATCAAATATAGGTCTTCTGGCTCCAAACAATATTTTTGTTCGAGATATGTAGATATGTCTTAGAATCGTGGCTTGCATTTGAAGAACATGGTTGTTATATCTTTGTTTCATTCATGCAAGTTTTTATTTTTCTTCTGCATTTTTGTCTTAAATATCCTATGCTGAAGCAGTGTGGAAAACAACTAAACTGTGCTGATAATCGCTCTTGTAGAAGGCATATACTCATTTACCTTCTATAATGTTTGTATACAAGTCTATCGTAAACTTTGAGTTATAGTACTCATGATTATATCAAGTTCAAGATTTGATAATCGCTCTTGTAGAAGGCATATACTCATTTACCTTCTATAATGTTTGTATACAAGTCTATCGTAAACTTTGAGTTATAGTACTCATGATTATATCAAGTTCAAGATTTGATAAATGCTCTTGTAGAAGGCATATACTCATTTACCTTCTATAATGTTTGTATACAAGTCTATCGTAAACTTTGAGTTATAGTACTCATGATTATATCAAGTTCAAGATTTGTATACCGTCTAAAACAGCTACTCATGATTGCAATCCTAGCAATCTGTCGTCTGCCGTACTTGTAGCTTTCAAATTGGAACAGTCTTACTTTTCCGTTGCGCAAGGGCTAAAAGATACAAATGTAACTCCTTTTTGTACTGTATACTCAGATAAACAACTGACATTGACCCTTGAAGGCCTTTGTTGAAAAAACTACATATAAATATTCGGTTTATATTTATTGAAACTTAATTTCTCGGAAACCTGTCCTGCTAACAAGGAAATAAGAGCACTTGCGAGCTGTGAATCTGTCGTCCATTGTAATGGTCTTTGAGGATTTAATCGTTTGTCGAACTACAACATTTAGGCGGACTCTGATAAGACGATAAAATGACTTTGATAACGAAAAGGGATTATATGTACTATATTTCGAGAACATATTGAGGCAAATTGAGAAAAAAATGCTGGTTATAAGTTTCTTTTTCCAGTTCATGTTTTCCCAGTTTTCTTTTCAAAACCAAGTTAGATTTACTTTTGTCAAAATACTTAACCTTACCGGCCGGATAAATAACTGCAATTTGTGTCAATTTGTCGTATGCTGTATTCGCTCTCTTTCAACCCAAATAATTAACTTACTCCGCGATCATAAGGTACATCGTGCAAGTTCGCCTCCATTTTTTCCATTTTCAGTGACAACGTAAATTGACGAGAATATAGTGACTCATTTAATAAACGTCAACCAATTGCAACACACCAAGCCATAGTCTTTATGCAGACTACACATTGCACTTGATATTTATCAGTAGACAAGAGAGCAAGATTATATTGTATGTATGTCACCGTTCAGTGTTTAATTTCTGTTTTGGATGATATATTTGTCTCTTGGGAATCAAAGAACCGTCGCAGACATTTGTGACCTGTCATGGTAAAAGGGACCCTATGGGAAATCAAGGAAACGAAAGGATGGGTTGCAACAAGGGTTCAAAAAAATAGATTTTCTTTAAATTCTGTGAATTGATAGAGTTACATAATATCTTTAATTTATAAGATATAGCTGAAAATTATTAGAAGTCTTTTTTTAGAATAACCTTTGAAGGTCAAGGTCGAATAAATTTGGTTCTTTGCAATGGATTTGACCCAGAGATAAAACATATTTAGTTACATCATATAGGACCATGTTCACAAAATATCATGTCAATTCATACAAAAGCTGTAGAGATTGTGTCGTAAAGTTAGAACATAAAAAATAAGCAGAATCTGCGATTGGCAGGAGGACGAATACAGAAAATCAACAAACTGATATACATGATTAATGATTCCAAAAATCGTCTGTTCTTAGTAAATTGAAAGTACGTGCAAAATTTCAATTCGATCTGATCTATACAGAAAAAGTTATCAAACTTCAAAGTAAAATTTTACTTCTCATGTCAATTTACCCCACCCAATTTGTTAGCCATTATCTCCAAAAATAAGCCATCATCAGAATTTTTACACATACAAATTTAAGATATTATATAACCCTATCAATTCACAGAATTTAAAGAAAATCTATACTTTGAGCAATTTTGAGTCCTTGTTGCAACCCATCCTTTCTGGAAACATATGAGACTAACAAACGTCAAACAATTGACGCAATTGGAAAATAAAGATGTTGTAAAATAGGAAACAATCTGAATTGAAGTGAAAAGGTTCGACCTTGTCAGGCTGCGCAACCTCGAAATTTTTCACACTTGCTATAAGGTCCCTTCTAGCGTGACATGCCACATTTTAAACTGCATTTGTGATGAATTTTGTTTTCTAATATTGGATTATGTCAAGTTTACGATGCGCATTTTGTCTAAAAAAAACATGCACTAAATGACCAGATCATTCTATCCTATCAATATGCCGTCTGCAGCAGCTTTCCAACGTGAATAGTCTATTTGTTTACGTTTCGAAATGTTTAAGAATTTGAAATAGTCGCATTTTGTCTTTCAAGCAAACGTGTTCTGATCACCATAAAGACGTGGAAGGCGTCGTCCAAGTAAGCACCTGGTATTTGCCGTCAAAACTATAAAAGACGAAATCAATGTCGGATATTGCAGTGTTATGTTTAACAAATATGTTATATGGATTCGGGACAAAAGTTTATGTTATCTCTTAATATTTTGCTACGGGTAAGAAAGATTTCGGATATTACAGATTCGGAAAAAAATCTTGTAAGATGTCAGATTTAGCTTGAGTCTCTGTCAATCTCTGACCCCAAAGGAATTCATGCATTAAGCGATATTGGATCAGTCAATATAGAAATTACGGTGAAATATGGGGAAATAATATGTGGGGATCTTTCGGAATTGTTACACTATCTTGGAAAATAAAAAAAAATATTGCAATAAACCAAACAATACATTCAATATATCTTCGACAATCCCCAGCACAAAGAAGGATACCTGGATCGGCTTTACTCTTAATTACTTTTTAGCTCAACTTTTCGAAGAAAATGAGAGCTTATACTGTCACCCGGGCGTCGGCGTTGACGTTGGTGTTGGCGTTGTCGTTGGCGTTGCAACAAAGGTTAAAGTTTTTTTCAAACATCTGTTTCTACTTATGCTATTGCTCTGAAACTTTGCACATGCTTTTGTGACCATAATATTAGCCTCTAGGCAAAGATTCGTTACTCTCACATTTAATTTACTGGAATTTTAACCCTTTTGACTTTGAAATTCTTGGTTAAGCAACTTAGAAAAGTAGAGCGCGCTGTCATATGGACAGCTCTTGTTAGAATTTGAAAGGACGAAGGAAAAAATAGCTTTTCCAAAGCTTGAACAATTTAAGGTCGATAAAGTAAACATGTTTCGATTTGAGACTCGGTATACGTCTGCTAAGCCTGATCTGCTTCCCATATTTTAATTTGCCAGAAGTTCTCCTTTAGCATGACGGATCAGATGTGATGGTAACCCCATCCCAAACAACAAGATTTCAGGGTTCTCCAATTTGAAAGCTGCTAGAAACAACAAAGTGCATCTAAATAAAGGGAAAGATTGTGCATAACATAGCGCAGAAAATATTGAGGCAAAAGAAGAAAATGTTGGTTATCATCATTTTCCTCTTTTGCCTCAATGTTTTCGCAAGCCTATTCTATTAGGGACGTCAAAACCAGGTCTTGTTTGGGACAGGGATAACTTTATTTCTCGCAGTTAGAAAACGAACGGATATAGACTAAAAAAAATTACTTGAAATTCTCTTAGCATTACACTCATGCTATTATTTCAATTTTGTGCAATTACGTCCAGATTTCTTGGTAACAAATAATGTAAACGCAAAAAGTTAATAGTGCAAGAACGAATATGTGCAGTAATGAGGTTTCATAAGCTTACTATACATGTATATATCTAGTCTTCTGTTTTGCCGACTATTATCATCGCCATAGTTCTATGAAGTATTTGATTTAAACAGACAAGGAACATGGGAAATCTAATGAATAGTTTACTATTTATTCGAATTGCATAACAAAATCGTTGACCAGGCAATTGGACAAAGACCGTAAAAATAATTGTTTACCCCGTAGTATAAGCAATTTATTTCTCGGCAGTTAATACAGGGGCAGAAAGGTTAATAATGCCCAAAGCGTCAAAGCCTCTGCATCAATGTAAGGGCGTATGAATCGGTCATTAAGTGCATTTGCTTTTTCGTCTGCAAGAGTATTTCAATATTCTTCTCGGTAGAAACAAAATTAGAATATAATTTATGTAACAATAAAAGATACATATCAAGTTTCAGACGTGACATTAAATGTCATTCTTAGACGAACTTTGAAAATAAATTCGCTTAAAAGAGAAACAAGTGTGTCATATAAAAAAAGTCTGTAAAAAATAGACACAACCATTTGACGATGTACTTTTGAGCGAGAGTAGCCAAAGGGGATTTCGAGATATTCATTAAATGAGCCAGGATCTGGAAAAACGTCCCTTATAGCATTTGAGACAGTCAGGTTTCAAGACCAGGCTGTGTCGAGGTGCAGTCTAGCCAGCTGTCATGTTCCTCTCAAATGGTTGCTCCCGACAATGAAGAAGCTATTGGAGAGCAACATGGTTCCTGGTCAGACTGCGTGTATACGCAGGCTTATCTGGAACCATGTTGTTCTCAAATGATATAAGGGACGTTTTTCCAGATTCTGGCTCATTTGTATTCATCTGAGACATCATGCATTCTTTCAGAGTTTTGGAATGTTAGTGAAAAAAGGTGTATGAATAGATAATAACGAAATTGTACAATTCATGTTTCTTTGTTGCGTGAACAAAAAACTACATGTAACATGTATCTTTACTAAGGACAGCCAATTCGCTATTCTCCAAACCCGGTGAGATATGTAAGATTCTGAATTATACAAATACTAGCCTCCTATACGTGGGTCATCCAATAAATAGTCAGACTGTTCCAATAACTGAAATATTTTGACTTATATTCTTTCAATGTTCTTATAATCATTCAATATAGGACCTTCCCTTTTCATTGACAAAATTCAATAAGTGAGAAAGTCTTCTAATTTCTGTTGCTAGGCAACCAGAGCTAATGCGCCATATATGACTGGCCACGTCCACTTCCAATGCATTTAAATCCTCAAAACGCACAAATCACATCAATTATTTTCACTTAGAACAATAGTCAACGTCTGGAGGACTTATGTGCAGAAAGTTTTGAGGTTTCGGTAAAATGTTCAAATTATAGAGCGTCAAAAGTGACATCACCCTACCTGCCTTACGACAGACGACGTTGTCATGCAGAATAGATGTCGTACGTTTAGGCAGCTTTGGTCATTTTTTGTAAAAGGTAGGTCTCAAGAAAGCCATTAGAAATATGCAATAATACTCTACATTGGCTGTTTTTCCAGATAGGACCCATTTGCAGATATTTGAGCTGATTTTCATAGATAGAAATCATCAATTTTGGACATTTCCTTCATTTTTCGCTTCTTTTTACCGACCAAAGCAGGACTGCTTCTGTACACTAATCTTTTCGACATTAAGCTTTACAACCGAATAGAAAACAACTGTCCATAACAAAGCTATGCCTAAAAATTGTTTTTAGCAAGGTTCGAATTATCTCAGTCCAAGAATTGCCCTAAAATTTTGCGATTTTTAAACATGCGATTTTTGTCTTCTGCTTAAATGAATGAGACGCGTCCACGTTACAATTGCTTGTGTCACAGGAAGTGACGTCATAAATATGACGTCATAACGTAACATAATTTTGCGCTATTTTTCTGTAGCTAATATGTTGGCCAATGTAAGTGCCAAGTTTCATTAAATTCTGTCAGATAGTTTTTGAGATATGACAA
The DNA here is from genome assembly GCA_963680895.1 of Fragum sueziense. Lineage (NCBI taxonomy): Eukaryota > Metazoa > Mollusca > Bivalvia > Cardiida > Cardiidae > Fragum > Fragum sueziense. The sequence continues at coordinate 5,290,963 of OY804608.1, forward strand.
CAGTCTCACTTATTATTGGATGACCCTCGTATGTCACCACTTTTCAAGAAAGTCCTCGTAACTGCAGCTTATTTAAGAATAAAAGCTGCATATTTATCCATCGATATAACCTGACAAACATAGGATCTCGATGAACGACATATTGTTTTGGATGGAAGGTTTGTCTCTCTCTCTCTCTCTCTCTCTCTCTCTCTCTCTCTCTCTCTCTCTCTCTCTCTCTCTCTCTCTCTCTCTCTCTCTCTCTCTCTCTCTCTCTCTCTCTCTCTCTCTCTCTCTCTGTGTCTCTGTCTCTGTCTCTCTCTGTGTCTGTGTCTCTGTCTCTGTCTCTGTCTCTGTCTCTCTCTCTCTCTCTCTCTCTCTCTCTCTCTCTCTCTCTCTCTCTCTCTCTCTCTCTCTCTCTCTCTCTCTCTCTCTCTCTCTCATCAAGGACGTTTTTCGCAGACATTTTCGTCCGTATTCCTGACAAATTGTATCTTCTTACGATAGATTCTGTCATCTATAGTCGCTTTATTCGAACCCTTTTACCGAAGCATAAAACAACGTAGGGCAACGAAATATTATCATAGATACAAATACGTCTTTTTTTTTTTAAAAAAAAGTCTTTATGAATGCAAGTTATTGTCTTTCGAAAATATCTGTTAAAATCAGAATGCGCTAAATTGAATCAACTGATTGCAAGGAGGCATAACCTTGCCCCGTTTGCTAGAACGATACTGGATCACTTACTCGTATTATGGAAATTACGGTTTTAGGGACGGTCGGAAAGTATCCGGACTTTTCATGCTGCTGTCTCTCCACTTGCAGCTATATAAACACACTATAATTTGTGGAATCTGCACTTGTTTGACCTTTTCCCAAATCTGATCTTGTTTCACGTGCATTATAGAAATAGTCAGGGAAACATTGAAACAAAAGAATAAAATTCTGATTATTAGCATTTACTCTCTGTGCTATAATACCCATAATACCCATTAGTCCATTTTTGGCCTTGAAGAAGGCCAAATTTAGCATGCCATTTTTCTCAGGGCGTGCAGAATCACTAGTCGGCCTTATCTTGTGAAAACGTTGAACGCAGATAGATAGTGTTCTTGCGCGATGAAAAGTAGATCGGAACTGGATTAGATCTATACTACTTTATGTAGATTATGTAAATTTCGACCCATGTACATTACAAAAGAAGTAAATACAAACAAGCGGCGATGAAATTATTTTCATGATTTTTTTATCCCTGCCTCGATCTGCGCATGGGTTGACCCCCCAGGGAAAAGTCCCTGATTCCGCGCTTGTATATTAATACGCGTAGATCGACTGAAGACGATGAATCTTCCCGTAAGATCAATTTCGGAAATGTATAGCTCTAAGCACTGGGGTTTTGCTTTGTAATGCTTATATGGCTATGACAATTTGTCATTCAACCAAATGCATTTTTAAAACACTCAACGTATTGCGACATATTGTAATCTCTTACTATGCTAATTATACGCCCGTCGAAGACGGGACGTATTATGGGATCACCCGTGACGTCCGGCGTCCGGGGGCGTCCGGCGGCGTCCACTTCTTTGTCCGGAGCATAACTCTGTCACCTTAAGTCCGATTGACTTTAAACTTAGCAGTTATATTCTTCTCATCAGTACGGAGTGCAGTGCACAAGAACCATAACTCTACCTGGCTTATTTTTTGTTATTGTCCTTTGTTGTTTTTCATACTTGAATCTTGTCCGGAGTATATCTCTAAAAGTATAATAGCTAGGATCATGAAACTTCATGTGTGTATAGATCTCAACATGGGGGAGTGCAGTGCACAGGAACCATAACTCTACCTGGCCTATACTTTGAGTTATTGCCCTTTGTTGTTTTTCATACTTGAATCTTGTCCGGAGTTTATCTCTAAAAGTATAATAGCTAGGATCATAAAACTTCATGGGTGTATAGATCTCATCATGGGGGTGTGCAGTGCACAAGAACCATAACTCTACCTAGCCTATTCTTTGAGTTATTGCCCTTTGTTGTTTTTCATACTTGAATCTTGTCCGGAGTATATCTCTAAAAGTATAATAGCTAGGATCATGAAACTTCATGGGTGTATAGATCTCAACAAGGGGGATTGCAGTGCTCAAGAACCATAACTCTACCTGGCCTATACTTTGAGTTATTACCCTTTGTTGTTTTTCATACTTGAATCTTGTCCGGATTATGTCTCTAAAAGTATAATAGTTAGGTTCATGAAACATCATGGGTGTATAGATCTTATCAAAGGGGAATGCAGTTCAAAAGAACCATAATTCTACCTGGCCTAATTTTCGAGTTATTGCCCTTTGTTATTTTTCATACTTCATATTTGTCCAGGGCATATCTCAAAAAGTATAATAGCTAGGACCATGAAACTTTTACCAAACCTGCTCCCACTGTCGACATAAAGCAGTGTTACGGGCGTATCTTGTGACAGTTTGACACCTTGTTAATATTTAAAGAAACTCGTTCATTGCAAAATTTTCCGTAAATGTTCGTTTTTCCCCCGCGAAAGAACTATTGGGTCCATAGAAATACCGGAACACCATGGAATGCATAGTAATTACCGGAACACACGGAACGCGTCAGTGATTACCGATACACACTTGAAATATTTGGTTTTCCAATACCGTAGGTAATAGTAACGGTTTGTTATTCTTTAATCTGTCTTAAAACTTTGTTATTTATATATCTATGTATTTGTATGTGTTAGATAGTTATGTTTTGATAGGCAGATTCATGATTTAATAAGGTTCTAAATGATATATTATGAAGATATATAGAAATAACATCACGATTTGTCGGCAATGATTTAACTTCATTTAATAAATCGTTATCCAATCCATTACTTCATATTGATTGTTTGAACAAGATATGAAATATGGAATTTACCATTATCTCACCCATTCCAAAACGTAAAAACTTTTGACTTGTCAAATTCCAAAGCTAATGCAGACGACATAATGGGCATTAATAAATTTGGAAATTGTGCTCAATATAGCAAAAAAAATACAGAGCAGAACGTACATTTTCTAATTATGCCGCATTGTTTTCCAAAAACATATTTTACCAGAGGTGTAAAGAAATATTACAAGATATACAGTTGATCTATTGTCAAGGTCATCTCCAATCTTTCTCTAGAAACAGGTATTGTCCCCAAAGATTAGAGAAGTAAAACAGTAGCACCCGTCTATAAAAAGCTGTCCAAAGTATAAAGCCAGCAACTATAGGCCAGTCTCTTTAATCTGCATAGCATCAACAATTATGGCGCGCATCCTGATAACAAACATCATGGGCCACTTTGATAAAAAATAATCTACTTAGCCAGTACCAGCATGGCTTCAGAGCAAAACATACCTGTGAATCTCAATCGATTAGCCTTACCCAAGAAGCATACGACAATCTTGAAAATGGTCAACAAGCGGATATATACTTGAAATGGATTTTAGTAAGGCATTTGATTTGGAACCACCTTCCTATAGCCGTCTCAGATACTACTACGCTCAGGGGCTCAGAGTCGCCCTACTACAGCATGCTGCGGCTCTACCCAGTAGCAAGTAACCGGTTGATGGGTGTACATAGTTTTAACTGTACCGTATAGACTTTTAGCTGTACATAAGCAATGGAAGTGGTGATTGTCTCATCCCATCGTAGGTCAAATATACATTCTATGAAGAACCCTGACCTAAACCGGAAGAAGAAGAAGGTTGATCACAGCAATTAAATATCCAAATTGAATAAGCTAGGCGTCCTTCTACTGATCTCAAGATGGATATAATCATTCTAAAAGGATCGTTCTCAAAGAGTAGGTATTGATGATCACTCATCAACTACTCTACCCGTTCTCTTAGGTGTCCCTCAGGGTTCAGTGCTCTGTCCATGTCTTTTCTTAGTCTATATAAATGATCTGCATGTGTTCAAATTCTTCAAGGCCTTCAGCGCTTTCAGCGCTTTGATTTAATTATGTAAATATGTCGATTTGTATAACAACATGTAAGGTGTCAGATTTATCCTGATAATTTCAGACAATCTTTGACCCCAAATGTATTCATGCATTAAGCGATATTGGATCACTCAATATGGAAATTACGGTGAAATATGGGGAAATAATATGCGAGAGGATATTTAGAATTTGTGAACAGTTTTGGAGAAAATCAAAGATATTTTGTTTGTTCAACATTTAAAGAAAACTGATATGAAAACTAGAGGGATTCCTGACTGTACAGATGTCGATTGTATAGCATCATGTTATGTGTCGGATTAAGCATGAATCTTATGTCAATCTTTGACTCCAAATTCATGCAATAAGTGATATTGGGTCACTCAATATGGAAATGACGGTGATATGTGGGGAAGTAAGATGCGGGAGAATATTAAGCGACATCCGAAACATCCGAAAATATTGGCAGACCGTACTTTAACTATTTAAGAAAAATGAAGAACATCCAACATGGTGATAGGATTGTCTTCCCAATTCAAGATATCAAACAAACAGATAGTTTATTTACAAAAAATAAAAAAAAAAGAAATAAAAAAATATCATTAGCAACTCTTATTTTCTTTGGTGGGTTTTAAAGGACAAAAAAATCAAAACTGATTACAGTAATGATATTCCTTACCTACCGGTCCAACAATTTTACGAAATATGGTAGTGATTCATGATGTGTCTTTTATTACCGTTTTAATATCATCTTAAATATTAAATGTGTCGATTAAATATAACATATTCAAAAAGACGCATATGTACTAATTTGTTTATATGACTTGACTTCATGTTTTTCTTTGAAAACGTAATTTCTTTGTTATAGTAAGATACTGAATAGACAAAAATGACTAGATATTCTCTGAGCTGTGGATGCATGTAATTATGATAGGCGGGGGGCCAGTGGGGCCTACCATGCACCCCCCCCCCTAGACTTTTTGCCACTGGTGCCAAATTGATCCTTAGGTCCTACTTGTTGAAAATCAGAGGTGCCCCCAAGAAAAACTCATTCCCGCTATATGAAACAGCACCGTTTCCATGGCAACCCTTATGCGCTTTTGAGACAATGACAGTGGTTGAAAAAACATAAATATCTCTGCTTACAGATATAGTAGATCAGTACTTTTGGTATCAAAATGAAGCTTAGACATTGTTCTTGAATTTGGTATGTGCATATGCAAATTAGCTAATTTGCATATGCATGATTTTTAATATTTAATTAAAAAATTTGATGAAATTTTCGTCGTTTTTTTAAAATATGATACAAAAATAAGCTATTACTCACTTAGTTTCTTGGTTACATTAACAATTTTGGTATCAAATTGAAGCCTAGACATCCTTCTTTAATATACATTAGTCAAAAAAGATATTTTTTGCATGCATGATTTTTAGTGATTTTTTTGAAATTTTGCCGAAAAATTCGCATATTTATGAATATTTGATATATGTAAACTGACACGATTTAAAAACGCAAAAATACTTTTACAGATGGTATCTCCTAGATCTGGCAAAACCGATGTATAACCATGTAAAATTGTAAATGTTAAAATTGTTAATATAACAGGAAAGGAAATGACCATCAAAGCCACGAATAATGACTGAATGGACGTCAGATTATGCCAAAATGCACGTAGAGTCAAGAGCCTGGTATGGAACAAGACGAGGACAGCGAACCTCGTGTTTTCATAGGCGATTTATCACCATGTCGCGATGTAAAGACCGCCCGCGATTACCAACCATAGCATTTGCTGTGGACTGAGCCGTCACAAAGCTGTTGCGTTAGTGACGTTGACGTATACAATTATGTTGACGTACAGTTGTTTCACGCAACTGACCGGGACGTGGCTGGTATGAAAATGTTCCCGTGTCGTTTACACGTTTCATAAACCTAAAAACCGTCGATTCGGCTACATTCAAGCGACTACCTACCTTCATTTGCGAAACATCGCCAATCAAAACCCCCAAAACTCGGTTCCTTTTTCGCAAAGTAAGCCTCATCATTTTGTACACAATTTCCTTTCGTTGTTCTCGTATGTTTTCAATAAGTAAATCAAAGTGGCAATTTGTACACAAAAAATCTTAGTGATTTAACACGTGGTCTGAATGCACGAGACACATGAGCATTTGGTGATGGGCAGTTCAGATGTCCGGATAGTTTACAGAAAACACGACAAAATCACTGGTGCGTAAAGCATATGCATTGCCTCATACATGTCCCCAAATATGGTGCCGATCGAGGCAATAGGAAAGGAATGGTTAATGAAAACGTGTTTTGCGTTTTTAAATCGTGTCAGTTTAGTTCTATCAAGCCTTATAAAAGGACTTGCTCACTTTGTATATGTAAAACTTTATTTACAAAATAGAATTGGGCATTTTAATGTCATTTTTCTGAATCAAAGTGCATTAAATTATATTCTAGGGTGTGGTTTCCATGGCAACATATCTTGAAAAGGGGGTTTAAATGGTATTTTAGGAGAAAGAGCTTTTGTTCACTAAGTCCTGGATGTAGACTGACAATTAATGTTTTAGATTGATGTTTAGACATCCATCTTTACTTTTTAGAATAGTTATGCAAATTAGCTAATTTGCATATGCATTATACCGAAGAATTAATTAGAATAATCAATTTAATTAACATCATTTTTCCCAAGTGCAGCTGGAAAATCAGATGTAGCTCTCATAGTTCTGAATATATTTTAACACTTTTGGTATCAAAATAAAGCCTGGACATTTCTCTTTATTTTCCAACGCAGTAATGCAAATTAGCTAATTTGCATAAGTTTGATTTTAAAGATTTAAGTAGTATTTTTCATGATTATTTTGCAATTTCTATTAAGAATAAAACAGAAAAATAAGCTATAGCTAATAAAGTTGGTGGTGTACAGTTACAATTTGGATATCAAAATGAAGCCTAGACATTCATCATGGTTTTCAGTGATGCAAATTAGCTTATTTGCATATGCACATTTTTAAAAAAAAAATACTTATAAATATTTCACCAATTAGGGAATATCTCATACACACAGCGTTTTCAAACTGTATGGAAGGACTTTATCATATTTTATGTAACATTACATGACAACAAAATAATTAAGCATTTTGAGGCTTTTTTTACAGAATTAGTTTGAATTACGATACCGAAGGCTTAGTGCAAAAGTATTGTGACTATGTTTTGTAAAAAAATGCAAGAGAGGGGAAAAATAACAAGTTTCGTAAAATTAAACATTTAAAACATTTTTGGAATTCTAAATAACCTTTTAATTATACAGATTTCAAACCCAATATTAGAACACACTAATTGTATTCTTTCTTAGGCTTCAGAAAATTATAAAAAGGAAAATTCTCAAAAATGCATTTACAATAGTTTTGCATTAGGCCTGGATATGCAAGAAGGTGTCGTTTCCACAGAAACATGTTTTCTTTTAATTTAAACGCAGTTGGGTGTAGCAAAAGAAAAAGCTATAACTCACCAAGTTCTTGGTGTAGACTTACAATTTGGGTATCAAAATAAAGTCTGTCCATCGTCTTTTTGGCATGTATGCATATAAGCTAACTTGCATTAGCTATATTTCAAATGAATTTAAACAATTAATTTTGACCCTTTTAATGAAATTGACTTTAATTTGTGAATACTTCTGAGATAAACAATGAATTTAAGATTCAAATTGTATAATGACTTGGTTATATTGAATATATCATGCAGCCCTACAGTCAAGTATTAATAGTTTGTATATTAATCTTTTTATAGTATTTTGCTTAAATTTAGTAGGTACATCCCACAAACAATCACCATTTAGCACCAAAATATATGGTATGAATGTCAAGGTCATAAACCCAGGTCCGAACAATTGCCCTAAGGTTCTGCATTGATACAACAGTGTTGCATCCTGTGAAATGGAAATTGTGCAATTTTTCTTTATTGAAGGAAAGATTAATGGGAAAATAAAAGAATATCTTTAATTTACTTAATAAAACCTTTCAGTCTTTTCCTTGTGTTTGATAGGGTTTCTCGTAAGAAGAATATTGAATGTGTTCTTCTCATGCAAATCTCCAACTTGATTACCCGATATTGCTTTCCTGTATGATGCCTACAATCGTTTATGTCACAAGTCCATGAAGTGCAGGTGTCAAAGTGATACATTACAATATCATGAACCTCGTAATCCTGGCTTTCTCTCAAATGTTGGTCAGACTTCAACTTCTTGCCTCTCTTAATCTGAATTTGTATGTCTCTTATGAAATTTATCCTCTGTCTAAGACTAAAAGCATATTCAGTCTCAGTTACAACACTCATAATGCTGTATTCTCTTTCAATTTTGCTACAATATTTCAACTATTCATGATTTCTTGTCCAGGTTTGGAATACAACCCCTACAAGTAGAACTTTGATTGAGTCCTCTCAGATCAGTAGTAATCTTTTATAGGTACTGTGATTCAAATGACTCTACTTTTTGACGAAGCAATTGTCACACTCATAGTCTTCACCGTCTACTAACTTAACAATAGTCTCAGAAAAATCTGTTTCTTTACATTGTCAGACACTGTCATCTCTCTAGGACCTTTTATCCCCATCCCTTCTTTCATTTAAGAAAAGGAATCTCCATTCATCTGAGCCGCATCATAGTCCTGCTCAGACCATTACTTGGCCGATCGATCCCCTTCTCTCTAAAAATATGAAACTCTATGATTACTCTATGATCTCTAATATCTTTTATAAGAATTAGTTTGATGGTCGAGACAGAAAAATAAGTTAAAGGTGCCAATTCTCCTGCCTCATACAGCCGATTGTCTTCTCCTTTCACACAGAATGACTTCTCCAACTGTATACGTAATCCATTGTTCCTTGAAAACGGTCATACTCTTGACATGTTATAAAATTCCTAAAAGCACCAGTCTTGTCTTTGCACATAACTTCACTCACTCATTTTCAAGTTTCATATTTAACTTGCAGGTGCAGAGGCAATGACCACTTCAATGTGCTGCCTTCCAGCTTGCTGTCTTGCTGCACATGTATGGCTGTTCTCACTCCCTTCTTCCATTTACTTTGTATAGCCGAGATAGCTCAGTCGCTAACGACCGAGTCTATAAATTCAAGGGTATTGAGTAAGAATCCCTGCTTGGCCTATTTACATTCTGACATTTGTCTCTCACCAATGGGTGCTAATCATCTTTGTGAGAAAGCAGTTTGAAGCTCCGATTCGATATTGTGGTAGTACTGGTGGAAAGAAATACCTGAAATCCATGCAAAGGTGCTCCAGCTGCTATATGACCATAGCAGTTCAAGTGGTGTTAAACCGCAATCAATCAATACATCAATCCAATTGTTCTTTTCATATGGGTGTTACATTTCTTTCTTTAAGACCCCTCTCTGACAGTTGCTTCCATTTCATCTAAGTCCTCCCTCATCTGCGCGTACCTGTGACCTGCATGTTGTACTCTGTTTTATTGCCCAATTGGATCTCTTAGCATGTCCATACCATCTTATCCTCCTTTCCCTCAAGAGGGGTTTCTAAGTCTTCGAGACCATGCTGTTTGCGTAGCTTGCTTGAGCTGGTATTGGAGATATCCTGTGGTTGTATGTTGTTGATCTGAATAATTATTGTGGTGTCATTTTGCTTCAGGCGTTTTAGGTTAGGCTTGGAAAGGTCTCGCTTGCGTTAATCCTGACACTTCTTACGTAGTTTGAGTATATTTTGTCTCCTGTTTGGTAGGAAAGGCAAAGATTGTTATTATTTTCTCAAAAGCCATTCCACTTAAAGACCAGAATGCTCTTACCAATGCTGTTGTACTCAATACATGCTTTTTTAGCCTACCTGTATATGTTCTACCTTATCTTATTGAACCTTTGAGGGTCGCAAGGACTGGTAACTTGTTATTGAAAGAAAAACAATGTGATATGATGTACATGGAATTTTTGGTTCAGGTCTATTAGAATTTCAGTTCAGGTCTATTATGTTACTTTTAGATCATGTTTGTATGGAGAGTATATATTGAGGTTACTTCCTTGTGCCAAGAAAATATTCTCTTATCCCATTTTTTGTTTACTTAGGCGAGAGAAATCACCCCTCATATCTTTCTTCACTCCTCCAGTTGCCTTCTATCACTAGATAGTTGGCTTGCACTTTAAGTTTTGTCGTTAACCCAATGTTCATGTCAAGTTGCATACTGGATTGTGATAATTCAATGCCATCCATGCTCTCCTCTTTTGGGTAAATCAAAACAAAACACACATTAATCAGAATTCGTCTTTTTTCAAACACTTTCTTTTTCACAAGAAATCATACAGCCAGACCGAAAGGCACACAAACATAAAAGGGGTACAAACTATTAATTCCAGAATATTTGATATCAAAATATAGCATGATGAAGTCCTTCAACAAAGTCGAATTTGCTATATATCTCATAAGTATTAACAAATAGAAGATAATTTTATTGTATATCATTATTCAAACTCATTTGCAAGATAGCAAATGCAAGTAAGCTAATCTGCATAAGTGATCAAAACAATAAAGATGGGTGTCTAAGCTTTATTTTGATACCCATATACAGAATCTGCACCCAGGACTTGGAGAGCATAAGCTATTTCTCCTGCCCTCTTAACTGTTTTAAGGAAGATAATATTATGTTTCTATGGACCTTCTTGCATACTGTAATTCAAACTGATTTTGTAAAACAGCCTTAAAATGAAAAATTATGTGGTGAACATGAAGTGTTACATAAAAATATGTTTTAGTCCATCCATACAGCTTGAAATCACTGTATGTATCAAATACATGTATTCCCAAATTTGAGATATTTCTTTACTAAAATTATATGTAAAAATATATTAAAAATTATGCATATGCAAATAAGCTAATTTGCATCACTAAAAACCATGATGAATGTCTAGGCTTCATTTTGATATCCAAATTGTAACTCTACACCACCAACTTAATTAGTTAAAGCTTATTTTTCTGTTTTATTCTTAGTAGAAATTGCAAAAAAATCATGAAAAATACTACTTAAATCTTTAAAATCATACATATGCAAATTAGCTAATTTGCATAACTGTGTTGGAAAATAAAGAGAAATGTCCAGGCTTTATTTTGATACCAAAAGTGTTAATATTCAGAACTATGAGAGCTACATCTGATTTTCCAGCTGCACTTGCGAAAAATGATGTTAATTAAATTGATTATTCTAATTAATTCTTCGCTATAATGCATATGCAAATTAGCTAATTTGCATAACTATTCTAAAAAGTAAAGATGGATGTCTAAACATCAATCTAAAACATTAATTGTCAGTCTACATCCAGGACTTAGTGAACAAAAGCTCTTTCTCCTAAAATACCATTTAAACCCCTTTTTCAAGAAATGTTGCCATGGAAACCGCACCCTAGAATATGATTTATTACACTCTGATTGAGCAAGTCCTTCTATAAGGCTTGATAGAACTACATATATCAAATATTCATAAATATGCGAATTTTTCGGCAAAATTTCAAAAAAATCACTAAAAATCATGCATGCAAAAAAATCTTTTTTGACTAATGTATATTAAAGAAGGATGTCTAGGCTTCAATTTGATACCAAAATTGTTAATGTAACCAAGAAACTAAGTGAGTAATAGCTTATTTTTGTATCATATTTTAAAAAAACGACGAAAATTTCATCAATTTTTTTAATTAAATCTTAAAAATCATGCATATGCAAATTAGCTAATTTGCATATGCACATACCAAATTCAAGAACAATGTCTAAGCTTCATGTTGATACCAAAAGTACTGATCTACTATATCTGTAAGCAGAGATATTGATGTTTTATCAACTACTGTCATTTTCTCAAAAGCGCATAAGGGTTGCCATGGAAACGGCGCTGTTTCATATAGCGGGAATGAGATTTTTCTTGGGGGCACCTCTGATTTTCAACAAGTAGGACCTAAGAAACAATTTGGCACCAGTGGCAAAAAGTCTAGGGGGGTGCATGGTAGGCCCCACTGGCCTATGATCAATTTCTGGCAATTACATACAGGTCTCCTGGCTCCAAATTTTGTATTTGTATATATTGAATAGAATCACGACTAGCCTTTGACGATCAATGTTTTCATTTCATTGTTTCATTCCTGCAAGTTATTTGTTATCTTTTGCAATGTCTTTTATAGCATATGTTTAAAGTGACATTTCACAATAATTTTTACACAAATATTACTTTTATTCTATCTGAAAGAGCAAGTTTTCTTATGAAAACTCAAGCCAAAACATTTCAAGCCAAAATATTGAAACGTTTACGAGAAATATATATTTTTGTGCTAAAATTAAACAAATTGTTGTGGACAACAGTTCAGATTTATAAAGAATTTGTCGTTTCTGTCTCAACTTTGAAGGCGCATTTTTCGCATATAAATAACAACTTCAAAAAAACTGATAGCATTTCTACGCATTAGAATAAACAATCTTTGCATCAAGACATGCTTTTGAAAAATGAAATAAATATGAAATGTCACTTTAAGCAATACAAGTAAACTATATTAATAATAACACTTGAAGAGGCACCCACCCTTTATAACGATAGTCTCAGAAAATGATAAGATACATGTAATGCGTTAACAAATGAATTTCAGTTTGGATAGACAAATTCCAAGAAACGTGTATTTATTAAAGACGTCGTCAAACAGTCCACACAAAGCATAACTGAAGTTTTGTCAGAAAATTGACTATACCCTAGGGGAAAGATATATATAAGCAATTCATTTCGCGAGCGTTAACATAAGTGGCAGAGAGGTTAATTGTTCCCTAAATGACAAGAAAGCTTCATAAATCCAAGAACATATAGTGAAAATAATTCCACATGTGTAGGACATAGGAGCGGAAAGTAAAAATAAGATCAGTCAATAAACATATTTGTATTTCAGATGTGCAAATATGTCCATTCGTTATTGTAGAAAAGTGATGTAACGTTGATATGACGAAAATTCAATGCAAAATTAAAATATCAATTTTCTATGGTGAACAGTAAAAATGTATTTTTTCTCTGAACTGTAAAAAATGAGAATCGTATTGATAAAATGTTATCTATCGCCATTGGGGTATCAAAACCTCGTAACTCCGGCTTTGTCAAGCTGTAGTTACGAGATTTTGACTCCCTACCAACGATATCTAATATGTAATCTTTGTACCCGACTCGAGCATACGGTGATGTACATTTATCCTGTCACACGATGTAATATCGACCGTGAAAGGGGGTGCCGTGAAAACAAAAATGTTTCACGGTCAATAGTACCGGAAGTTCCTTTTCACGGTCACTTGCTTTGTAGGAACTATTTTCTTCCAGTACCCGCCTAACGCTTTCTTATAAATAATGTTGCCTGTATTCATATTATTCACAATAATAGCCTTAAAATTGAATTTGTGTCTCATGTAGTTAAAATCGTAAACAAATGTAATTGACTTTAGAAAAGCAACGATCATTATATAGATTGATAATGCAATATTTTGACCATAAATTGTAGAAGAAAGCAGAATGCGAGTTTAACTCCATAACTCTTAGCATGTGTGGTCTGAAAATTGAAATTAAAACCCAATTTATGTAATTTCCTTTTCACTCGATATATTTCTCGGAAATCCCCCATTGATACCCTAAAATTTTTAAATCGATGACGTTTATTTGATGACGTAATAGACATAATGATATAATCTGTGACGTAATTGTTTGATTCCTGGAACGAAATTTGTAAACAATTTTTACAACATGTCAAGTAAAGGGGATAAAACGGATAAATGAAGGAATTTAAAGTGGATTTTCTTAACAGGACAGGCTTGAGATCAGTGGTTAGACATCTCGTTTCAAGAAATGGTAGTTGTGTTGTATTTATCAAGACTTTGAATTGTTACTTTGCACAAACCAACATTCCAAAATGGACAATCTCGAAAAACAAGCAAACATTAAAGATAAACTCAGGATTTAGTGAAATGGATTGGTATGGATTAACAGCGACAAAAGATTGTGGTGTGGATTTTTTTTTCTCATCAAGGTTAGTTATTTTTCCTGTTCAAGTTTGAATTAAGGTGGGTTCACATTGACGAATTTTCCTTACGAATCCTTACGAATTGGACATTCGTAGGCCATTCGTGAACATTCTTAAACAATACGTTAGAATCCGTAAATAACTCGTAAGAATGAAATGTCTTTTTTCTCAATGTCAGCTACTGAATGATGATATAGAGATAATATCTTATTGTTTACGACAAAAAAAAATAAATGACATTGTAAAAAAATCGTGCATACTCATAGATTTCGTTTTCAGTTGTCCATTCGGAAAGGCATACCTAAGTAATCGTAAACAATACTTAAACATTCGTAAATAACTCGCAATATATCGGCGACTATCGCAATGATTCGTGTTCATACGGGGAAGTTTTTTGGCATGTCCAAAATTTTCTCACGAATGTCCACGGATTGAATGTCCCGTTATTCATTCGTAAATGACTCTTAGTGTATCGCAAATCACTCGCAAATCATCCGTGTGTGATTCACGGATATATACGATAACTTTACGAATATAAACGAGCCGGGATGTTTAAAAAAGCGCACATATGGTATGACATTCCGAGAATGGTACTAAAACAGACTAGGCTCCGCAAAAGGCCTGATTAGGGTTATGTTTGATAGAGAAGCTGAAAAGAGGACAGTGTGAGTCCTGGTAAGACCTTGTGTGTATATGCAGAGTCTTATGATGATATACATCATACAGTTGTCGCCACATCGTATGGCACGTGTTTATGTTTTCTTTAACGTTCAATTACATTTGAACAAAACATAAACATTGTGCCATACGATGTGGCGACAACTGTAGATTATAACAGATATGAACGCTATCGTTTGTTATATGTTTTGTTTATGTGTGAATAGTTAGTATATCATTTTGTACATAATGTGAACAATAACAAATATTTGATTTGATTTGATTTGATTGAGAATGTCAAAATTATTGACAAATAAAATTAATGATAGAGAAAATACTATTCAATGTTTTGCTAAACGTCAAATGATTTCTAATTGAATTTGCAAAAGATGAGGACTAAGAGCCCATTTTTTCAATGCATTTATATGCACTGGGGTCATTTTATTCCCAGCTCAAAATTGACGATAAGTCCTTCAAACGTTGTTCAAGACAATTTGGCTTATTTTTTACGGATATAAGATAGAAAAAGTAAAAAAGTAAACGCGCATCGGAGAACAACTTTGAATATAGCAAACATAAAAATATTTCTGGTGTTTTAAATGACCCCACACTATGTATGAGAGTTAATACAGTAGAAACACTTAGGGTTTCTTTCCCAAACGGCAAGATTTTTTATTGTTTCAATTTGAAAGGAGTTACAGACGACACAATTATTGATGTATGAAGTGGAAACTTTGTATGTTATTGAATAGAAAATTCTGAGTGAACAGAAAGAATTGCATTGCTGATTATTCAGCAATTTATTCTTTTCTCACAATATTTTCCAAAACCATGGGACGTCAAAACTAGATTTTGTTTCGGACAGGGTTAATTGTTTTGTTGGTACAACCTTAGCTTATTTCGTTCGTAAGACATGTTGTCTTGTCGAATGTCAGATTTTCAATAACGAGGTTGTCTTTCTTACAACAACAACAACAAAATAATAACAAAGGACTCGTAAACATTCGTAACTAAGTCGGTAATACTCCTATAGATTCGCAAATAATCCGAAAACAGCCCGTAAACTAGTCGTAGAAATACGTAAACCGTCCGTTAAATTCGCTCAAATCGTAACAATACGTGTACCTTTCGGCAATGTGATTACGAATGTCCAATTCGTAAGGAATCGTAAAAAAAATCGTCAATGTGAACCGACCTTTAACAGCCAATCTTATTCTTCGTTGAAATGGACCTTCTTCCAATCCCATCCGCCTAGAACACAAGCAAGCAGTCATTGACTTTACCTCGTAAAGTGTTCTCGCCATTCATGCATTTTGATCTTACAGAAAACAAATAAATATTTAAATATCGGAATGTAACAAGTTTCTTATAGGCCATGCCCACGGACATTTAAAGTCGAAAAAGAAAGTTTTAACCGGAAATATTTTCTTTGGCTCAATAACCGTTTGCAATATTCGTCATTTCAGAAGTGGTATTTCTGGCAAAATACTTTATTATTTCCATTTCACGAAATCTAAATGAATTTTGCTTCTTTTACTACGAATCCGTTTGTGTAACAGGATAAATAGAATAATAGGTTTTCCGGCTCGGCTCCGGAATTTATTGGGTTCGTCTTCGACTCAACCAATAAATTCCTACGCATTGCCAGAAAAACTTTATCCATTTCAGGCAGTAACCTATTATTTTATATTTTCACGGTCACTTGCTCTGTCGGAACTATTTTCTTCCTGTACCCGCCTCACGCTTCCTAATAAATCATGGTGTCTGTATTCATATTGTTCACAATAAAAGCCTTAAAATTGAATTTGTGTCTCATAATCAAAAACATAAACAAATCTAATTGACTTTAGAACACCAACGATCATTGTATAGATTAGATCTAATAATGCATTATAATTTTGACCATAAATTGTAAGAAAGCAGAATGCGAGAGTTTAACTCCACAACTCGTAGCATGTGTGGTCTGAAAATTGAAATGAATACCCAATTTATGTAATTTCCTATTCCCTCGATATATTTCTCGGAAATACCCCGTTGAGACCCTCACATTTTAAAATCGATGACGTTTATTCGATGACGTAATAGACATTATGATGTAATCTGTGACGCAAATTTTCCTGGAACGAAATTGTAAACAATGTTTACAACATGTCAAGTTAAAGGATAATTTAAGGGATAATGCTATGTTCCCACTATCACGATTGGCGCCACGATTGAAATCGTAATCTAAATCGTGGCTCTCGTATCAGATCTTCTCAGTTCTTCAGGTCGATCGTGGTAATCGCATTAATCGTAGAAAACTTTTTGGCAGCCAAAAAATTTTCTACGATTAACACGATTGACTTTCAGTCGTATTCATCGCATCAGAACTTAACAAATCGTAACAATTCACATCAGACCATATCTAATCGTATTTCACAATCGCGCTGATCGGGACTTGGCAAATCGAAATATGGCTATGTCTCGTGGAACTCTATATTCAAACTTTCAGTTTTTAACTTCATCACAATCATCAGTTATCATATTCTCTAACTTCTGGATCGTGTAGCCCAATCACCCTTTTTTGAAATTCCACTGCCTTGTGGGGTGAAATGAAAAACGGCTTTAGAAGCTTACATTGGTTCTTGGCATCTAAGGTTGCTGTGTTGCGAGATGCACGAGGTTGTTCTACACCTGAACAGTCTACTTGGTTCCTCTATGCTTCTTGAATAAAATTACGGTTAACATTCTCGCCGTCTGTCTCAATGGGTATCGTTACCTGGGTAGGTTGTGTAGAACCACTGCTGCCTCTACTATATCCTTTACAGTGTCAGGCTTCTGCTCTAGAGTCCCAATGAGACACCTTAATTTTTTAGCTGACATCCCAAACGCGTTTTCAACCACTCGAAGAACCCTTGATATTCTATATTTGAATATCCTTTCCTCTATAGACAAGTTATTCCTACTGTTGTTTCATAAGGTAATACCATAGAGCAAAAGCGTTGTCACCTTAGGTGACAAGTGGCACTCACTGATGATCATCCAGGTTTGCGGTCATTTGACATGGTTCTTGAAGTCCTATGGATCTATCTTCTAGTCCATTTAATAGCTCCGAATCCCCAAATATCTGAGCGTCCGATATGTGTCCTTTACCCCCAACCTCGTCACAGACAAACTTGTAATCTGCATCGACTAGAGCCAGAAGTGGAATCGAAAAGAACTCCCTAAAATGTTATAAAAGATCCCATGTTGTGGTGGCTTCTTGATAACGCCTTGTTTTCCATCTACAGCTCTTTTTGCAGGTGGAATGTTCAATCTCACTTCGAACTGATTAGCTAATATTTTCAATGCTTGAGAGAATAAATGTAAATTGAATAATCCGTCTTCGTATGCCATCACAATAGCATGACACACTTCCGGTACCACCATCGATATACTTGATACACCACACCTGAATGCATAAGCAAGGGATCGGTTGTCATCTCCAGTTTCGAGATGGATCAGCGTCACCGACAATTTAAGACCAAATGTCATAGGTTTCCTGAAACAGATGGCATCCCTTTCGATGTATGGAGCAACCTTCTTGTAAATACACTTCTTAGAAAGACCTCGTGTAAGCCGCATATAATTATGGAACGCCGCTGGATCTGCAAATCTTAAATGGATGTCTGAGAGTGTGGAATAATGTCCATAATGTAGCACCCTTTCTTCTGTAAGCCATAACCGCACACAACACTGTCTGTTTGCAGCACGTTTCCTAGGTGTTGTAGATGGCTTTGTTCCTCGTCTTCATTTGTGACTATATAACTATATAAAAGCACAGTAAATGCTACATCTTGTTCTGTTCTTTCTGTCATATTACTTAATACTATGTCCTCTCTGTTGTAAGCTAAGACTTAAAAAGACACATTTTGTATTTGTCGGGCAATATTTATGCCCCATCAGATTCCAATAGTAGAGCCAATCGCGACACTCTTTTTGGATCGTACTGCCACAATTGTACCTGGTCTCAAGTGAGCGCATCGGGTCAGAAAGAACTTATCGGAACGTATCTACGCGTGTTTTATCGTCTCAAGTCGACAAGCCTGATCTTGAAGAACGCATCGGACAGTATCAAATCTTACACAATCGTATATGAACGTCGATAAGATCGTATCAGGTCGCCTTCCGTGGATTTGAATAATCGTATAAAATCGCAGCAGGTCGCCTTAGACCGCAATAATTCTCATCGCAACGTATTGAACGCAAAAATGTCGGTGAAATGCAACGATAAGTTACGACTGGTCAATCGTGGCATTCGTAAAAGAACGCACGACAGTGGGAACATAGCATAAATGTTGGAATTTAAAGTGGGTTTTCATAACAAGAGAGGGTTGAGATCAGTGGTTAGACATCTCGTTTCAAGAAATGGGTGTCTTGTTGTTTTAATCAAGACTTGTAATGTGCTACTTACCACAACACAACATTACAAATGGACAATCTCGAAAAACAAGCAAACATTAAAGATAAATTCAGGATTAAGGAAACCGGATTGGAATGGATTAACAGTGAAATGGGTTGTGGTGTGGATTTTGTGTTCTTGTCAAGGTTAGTTATTTTTCCTGTCCAAGTTTGAATTAACAGTTAACCCTGTTCTTCGTTGAAACGGACCTCCTTCCAATCCCACCCGCCTAGAACACAAGCAAGCAGTCATTGACTTTACTTCGTAACTCGCCATTCATGCATTTTGATCTTACAAAAAACGTGTAAATGTTTAAAAATCGGAATGTATTAAGTTTCTTTTAGGCCATGCCCACGGCTATTTTAAGAAGAAAAAAGTTTTAACAGGAATTATTTTCTTTGGCTCAATAACTGTTTGCGATATTCGTCATTTCAGTGGTATATCTGGCTAAATATACTTTATTATTTCCATTTCACGAAATCTAAATGAATGTTGCTTCTTTTATTACGAATCCGTTTGTGTAACAGGATAAATAGAATAATAGCCATTAATAGGCTCACCTAATAAATTCCTACGCCTTGCCCGAAAAACTTGATCCATTTTAGGCAGTAACCTATTATTTCATATTTGTGTAAGCATTTCTAGACGAATCATTATGCCCAGTGTTCATGTGATAATATTGGTGCAATGTGATATGATAATCTAAATAGAAGTTTTGGAATATTAGTAGACAGATAATCTTTATTACCTTCATAATGGAGAGAATTTGTTAACAATACATGAATTAACATAGAACATACATAATATCAGATATAAGTGTAATAAAAGTGTTTCTCGGTTACAATAATAAGCAAGCGTCTTGCTTAAGGCTGACCAACTAGCAATTTCTCTTACCTCGCTAGATGTTTTTCATAAATGAACTCTGTGTCCACTCACCATATTTTGCCTAGCCAGGCACAAATTGCAAAAAAAATATATATGTTTTATAATTTTTTATGTAATCTTTCCTTTTCTCGCAAATTTTCCCAAACTAGTTCTACAAGGGTCGTCAAAAGTAGGTGTTGTTTTGTAGCGGGCATTTCATGATGTTACCAATTAGTGATTTGATTTCATAGAAATAAAACCTTAAAATAAAAGTAACAAGTATTTGGTGTTGTATGCAACACATAAAGTCCCCTACCGGCTTCACATTGACTCAATATGGTAATCAATAATAGATTAAGATGAATAAGTTATTGCAGGATCCATTTTTTGCCATATTTTCACTATTTCCGTTACCATAGCAACCGCACTTTTCGTCAAAGAACAAAGATAAAATGATGTGCATAATCTACACATTGCCATCTAGTCATATACCAAGTCTCATCAAATTAGCTTGCTTACTTATTAACTTATCGCAGGATCCAATATTTTTTGCCATATTTTCACTATTTCCGCAACCATAGCAACAACAATTTTAGTCTAAAAACAAAAATAAAAGGATGTGCATAATCTACACATTGCCATAAAGTCATATACCAAGTCTCATCAAACTAGCTTGCTTAGTTATTATCTTATCGCAGGATCCCATTTTTGGCCATATTTTCACTATTTCTGTAACCATAGCAACCTCAATTTAAGTCGAAAAACAAAAATAAAATGATGTGCATAATCTACACATTGCCATCTAGTCATATGCCAACTTTCATCAAAAACGCTTGCTTAGTTATTAAGTTATCGCGGGATCCAGATTTGAGCGGACACACGGATGGACGGACGGACGGACAGACGGAGGGCAAACCTATAGTCCCCTCCGGTGTGAACACCGGTAGGGGACTAATAAAAACAGCATGGGCAGTTACAAATAATTGTGCCTTCCAAGAGACTATCGAATAAATTGAGTTTTTCATTATATTTCGTCTTTGATAAAACATGTAACATTATGACTTACTACCTTGGGTTCTTTACATTTGCATCCATTATGCTAGGCTATAGATCTACATATTTATTAAGGAAAAATATGATTTAAAAAAGTAGTATCTATTCAGACTTTCCTATTTACCCTTGTTTAGAACGATTAGAAAATATGTTTAGCTATATCCCAAATGAAGGTCATTGTTCGCAAAGTAAGCAATCAACTTTCGGACATCACCTCTATTTGCATACTGTCTGCTGTGGTGTTTGGTCAGGAAATTACTCTTGTTCTCTCCATGATTATATTTGGTCAGATATTTTTCTTCTCTGAGTTAAAGATAGCAACAAGACTAATCTAGCACGTGCTGTGTAACTAGATTAGATAATAAGAGTAGAGAATCGTGTCTTGACCAGACGTAGACAACAGGAAAATCATACTCCATTAGTAATCTATTATCTAATTGTCTGTGAATGAACCCAATCATAGAATAAGACAATAAGAATAAGTACAACGTACAAAAAGTCACATTTGTCATCACATGAGAACTGCGAAACCACTTAGGGCCTGTCTCCACTAGGATGCCGATCACTTGCCGAAGGGATGCAGATGAAAAAATAGCTAATTTCAGGAAGCATTCGTGATGAAAATGGGCGTTTATTGACCTTCGCGATCCCTTCGGCATTGATACGCGGAATGGTATGCGAATGGTTGCCGAAGACATGCCGAAACCTTACCGAAGTATGCAGATCCAATGCGGAAGTTTGCCAATCGGTTCAGGATTATTAGCCGAATGATTCCTGATCACACAGAATGGCTGCCGATCACATGCAGAACATGCGGAAGAGTCTAAAAATCAATGCCGATATGTTGCCGATGTTAATTCCTAGCTACATATAGTCCACAGTCGAGTGATATATTTTCAGTTCACGCAAATTATGGCTGTGAGAGATATAAAATTTGCTTTGGCTCTACAGGTTGCAATGATTGGTTTGGTCCTACATTTACGTAGGCGGCGAAGCCGACGATGTCGGTGATTGGTTCGTCGAAAGAAGGTTACAATATGGCCAATATAATACATAAATGCAAGAATTGCGGGGCGAAGATGTGTCATCATTAAAGGGGTACATATGTATTTGAGAATCACCCCTATAATGTTTGACGACATACTTTGGCGTCTTGCGCCTTGCGTTCAGGACAGGAAAACGAGTTTCCGCAACGCCATTCCAGTTGGCCTTGAGCTCGCTGTGACATTGAGATACACGGCAACCGGAGACTGTTATGCTTCATTAGCCAATGACTTCCGTATTGGCAAGCAAAATATAGAATTGTACCAGAAGTGTGTACTGCACCCCTTGATCAGTATAAAGACGAGTACATGGCTATTCCAAGTACTCCCGAAGAATGGCGACAAGTGGCCACTCAGTTCGAATGAAAGTGGAATATGCCCCATACGTTCGGTGCCTTCGATGGTAAACACGTGGCAATTAAAAAGCCTTTTTGGTTCGGGTAGGTTGTACCATAATTACAAGGGCTTCTTCAGTATAGTCCTTTCAGCGTTGATTGGTAACATTTATAACTTCATTTGATGTGATCTAGGTTTGGGATACATGTCGGATTGCCAAATACAAATGTATTCAATGACTCTGATTTGAAAGAGTGCATGAATGATAATTCGATCGGTTTCCCACCACCATCGCCAATCACCAATGGCGACAGGGACATGTCTTACTACCTAGTTGCAGATGATGCATTTCCTATGAGGACCAATCTGATGAAGCCATATATGCGAAACAACCTCAGCCATAGTCAAAAGGTTCTCAACTACCGGCTCTCAAGATCTAGAAGAATAGTTGAAAAATGTTTTTGGCATTTTGTCAGCTAGATGGCAGTGCTTGTATTGTTCCCGAGCCTCCAGCTGCTCGCTCTTATATGTTTACGATTATCCACCCATTTGGTGAGAGACAAATGTCTGAAAGGATATTAGCCGCAGTCGGGGATCGAGCTTGGGAGTCCTTGATTGACGTCTGACGCACTACCAACTGCGCCATGGCCGCGGTCTGCATCACACAAAACGGTTCAGATAAATCATGTCTGTAGCAATCTTGAGGTCCAAGATCACAGTATGCGTAGATATTTTAAATAAAGCCCCCTTTTGTGAAATTGTCAGATTTCAAAACCTCTGAAAATAATCACAAGATGAGACTAAATACTTCGTATGAAAATCCAAATTTATCCATAAATGTGGTGGGAGCTGTGTTTATATGATGTGGACACACGTACGTAGAGACGGACAGACAGACGGACAGAGAGCGTAAATACCAATATGTAATACGTCGACCTTCGGCAACCTTTCCTGGACCGTTCGGGATAATCCAATGAATTTAATGCAGTTAGATAGGGTCCGATGAGTTGCAGATGGTCCCGAAAGGTTCCCGAAGGTTTCAGGAAGGGATGCCGACGATCCCGAAGCTATCTCGAAGCGTTCCCGAACTAAAAGATCGGCGTCCAAATTTCAAAATTTTTAAAATTTGGATGCCGAACCTATTTTGATCCCGAATGGTTCCCGAAGTATTCCCGAAGCATTAAGATGGCTTCCAAGAGGGTTGAGGGAGGGTTCCAGATCATCCCGAAGGTGTGCCGAAGCATCCCGATTCTGACATTTTTTCGATCGGAAACCCTTCGGCAACCCTTCCGCGTCCTAGTGGAGACGAGGTCTTATTGGAAAAAGAAATATCGCAGTTCGAATCAAAGGACAGTTTGACCGTACTTCTTCCTTTCATCGATAAAAGAAATCGTGTGCCCTAAAACTTTGGTTTTGGATCTCTGTTAACCATTTACAAAAGCAACAAAATCGTAGACAGTTGGAAATTCAAAGGATTTTCAGACGCTTGATTATTAGTTATAGTTTACTTGATGTGATTTATTTTGTAGGAGATTATAGATGAAATCTTGTTAAACATTTGTGTTCTTCGACAGTCAACAATTGTGTCATTGTGGGAAACTATTGATGGCACTGTTTGGGAGGTACATCGATAATCAGACTCCAGACACCAACTCTTATTTACAGTCTGTCTCCTTTGTCGTTTGTTACGGAAATTACCCGTGTTTCCATCTTGATAATATTTGATCAAGAGAGGATATTCCTTTATTCGAGGATGTCTACAAGACTAAATACGCACCTTGTCATACATGGTGGTTTTTCAGCAAAAACCTCGTAACTGTAGCTTGTGACAAGCTGCAGTTAAGATGTTTTTGTTGAAAACCATGTCATTTATATTTTGCCGACTCCATCTAATACAATACTAATCAAAGCGCTGAAAGCGCTGAAGGCCTTGAAGAATTTGAACACATGCAGATCATTTATATTGACTAAGAAAAGACATGGACAGAGCACTGAACCCTGAGGGACGCCTAAGAGAACGGGTAGAGTAGTTGATGAGTGATCATCAATACCTACTCTTTGAGAACGATCCTTTTAGAAGAATTATATCCATCTTGAGATCAGTGGAAGGACGCCCAGCTTATTCAATTTGGATATTTAATTGCTGTTATTTAATTGATGTGATTAACCTTCTTCTTCCTCCGGTTTAGGTCAGGGTTCTTCATATAATGTATATTTGACCTACGATGGGATGAGACAATCACCACTTCCATCGGTTATGTACAGCTAAAAGTCTGTACGGTACAGTTAAAACTATGTATACCCATCAACCGGTTACTTGCTACTGGGTAGGGCCGCAGTATGCTGTGGTAGGGCGACCCTGAGCCCCTGAGCGTAGTAGCATCTGAGACGGCTATAGGAAGGTGGTTCCAAATCAAATGCCTTACTAAAATCCATTTCAAGTATATATCCGCTTGTTGACCATTTTCAAGATTGTCGTATGCTTCTTGGGTAAGGCTAATCGATTGAGATTCACAGGTATGTTTTGCTCTGAAGCCATGCTGGTACTGGCTAAGTAGATTATTCTTATCAAAGTGGCCCATGATGGTTGTTATCAGGATGCGCGCCATAATTGTTGATGCTATGCAGATTAAAGAGATTGGCCTATAGTTGTTGGCTTATACTTTGGACAGCTTTTTATAGACGGGTGCTACTGTTTTACTTCTCTAATCTTTGGGGACAATACCTGTTTCTAGAGAAAGATTGGAGATGACCTTGACAATAGATCAACTGTATATCTTGTAATATTTCTTTACACCTCTGGTAAAATATGTTTTTGGAAAACAATGCGGCATAATTAGAAAATGTACGTTCTGCTCTGTGTTTCATATCTCGTTCAAACAATCAAGATGAAGTAATGGATTGGATAACGATTTATTAAATGAAGTTAAATCATTGCCGACAAATCGTGATGTTATTTCTATATATCTTCACAATATATCATTTAGAACCTTATTAAATCATGAATCTGCCTATTAAAACATAACTATCTAACACATACAAATACATAGATATATAAATAACAAAGTTTTAAGACAGATTAAAGAATAACAAATCGTTACTCAGGCCCGTAGGAACAGGGGGGCTAGGGGGGGGGCTAAGCCCCCCCCCCCCAATGTTGGCCAAAAATGCCGAATTTTCTTAATTTTACACTGAAAATTTTGGGAAAATCAAAAATAGCCCCCCCCCAATATTCAGGACAAGGGCTTTAGCCCCCCAATATGAAATTGCTTCCTACGGGCCTGAGTTACTATTACCTACGGTATTGGAAAACCAAATATTTCAAGTGTGTATCCGTGTATCGGTAATCACTGACGCGTTCTGTGTGTTCCGGTAATTACTATGCGTTCCATGGTGTTCCGGTATTTCTATGGATCCAATAGTTCTTTCGCGGGGGAAAAACGAACATTTACGGAAAATTTTGCAATGAACGAGTTTCTTTAAATATTAACAAGGTGTCAAACTGTCACAAGATACGCCCGTAACACTGCTTTATGTCGACAGGGGGAGCAGGTTGGTAAAATTTCATAGTCCTAGCTATTTTACTTTTCGAGATATGCCCTGGACAAAAATGAAGTATGAAAAATAACAAAGGGCAATAACTCAAAAATTAGGCCAGGTAGAATTATGGTTCTTTTAAACTGCACCCCCCTTTGATAAGATCTATACACCCATGAAGTTTCATGATCCTAGCTATTATACTTAGAGACATACTCCGGACAAGATTCAAGTATGAAAAAACAACAAAGGGCAATAACTCAAAGAATATGCCAGGTAGAGTTATGGTTCTTGTGCACTGCACTCCCCCTTGTTGAGATCTATACACCAATGAAGTTTCATGATCCTAGCTATTATACTTTTAGAGATATACTCCGGACAAGATTCAAGTATGAAAAACAACAAAGGGCAATAACTCTAAGAATATTCAAGGTAGAGTTGTGGTTCTTGTGCTCTGCACTCCCCCTTGTTGAGATCTATACACCCATGAAGTTTCATGATCCTGGCTACTATACTTTTAGAGATATACTCCGGACAAGATTCACGTATGAAAAACAACAAAGGGCAAGAACTCAAAAAATTAGTCAGATAGAGTTATTGTTCTTGTGCACTGCACTCCCCCTTGTTGAGATCTATACACCCATGAAGTTTCATGATCCTAGCTATTATACTTTTAGAGATATACTCCGGACAAGATTCAAGTATGAAAAACAACAAAGGGCAATAACTCAAAGAATATGCCAGGTAGAATTATGGTTCTTGTGCACTGAAATCCCCCTTGTTGAGATCTATATACCCTGATCCATGAAATTTCATGATCCTAGCTATTATACTTTTAGAGATATACTCCGGACAAGATTCAAGTATGAAAAACAACAAAGGGCAATAACTCAAAAAATAAGCCAGGTAGAGTTATGGTTCTTGTGCACTGCACACCCCCATGATAAGATCTATACACCCATGAAGTTTCATGATCCTAGCTTTTATACTTTTAGAGATACTAGCAATTTTACCCGTCTCGAAATTTGACCTTTGACCTGGATGACCTTGACCTATCCGGGGTTGACCTTTGACCTCGATGACCTTGACCTATCCGAGGCTGCCCTCCACCTAATCCCGTCCCGTAACCCGTAAGCAATCCCGTCCCGTAACCCGTAAAAACGATACCCGTAACCCGTAAAAACATAAATTTGACCTTTGACCTCGATGACCTTGACCTTTCAAAAAATGAACCCCTCAAGCTAATACCCGGGGCCGCCCTCCACCTTCCCTCAAAGTTTGGTGAAGATCGGCCCAAGGACCTTGGAGGAGTAAAGGAACAAACAGACAAACAGACAAACGGACAAACGTTGCTCAAATTATGGTATGATACTCCGGACAAGATTCAAGTATGAAAAACAACAAAGGGCAATAACTCAAAAATAAGCAAGGTAGAATTATGGTTCTTGTGCACTGCACTCCGTAATGATGAGAAGAATGGTCGAAATTTACAAAATCTGCATAAAGAAGTATAGATCTAATCCAGTTCCGATCTACTTTTCATCGCGCAAGAACACTATCTATCTGCGTTCAACGTTTTCACAAGATAAGGCCGACTAGTGATTCTGCACGCCCTGAGAAAAGTGGCATGCTAAATTTGGCATTCTTCAAGGCCAAAAAGCGATCTGTCTGAGCATGGTCCTCCGTATGTCACATTTGAATGATGAATGAATGCACCGGTTATATCCTATTTGTAATCGTAGTTAGTCTTTACGGCGGATAACCTACGTGACTTTTGAGAAACGTTCACATCGAAAAATCGTCCGCTTCAAGTATGTGTGTAATGTTTCAGTAATTACTCTACAGATTTTGACGAGATAAAGGGCGCCGTGCGCGCCTTGGAGGAGGCCATTCCCAGTTTCAACTCAATCTACACCGAATTCGGTGGTTTCTTTTAACTCTCAAAATAAATGCTCTCGCTTGAATGATATAAAGGATTGTGTTTGATAATCAGTGATAATGATCCCCACATACTTGACCCGAATTTTCTTCCTTTCGAAAAAACCTATTCTGGTGCATTGTTAATAGACATGTCCGATTTTTGCGGATGTTGAGAGCGGACACCCGATTTTGGTTCGCTGGGGGTCGTCTCAAACAATTTGAAATTTCGTGGCATCAGTGAATGAGAGAAGTCAGTCCATGGACATATAACTTAAAAAGAAAAGTAACAAAATTAAGGGTGTAACAAGTCTATTTACTCGTTTTCACAATTTCAAAACAGTTTTTGGCTTTTGTAACTCTAATGAAACAGGTCTAGAAACATTGATGTGAAACAAGGAAATTCTAACAACCGACATTTTTCTTTTTTTACATAATCATTTTCAGTGCAATACAAATAAATTAGATTTCAATCAACGTCGATGTTATCGTTCGTGCTAGTTTTAAAACATGTGTCATTTTGAGAAAGTTTTAAGAGTTAAAATATTTACAATAGCCTCAAGGAATAACTTCGGTCTTGGATTTCTTTCAAAAGAAAAAAGACAAACATTTCAGTCTCGCTATGACAATTATGCAAGAGCCATTCGAACATGATAAAAGGTAGCGCATATTCTGACATACCGTCGGTGTAAATGCAAAACCTCGTAGATCTATGTAATTTTTTTGCAATTTTCAAAGAAATCCCCTTGTATGTCATTTTTTTGAAATTTTCAAAGAAATTCCCTTGGTATGTCTGGGGATATTGTTACTTAGCAGTATTAATGACACATTGTATGTGAACATTATGTTCGAATTTCAAGTAAAACCTGTAAGATTCGGAAAAGTTAATAAATTTATTTCAAGATTCCCCTTTAAAGCATTCCCAAAATAATGACATACGAGTTTTTGCATTAACATCGACGATGTAAGATCTCGTTCATTAAACACTAGTTCGGAATTGAATGTCGTTTTAAATAGTAACGGTGTGTAAGAAATGAAAGCTAGAAAAATAGTAACAACCCGAAAAAACATGTGAATTAAATGTACGGTTCTTGACATTGATACTTTTAACACAATGATCTATAACTGTATGTTGTTTGAAAATGCAAGCAATTTTAGTAAACGGGTTATGACCTTTGCAAAAGATTCCAGACGCATAGACGCATAGGAATTTCGTCAACTACCTATCGTCTGTTAAAGGGGGGGGGGCTTTAAACAGTATGAAATTCCTATTTCACATGAAACATTTTTTCATGACTTATACTGGTCATGATGTTACATAGCATATCTCCTACTTGATTTGAGCGATTTCCACGTGTACAATTTAGACTTAGCCTACTAAACTTTAGAAAGGCCATTTGTATTTTATCGCGTGTTTCTGTATATACATGCACGTCGTGGTATAATGCGCCAAATATCAAACCAGGATAACTAACTGTATTTTTATCGACAACGTCCGTTTGTTGAGCGTCTTTATAAAACATGGAAGCATGATATGCGGAATTCTCTGGCTAATTATTTTCGTCTACAAAAAATTGATAGATAAGTATGTATCATAACTCGTATTTTCGAGTCGGCCAACGCCGTGCAGCAGCTAAGAAGACATATAACAAACCCTTAGGCCTATTCTGCAAATAAATCGTATGCGTTTTAGAGTATACGATTTAACTGCAAAATACCCGTTGCATGAAGGTCATAACCATCTAAAAAGATACCTTGTGATGCTATCCTGTAATGTCGAATGTATTTGTGGAAATGAGTCCAAATCATTGAAAAAATGCTTATCTCTACGCCATGTTCGAATAAATATCAATCAGGCTAGTTTAAAGAAACAGCATCTTTTTTGTTTGGCCTATGAAGACACTTCACATTGGCATTTCTTTCAGGTTATAGTACCAAAACGAGTTCCGGTTAAGATTTGATATCCTACATTTCTCACAGAGTTTCTGTGTGTAGAGAATCATAAAATGCCCTACATACAGTCCTGCGCAAAAGCAGACCCACCACTGCTGCACTTTATTGATGTTGATAAATAAGCTCAATTTCGGCGGGATAGCATGTCAGATTGCGACCTTTGTGTACAGGTAAAACTTCAAATAGAGTAGTGTGACATTAAAAATTGAATGTGTAGTTGCGTTTGCTTGAATATATTCCGATGATTTTGGTGCTCACGGCCCCCTTTTCTTAGTACGGAATCAAAGACTTAGACACGTCCTTTTACACTATTTTAGTCATGTGGTCCGAGGAAACGTTTGAGATGAGTTGTTAACACCCAAAGTTGATCCCTTTCATTCTTTAGTTAACTAGTCAATTAAACAGTTGAGTGACACCTTATGATCAGGCATTTTGAGAAGACCCCCTTCGAAAGTCCGCTCTCTGTAGTCCGTCTCCAAATCGGCAAAAATCGGACATGTCTAATAAGACGTATTGCATATTGATCACCGATATTTCCGAAGCCGCAATTGATGCGCAATCATGACAAAAGACGTGGAGTAATTGTGTTTGCGCAACAGTCTGCGAATCATTTTCTTCAGATAAGTCGCAAATACGGTAAAATTTGTAATACCCCCCTTACACAAAGCTCGCGACCTGACTGCGACCAAACTAGTAAAATAGCATTTTCCTTTCGAAAACCGTTTGGTTTTCTTTCAAATTTCCAAATTTCTCTCGCCGACGGTCCGAGGCTCCGCAGTCTTGCGTTCGGTACAATTTTTTCTACGTCCTCAATACGACCCTTTTACGTCAATGGCGTTTCAACAGCGACTGTATTGCGTCCCTACGGCGACCCAACGGTGACCCAACGACGATCATCGTCGACCCACCTGCGACTGTGCTACGTCCTCTGCGTTCTTACAGCGACTCTACGGCAACTATTGCGTTTGTCCGGCGGCTGTTCTGCGATTGTAAGACGACCCTTCTACGTCCTTGCTGCGTCTTTGAAAATGCTACTTTTTTCCAGTAAATTGCATTCTGAGTCTGACCTTCAACGAGTGAAGACGTATATTTAATTAGTTTTAAGTATTCATATTATTCCAAAGATGAGAGGCAGACGAGGCAAACGAGCGGGGCCTCTAAAGTGCTACAAGTTGACCCAGTCGCCGATTCAGATAAATTAAGATATCAATGAAGTTGGACTATTTACCAAAAGGCAAAATTTTATACTGATCCTAAATTCAAAGATTTTTGCAGACGTTATTTTCAGGTGAAAGAATGATTACATTTTTGTCTTTCTTGGTTGAAAACATAGTGTCAAATGAGCATTTTCTTGTAATTTCATCGGCGATTCTACGGTGTCGTTAGTGCGAGTGTACAACGTATATTGCGTTCGTATTACGTCTTTACTGCGATGCTGCTGCGACTATGGCTACTACACTGAGATCCCACGATGATCTAACCAGGACGCAGCAAGAACGAAGAGGTTCTGCGACTGTTTTGTGCATGTCCGCAAAATAGTCGCTGACTGTCTGCGACCTTGTGCGTCCTTGGGGTCCTTGCTACGACCTCGTTTCGTTCCTGCTGCGTCCCTGTCGCGTCCATGGCGACTGTACTGCGTCCTTGGTCGTAGCAAGGTCGCAGTAAGGACGCAGTAAGGTCGCGAGGTATGTGTGAGAGAGGTATTAATAAGGGGGGAATCTTTTTTTTTTTATTTACAAGTGTTGGTTTGAATCTTGTAGGTGTGAAAAACACCTGCAAGATTCGAATCATCGCATGCCACAAAACAATATATTGGAGTTCGATACTTTGTGTATTTACATAAGAATTTTTTGTAAACATTTGTCATAATGTCATGACCGGACTATATTTGCACTTGTCGTCTAGAACTGGTCAAGACACAGTTATCCACTTTTGTCATCTATATATTTTCCTACATTCTGGGTGCTTAATCATTGATATGTTTGCTATAGAAGCTTGGTCAGAAAGCGCCCCTGACCAAATATTACCACGGGACAACACGACTAATTTCCTAACCAGCAAGTACGCAAGTAGATCGGTGTTTGATTAAATATCGTCGTTTTCCAACGAAACCCTAGAAAATGCAGCTGGTTTTAAGCTGCAGTTACGAGATTTCCGCTGAAAAGCGGCGATTTTGTCAGAAATTCTTCTTCTCTACGTTCTAAGATAGCAACAAGACTAATTTAGCACGTGCCTGTGTAATAAGATAGGAAGACAAAAGTAGAGAAGCTTGTCTTGGGCAGACATAGAGGACAGGAAAATCATACACCATTAGTAATCTACTACATAATTGTCTGTGAATGGAACCAGTCATGGAATAAGACAATAAGAATAAGTGCAATGAACAAAACATTCACATTTGTCATCGTATGATAACTGCAACCCTCTTAGTTGAATAAAGAAATATTACAGTTCGAAATTTAGTGAAGTGTGGGTGTATTTCATTCATTTTCATCGATAAAAGAAATCGTGTGCACTAAGAGTTTGGTTTGGATCACTGTTAACCATTTACAAAACAGAAGAATAGTAGACTAATGGAAATTCAAAGGATTTACACACGCCTAACCATTAGTTATAGTTGCCATGCAGTTGTGATTTAGTTTGGGGGAGATTATTGAAGAAATATTGTTCACCAGTTGTGTTTTTCTAATTTCCAACGGTCAACAATTATTTTGGGAAAAATTTTAGGGCACTGTGTGAAGAGTATGTGGATAATCAGACTCCAGACACCAACTCTATTTGCATTCTGATTCCTTTGCTGTTTGTTAAGGAAATTACGCTTGTTTCCTCCGTAACTATATTTGCGGCAGATACAATTTTTCCCCAAAAGAGGAAGGATAAAATACTAATTAAGCACGCACCTTGTCATGTCGTTGCTTTTCCACGAACTCCTCGTAACTGTAGCTTGTTTTAAGCTGCACTTATGAGGTTATCGTTGAATAGCGACGAATTATTGGATGACAAAAGTAGAGAAACGTGTTATGTCCAGGCTTGGTCGACAGAACAATTATATATCAGAGCTATAGATAAGAGGGGTGATGGCTTTTAAAAGTGCGAACTATCTTACAAAGTTAATCAGACCAGGACTATGTTCTATGTACTCATAAGAATCGTCTCATCAAAGGGTTCGGATTTCAAATGACGCTGTAGAATGCATTCCTCAATTTTATACGTGGCTCTGATACCTATTTAGGCGAAGACCGACTTTAACCTTATTCCGGTCAGTGACTTAAAATTACGTTAAAGGTCATTAGGGGTCAACTGGACCCAATACAAATATGCATACAAAATGCAGATACTGTACAGTGATTGTATACTGTCATTTGTCTGTCTGTCTGTCTGCCTGTCTGTTCACCTACCCATCTGTTCCAAATTACAAAAAAAGTATATTTTCTCTCAAACCACAAGGCCTAGAGTCTTGATATTTTGTATTTAGCATCTTCTGAAAGCCCTCTACATATATATGTCAAGATATTGGGGGAAAATGAACTTTTGCCCTATGTTGTTGGGTATCAATTGTCAAATACAGAGTGACCCAAAAAAACGAAACCCTAATTCAAAGTCAAATATTTTAAAGCGTAAGCGAAAAATCATGTTTTTAAATTTGCAGTACTGAAGATACATTTTTTTTTGTATTTGTGTTCCAAATTTCATTTAAAAATATGCATCGGTTCAAAAGTTATAAGCAAATTAATAATGACACTAAAAAACCGATCTGACATGATATTGATTTTGGCGTCTTGTTTGTTCGTGAAAGCGCACTAACGGTCAGCCGTTTAATTCTGTGCCGCTGTACATGTATGTTTCGATTTCCTCAAAATTTAATATGTACACGTGCTGTACGTTCAAATTGAGTCCATTTTTATTTTCACAAATTTCAAGCTTGGTTTGTTTCCTAAAATTAGTCCAGTCTTAATTCTTTCATAGTATACATTTCTGTGGACTAAGATTTAATTTTTTTGTTGAATTTCGTGTTATTTGTAATATATGAACATGTTTTGCATCAAGGTCAGTGTCAGGTCAAATGAAACCTGTAATACTTTCCAATTGAGCGGCGACCGGCATGTTGGTCAGATATTAAAAATAAGTGCCTATGATTATTATTCATGAGTCTATGATGCACTTGGATATTTTGTTTGTATTCAAGTTAGTTACATCGCAGTTCTTCTTTTTAACAGTTTATTTATTAGCAAAAAGGTGAAATGAAAATGTACTATTGTGAATACAATGTTTCAAAATCACTTTTGTATAGTATTGAATATATTAACCAATTGTGAAGCGTCAAATTATTAAATGATTGTAGGCGCGCGCTGCAAAACGAAAAGATCGATATCGTATTAAAATGATTTTCCGGGTATATTCATTTGAAAGCCAATATTTTCAAAAGTAATTGTTATTTTTCAACCAAACTTTTACTGCTAATAGAAAACTGCCGTTGCTATTGCATTTGAAAATTTGGTGGAGAAATATGACATGACACATGAGAAATGTACTTTCAAAAATGGGTTCCGTTTTTTTTTTGGGGGGGGGGGGACACTCTGTAGAGACAAAGAAGGAAACTTTGTAAAATCTAATGCTCCCGGAGGGAGTGTACTAGGGCTTTGAAATTTTGTGTGTAGAATTGTCTTATGGTCCACTGCCGACATACCAAACAATATTGTGGTACAACAACAAAATGGCCCTATGTTGTGGGATCGCAGTTTTTGGTATTGGAGCTCATATAGAGACAAATAATGAAATATTGAACAATCTATTTTTCCTGAACCGTTTGGCCGAGGACTTTGAAATTTTGTGTGAAGAATTGATTCATCACCCTCTACTTACAGACTTCAAATTGTAGTGATAAAAAAAACATTGACATTTCATTTTGGGAAATTAAATTCAATTTTCACAAAGAATGAAATATGGCCCATTTTCCGCTGACAAACCAAATTCCATAGACTTTAAATCAAAGATTGTGTATTCATCAAGGCAGCATGACTTTCAGTTGTCTTCCTGCAATGCACATTGGCTGTATTTTGTGGGTCTGTGATGAGACAGAAGATATCATATATATTCAAAGCCTCAGTGTACTCTAAGGTAAACGATAAAGGACATACTGGGCCTCTTATTATCCTTACACATTTAGGTAAGTAATACACTAGTTCAAACACACCTTATTTTAATAGTGTGTATGACAGAGTACATTACTAGTTCAGTTAAAACTGAACAATATCATCATTTCTTCAATATTGCCCATATAATCCAATATGGGGTCCAGTGGACCCCAACTAGGGTCCAATGGACCCCAAGCTTCTTTTCGGCTATAGTATGAAACCCATTCAATGTAGATGGAAAATATTTTATGCCAAGAATCATCGATGGACTGGTATAGATTACATAAAATACAAATCCTGTAGCTTTTTAAACAACACCGTAGATATACCCAAAATACCCCTTGGGGTCCAATGGACACCAAAAGTCCGGAATAGGGTTACCAAGTGCGTTGGTTTTGTTATAGTTTCTTATATAGGCCTAGGCTATGTTTGAAACTTTGTTCTTAGGATGTTTGTTTTCCTTAATTAGTTTATTATTCCTAATAACATAGAATAAATGTGAAAAGCTGTTTACGTTTAATTTCCCTAGTACGTTTAAAGAAACCCAATGTTCTTTAGTAACTAGCAGTATAAGTGTTCATTTTGATTTTGTGACTTTAGGAACCACACATACCACAGACTATTTAAACATATCGTCGGTGTTATTGCAAAACGTCGTATCTCTAACTTTAATCAAGCTGGGGTTGCGAGTTTTTGTAATACCACCGACGATATATTTTCGTGTATATTCTTCAGACTCTATCTTAGAAATATTAATAAGCGACCTGTCTGAGCAAGGACCGTCGTTTTCGAATGTGAATAATAAATGGCTGCACTGGTTATACCCTATTTGTACCCGTATTTATAATTTGTACTCGTAGTTAGTCCTAGTTATAGACCACTTGACTTCCGTTTTAGTCATATGAGACAAGGAAAGGGGGGGGGGTCTCACCCTATCAGAAATTGCCATAGGGTTGTGCCCACGCTCCGAATTTCATGAAATTTGGTATGAAGTTAGTATTCTTTATTCCCAAAATGTTTTTTTAAAAACCTTTTCTGGAAAATATTTTTTTAAAAATTTAAAATTTTTTGCTTAAAAATGGGGGGGTATCCTAACTTAACAAGGCCATATACACCCAGCTTTGTCGTATTCGAGCCAAATTGTCCCCAAAAATAATGTCTAATAATTTCTCATCATGTATAAACCAGAATGGTATATATTACTCAACAAAAAACAACTTTCTAGAAGATTTTGTATGACCTCATCGCCAATTTCTTTAGTTTTTAAGTATTTCGACCAAATTCAGGTCTTAATTTAACCTAGTTCCAGTTTTTGTCAACCTATGAAATTTACATAAAAATTGCCCTTATATATGCCCATGCTTATGGTGAAATATGAAGAAATAATAAAACCGGTAACAGTGTTGTTTTATATGCCCCCGATAGGGAGGCATCATAAATTTGACTTGTCCGTCCGTCCGTCCGTCTGTCCGTCTGTCTGTCCGTCTGTTTGTCCGTCTGTCCGTCATTCCGTCCAAAAACTTTAACATTGGCCATAACTTCCTAATTACTTAACATATTCGCTTCATACTTTACCACAACATTCCTTGGTACATTACCTTTCTGTAGGCACATACTTTGGTGACCGTGACCCCTGGATGACCTTGACCTTGAACATAGATTGGCCATACTTTAAAATCAAAGCGGTGTCGGGGGCATTGTCATCTTACAGTGACAGCTCTTGTTTAATTTAAGTGTAAAGGGTCCAGATTTCTAAGAATGTAAAATCTAAGATTTTCAAATACATTTGTAAATAGTTCATTATGCTTTGTTGTGTCTTTATTTAATATAACCAACTTACACATGGCATTAATTTTAACTTTTTTTTCACACAAAAACATGATTTTAAAGAATAATGGGCACATTGTCGTACCCCACCCACCAATAATATAATGGAAGAAAAAATCCT
The DNA here is from genome assembly GCA_963680895.1 of Fragum sueziense. Lineage (NCBI taxonomy): Eukaryota > Metazoa > Mollusca > Bivalvia > Cardiida > Cardiidae > Fragum > Fragum sueziense. Next base: position 5,327,822 of record OY804608.1, read on the forward strand.
AAACAGCAGAGTAGATTATAAAATGTGGGGATGAAAAATAAAGGAGATGCATAATGTTACATATTTAATCTATTATGTCACCCTTTTTAACTTTCCTTTGTGGCTTATCAGCACTTAGACTACTAGACTGGTACCCAGCCCCTAGATCTATCGATCTTAAATGGGGACTGGTATTTTATAAAATTTTACGTATATAATCGTCTGCTAACCATGATCAAAATACGCCACTTCCGCAAATACGTAAAGCGTTTCGCAGACGCTGAAGAAAGCTTGCAGACGACGAAAGCTAGATAAGCTGATACGGTTGAATGCGCGGACCAGCGATAAAGAGAATGAGTTAACTCTTTCCGAAACAAGTTCTGGTATTGGCTTCCCTAGTAGAAAGGGGTTGCGGAAGCATTGAGGAAAAAAAGGGAAAAAATGATCAGCATTTTATCATTTGGCTCTATGTTATCCATGTTATTTTGTACACCGAATTGTAGCATAGATCAACAGCAGTTTTGTCTCTGCAGCAGCTTTGAATTTAGATCAGTCTATTTTTTTCTTGTTTGGGGGAGGAAACGCATATCGTCGGTGTTAATGCAAAAGATCGTATCTCGTTTTTGGAAAGTTTTAAGGGGTAGGAAGAACTTTAAAACTTTTTCCGGAACTGAAAGGTTTTACTTGAAATTCGTACACAATGTTCACATAAAATATGTCATTGATACTGATAAATCAAAATATCCTAAACAGTGGCGGATCCAGACGGGGGTTCGGGGGGGTTTCGAACGAACCCCCTCAATAGCCTGATTGTTTCATTTTCATGCAGAAATTCAGTAAAAATTGCAAAAAGCTAGGAAAACGACCCCCCCCCCCCTTCTGTATGTCCAAAGCCCCCTTTAGAATGTCCGAACCCTCTTCACAGAAATCCTGGATCCGCCGCTGCCTAAAACCTGAAAGAATAATCTAAATCGGACATATAAAATTTTATTTTGAAAATCGCAAAAATGAACATACGAGGTTTTGCATTTAGGCTACATCGACGACATTGTGGACGCAATTAAAAGTAAAAAAAATGTTATTAGTGGCAGTTTGGTAGGCCTATAAAAATTTCCTTGTTGACAGGAGAGAGGAAATGAGAAGTATTTTTTAATTCATATAGGCCTACATTTCCTAACTTCACAGCTAAGAATAAGACTTGATCAAATTGTCGTTTTCAAATTATGGAAAAAGTGCTTCGTCTTTTCTACCTTTTCTAAAACATATAGTTTTGTGCATCAAACCCCTTTGTTTAACAATTCTAAAATTGTTTTTTTTCTTTTTTAATCATAATTTCATCAAAATTGTTTGGCTTCAGTATAGAAAAGAATCACTTCACGAGATTCTGAGTCGGGAATAATAGGTAGTTAATTTGTATTAAAATTATCTCGCAGTGGCATCAAGGACAAGATATATGTTCACACTTCAGTGTTAAGAGATAAACATATGGTAAACTACTTTTTAAATTTAATTGTTTATCTAATAATTGGACACACTCTGTTACAGTACATGAAAGACAGATAGTAGCGTATGACAAAGGATCAGATCGATTTTATTGCCCTTAACCCATTCCCACACTTTGACTCTTTCTAACTCCACACTGGAGTTGCAGACGAAAAGTTACATTGCTATCAAAAGCGTAAAATGTGTGTTATATAACATAAAATTTTCTTTCTGGGTAGAAAACATTTTCGGAAATGAAGAAAATAATTCCAAAATGTTTTACGCGGTCTTTCTCTTTTGGGGCGCCGAAATTCATTGTTGTGCGAAAATGGATTAAAACCCTTTTCCAAACAGAAAAATTCTAGATCTGATAAAGTTCCAGGAAAATGGTCGTCATTTCTTTTCATTTTTCTTTAGGCCTACAAAAAATTAAAAACATGAACTGTGATGTACTAGATTTAGATCTATATCTATAAAATATGAATTAAAAAGAAACATTGGCAGTTAGTCGATTTATATAAGGCCCAACGTCGTCCTGCATCCATTCACAACGTCTTTGTGGCTTCGTGACATTATTTTACACGCTACTCAACAAGATTGAAAGTTGCAGCAGATGACAAAATAGTTGTTGTCTTATTGAAATGAATGATGGGATTTTTTTCCGGTGTTGTAAGATAGTTTAATCAGAATACAGACGGATATTGAAATGCATGATGGGAAATCTAATCAACCAATCAGATCACAGGAAAATTCGTACACGGCCCGTCTTCATACATAGAGAAGACGGGGTACCAGTTTATTAGACTACTTCCTTCTTCTTCCAGTTACAGTGCTGGGCCCTTATAAGAGCATTTTTGCAGTTATTAAAAATATAAACATTTTTTTCTTTACTACACTGCTCAAGATAATAAAAAGAACACAAAAACAGTTTTTATTGTACATTAATTGTGCCTTTGAATGCAAAATTGCTAATATTTCTATTGTAATGATGAACTAGCCACTGCTTTGTTGACATATTAACTTTTTGATAATCTCAGATTTGAGAAGAACATGCATCATTTTCGCATGTTATTGGGTCAGGCACACAGCAATCATGGCTGCCCCCACTGTTCTGATATTTTACCAAAGGTAAAGAACAAAGTTGTTTAATTTTGTGAGCAGAGAAGGGTCATTAGAAGAGTAGATAGGTTTCGGTATATTTTTAACTCTAGCAATAAAAGTTTTACATGACCGCAACGCTAACCCGAAATAAAACGGTTTTAAATTATGTACATGAAAACTATATGAAGGCAATTTGGATCCAACTCTATTCAGTAGTCCGATTAGCTCAGTGGTTAGAGCGTCTACCTTGAAATCCGGAGGTCTCTGGTTCGAATCCCAAGAGAGTAGCATATTTTAGCCACACCCCCTTTCTTTTTACATGTTTCATACCAAATGGTTCTACATATTGCAAAGACGTAATAAAACACAATTACCAATTACGTTTTAATTGCATTTTAGTGATTTCCAGAATAGTTTGGTTTGAGAAAATGTATTAAAACAAAAAGTAGACGAAAAACATTTGCCCTACGAGGGATTCGATCCTTGGACCTCTGGAGTCGAAGTCAGACGCTCTACCACTGAGCTAATCGTCCAAATTGCCTTGATATAGTTTTCATGTACATAATTTAAAACCGTTTTATTTCGGGTTTGCGTTGAGGTCATATAAATCTGTTATTGCTAGTATTAAAAATATACCGAAACCTATCTACTCTTCTAATGACCCTTCCCTGCTCACAAAATTAAAGAACTTTACTCTTTATCTTTGTAATTAAATTACTCCACAGGAGGCGGCCATGTTTAGTGAATGCCTGACGTACTAAAATACATAGTACGACAGGGAACCAGACTAGGCAATACTGAGCTTTTGCTTGATGGGTATCATTAAAATCCGGGAGCAATCTAAGGTGCCGTTGTTCAAAATTCTCATTATTGGACAATGTTACCGGTTTCAAATTTTCACCAAAGGATGAGTGTCAATAAGGCCCTTTCCATGACCCAGCCCGATTCTCTTCATTTTCGCCACACATGACTACTAATATATTGACCTTATGTAGGCAAAGTATCAACTTGAACGGAGCCTTCGTTTGGAAGATATATCAAATCAAAGTGGGTGGGGTAAGTCACTCAATATGCCAATAGATGGTAATCAATTTCCTATACAGTTTTACTAACAATTTATATCTTAAAAACTGGTGATGCAGTGAAATGTATGTGTCATGCACTTTGAATACAAGTTGTTGTTTTATCCATTGGATGCCATATGCAGGAGAAAAGGGGCATTAAACACGTATATGAATTTTTAGGATTTTTGGATGGACTAACTTTACAAAAAAACACAACAGGCTTTTATTTCTCATTTCATTTGATTTATCTTTCTGGTGGTGAATGAAGATATATAACCATAATTTGTAATATGAAAATTTTCAAAATTGCGTTTGTATATTCTGGATTACATGCCCTTGATTTCTTGATAGAAATGCCAAAAATTATAAGAAGTACTATTTCGTTTCTGAACCAAACATTTCTTTATAAATCACCATAAAATTCCAATATGAGGACGATATGAGCCGTATGCACACAAAAACATCAGATAATGGGGTTGCAATTGCTATCTTAACAGAATGGGTGGGGTAATATACTCCAAAATTAAGTGTGAAACAGACATGAATTTTTCATCGCCAGAATTGCTTGTTTAGCATCTTAAATGTATGGTAACGCTTTTATTAGCTCATCTGAGCACTCAATGTTCAAGTTGAGTGTATTTTGATCGCTTTTTGTCCGTCGTCTGTCTCTGTATCTGTCCATCTGTCTGTTCTTAATTTGGTGTTTACATTCTAGCACCCGCAAATATGAGCCAACCTTGACCGAACTTTGTCCAAACAAGTATGGTCATAAGATCTCATAGGAGTTCGATTATGGGCTGGATCGAAATAGAAAGGTCCAGAGTTATCTGCCCTTAAATGTCAAAAATAGTAAGTTTTGACATTGTTTCCACTCTAGCATGTACATGTATTGACCAATCAAGATGAAAATTAGACACAATGTTGGTTACTATATTTGCTTGAATTACTCAGATTTTCAGTCTGGTCGAACCAGAAAATCATGAGTTATGTGCCTTGAATTTGACAAACTTGCTGTTTTCAACTTTGTTTTACTCTAACAAACACAAATACCGACCAATCAAGACAGATCTTCTACACAATGTTGGTCACTATAAGATCTTGAATGAATTTCACCGCAATCGGACAACAATATGCCAAGTTGTCTGCAATGAATTTGATAAAAGTGCAGTTTTCGACTTCGTTTTCACCTCTAAAACCACAAATATTGACCAATCAAAATGAAACTTGGACACAATGTTTGTGACTATAAGAACTTGGAGCAGTGTGAATTTCAACTTAATTATGGTAAGACTTGCTAAATTATCCGCCCTTGTATTAGACAAAATTAGAGGGAAAACAAAGTAAAAAACGGTAATTTTCTGATTCAATCAGACTGAAAATCTGAGTAAATCGAGCAAATATGGTAACCAACATTGTGTGTAATTTTCATCTTTGTTGGACAATAAATGTAGATGCTAGAGTAGAAAGAATGTCAAAACTTACTATTTTTGACATTTAAGGGCAGATAACTCTGGACCTTTTTGTTTGATCCGGCCCATTATCGAACTCCTATGAGATATTATGGCCATACTTGTTTGAACAAAGTTCGGTCAAGATTGGCTGATATTTGCAGGTGCTAGAATGTAAACATCAAATTAAGAACAGATAGATGGACAGATACAGAGACAGACGACGGACAAAAAGCGATCAAAATACACTCAACTTGAACATTGAGTGCTCAGATGAGCTACTAAAAGCGTTACCATACATTTAAGATGCTAAACAAGCAATACTGACTATGAAAAGTTCATGTGTGTTTCACGCTTAATTTTATAGTATATTACCCCACCCATTCTGTTAAGATAGCAATTGCAACCTCATTATCTGATGTTTTTGTGTGCATAAGGCTCATATCGTCCTCCTATTGGTATTTTATGGTGATTTATAAAGAAATGTTTATTCCAGAAACGAAATGGTACTTCTAATAATTTTTGGCATTTTTATCAAGAAATCAAGGGCATGTAATCCAGAATATACAAACGTAATTTTGAAAATTTTCATATTACAAATTATGGTTAAATATCTTCATTCATCACTAGAAAGATAAATCAAATGAAATGAGAAATAAAGGCCTGTTGTGGTTTTTCGTAAAGTTAGTCAATCCAAAAATCCTAAAAAATTATATACATGTTTAATGCCCCTTTTCCCCTGTATATGGCATCCAATGGAATACAAAACAACGTATATTCAAAGTGCATGACGCATATATTTCACTGCATCACCAGTTTTTAAGATATAAATTATTAGTAAAACTGTATAAGAAATTGATTACCATCTATTGGCATAGTGAGTGACTTACCCCACCCACTTTGATTTGATATATCTTCCAAACGAAGGCTCCGTTCAAGTTGATACTTTGCCTACATAAGGTCAATGTGTTAGTGGTCATGTGTGGCGAAAATAAAGAAAATCGGGCTGGGTCACGGAAAGGGCCTTATTGACACTCATCCTTTTGCATGCAAACAGGGGACATATGGAAAATTGTCTTATCGATTTCATAGGTTGACAAAGACGGGAACATACAAGTTAAATTATTTGAATTGAAGGTTTTGAAAATTTCTCGGCTGTTTTTCTGACAATTCCTGACCAAAAAAAATTCTGAGATTTTTTTTTTGCATGTTGGCATCAACATCGTTGGTACTAGAATGTTCTTCAATGAACCCTCTTGCTATATTGATTTAAAATTTGGGACTGATATCAAAACTAGGTAAGCAAAATTGGGCTTTTGCTAGACGGGTACCATTGAAATCCAGGAGAATGTTAAGATGCCGTTGTTCACAATTTTTATAATTTGACAATGTTACCGGTTTCAAATTTTCACCAAATTTTGCATGCAAACAGGGATCATATATGGCCAACTTTCTTATTAATTCCATTGGTTGACAAACACGGGAAAATACAAAAAGTTTGATTGAATGGTAGGTTTCATATAATTTTCTGGATTGTTTTTCTGTCAATTTCTGACTAAATAGATTTCTGAGAAATTATGTGGCACATTGCTATTAAAAATTTTGGTCTGAAAATTTTCTACATTTTCTACAATAACTCTTCTTGCTATTCTTTTTTAAAAATGTTAGACTGATATCAAAACTAGGTAAGCAACATTGGGCTTTTGCTAGACGGGAACCATTGAAATCTGGGAGCATCTTTAGGTGCCGTTGTTCACAATTCTCATTATTTGACAACGTTACCAGTTTCAAATTTTCACCAAATTTTGCATGCAAACAGGGGACATGTATGGAAAATGTTCAGATCGATTTCCTAAGTTGACAAAGACGGGAACATTAAAAAAAATTGATAGAATTTTAGGTTTTGAAAATTTTTCGACTACTTTTCTGACAATTTCTGACTAAATAAAATTCTAAGAATTTTTTTGTTCATGTTGATATCAACAATATTGGTACCAAAATATTCTACAGTGACTCCTCTTGCTTTTCCGATTAGAATTTGGGACTGATATCAAAACTAGGTAAGCAAAATTGTGCTTTTGCTAGACAGGTACCATTGACATCCGGAAGCATCTTAAGGTGCCGTTGATCACAATTCTCATTATTTGACAATGTTACCGGTTTCAAATTTTCACCACATTTTGCATACAAACAGAGTACATATATGACCAACTTTCATATCAATTTCATAGGTTGACAAAGACGGGAACATTACAAATTATGTGATAGAAATTTAGGTTTTGAAAATTTCTCGGCTATTTTTATGACAATTACTGACTAAATAAATTCATAAGATTTTTTTTGTTCATGTTGATATCAACAATTTTGGTACCAAAATATTCTACAGTGACTCCTCTTGCTATTCTGATTTAAAATTTGGGACTTGATATCAAAACTAGGTAAGCAAAATTGTGCTTTTGCTAGACAGGTACCATTGAAATCCTGGAGCATCTTAAGGTGCCGTTGTTCACAAATCTCATTATTTGACAATGTTACCGGTTTCAAATTTTCACCAAATTTTGCATGCAAACAGGGATCATATATGGCCAACTTTCCAATCAATTCCATAGGTTGACAAACACGGGAACATACAAAAATATTTGATAGAATTTTAGGTTTTGAAATTTTCTCGGCTATTTTTCTGACAATTTCTGACTAAATTAATTTCTAAGATTTTTTTTGCGCATGTTGGGACCAACAGTATTGGTATCAAAATTTTCTACAATGACTCCTCTTGCTATTTGTATTAAAACTTGTGGATTTATACCAAAACTAGATAGCCAACATTGAGTTTTTGTGAGATGGGTATCAATGAAAACCGAGGCATTCTATGAGTAAAGTTACAAGAAAATCTGTGCGTGGGCGCAAATGAGACCCCCCCTTTCTTATTCTTCCATCTTCAATGCCCAAGCAATCAATACTGCTATAAATAGGAGGAATCACCTGCCATCAGGTTGTTGTTAGTAAAGAACGTTACGCATACAGCTAAAAGAGTTTAATAAAAATGTTAACGATTAGAATAATTAAACAAAACAGGAGACTACAACGGGGGTGACGGGCCCAGCCTCGATGAATACAAGGTTTTGACTTATTTTTTGCGTTCCATAGTAAAAGGATAAAGAAACGCAGGGCGAACTTTAAAGCAGAAGATAACTTTGATTTTGGGCATCATTTATAATCAAATTTTGTAGACTTACAGATAAATTAATGCTTAAAAATGGCCCATGTCTGTATTTGGCATCTGACAATTGGTTTAGAAGTACTGGCGGTTTAAAACACATGGACCCATAGGATTTTGAAATTGAAATGAAACTAATGGCTTAATTCATGAACATTACTCTTACTTATCTGAAGTTACCTCAACTAGAATTGCACGAGTTTCTTACATTTTATCGTGCAATCAGCACGATGTTTTCATTAGATTTCGCTCTTGAGGAAATGTTGGTATTCAAAGACATAAGGATGGTTCGAAGCGACTACACTAAGTGAGGATTTTTCGAGGCAAGAAGGTCGGACCTTGAGATAAACTCTTGCTACTTTTTTCCTACATTTTACAGAGTTTTGAAAGAAAATTTGCTGCAATATATTCTTTTAGGACATATTCTACCATAAAAAACAGGTTCTTGTAATATAAAAGTAAAATTTTCAGTCTTTAAAAATACCGAACGCTTCTTCTTTTGCCACTTTTTTTAAAATCTTTATTCTATTTGTTTATTATTGTAATAGACAAGTCCTGTTTCAAATGTGCAGCAACTAACATTATGAATAAGACAAAAATGGTATCGGAAAACTTTTAGTGACAAAAGGAAATTGTTGATAATCAACAGTTTCTCCTTTCCCTCGATATATTCCGTTCTATAACCTAACCATTTTCTATTTCTGTAACGACTATCCAACTTGAAATCCAACGTTATCGGTTGAACTGTGAGTTCGGCTATTTTGTGAAAACATAAGAAAGAACGCGTATTTTAAATAAGCATAATATTTCTTTTCCAACGAAGTTTTCAGAAGCGTTGTTCTTTGTCAGAGGATTTAAATTTTGTAGTTTGTCTGAACGGATTTATCTATGATGACATGAACAACCATTCGTAAAAAATAGTTTAATTATGAACATCACTTTCAATCAATGTTTAGATGAAACGGGTATGAAGGGTTGTAAAAGAATACATCAAATTAAGAAAAGGGTTAAGAATCATTTCCTCTATAAAGGAAAGAAATATTTTGACTGTGAATACTACTTTGTTACTGAGTATTTCTGGTCCGGGGATCCCGTGCTTACAGCGTAATCAGTAACTTCAGGCGTCTTTTGTTGATTTTGTCTGAAGTAAGAGTCAAGGAAATGTTCATGAATTAAGTCATTAGTCATCAATACCTTGTGTACCTACCGTTTGCTGTTGTCACGGTTCTTATTCTTCTGGTCAGAGAGATCATGTGAGCGTTAATCTGTCTTATGGCGATGTTGTACCACTTTTCATTCATTCATTCATTTGTTCAATCAACTGGTCTCAAAGATGCTCGATCCGGGACAAATCAGTGCTACATGCCTCAGTGGAAACCGTCGTGGTATATGTGCAGTGACTCAAGCCGTGCGACGCTGACGTCGAGCAGGGGCGAGGTACTGACATACGTAGGGACAACGTGCTATTACACCAAGTTCTCGTTATCGATTCATTACGGTTTTGAAACATATAGGACGCTGTCCTTGCATCAGCATCTGAATGGCCTGACCCCTTTGAACTTCTTTGAATCACGCAATTCTTAAAACGTATCAAATTCTGAATACGTCTTAGGTAAACAATTGATCTGTATAAAGACTATCGAAAATTGATTTGACAAACGCTGCATGACACTATTACAACACGATGCACGAGATACTTGTTTTTTACTTCCTCCATTTACCAGAGATGCGCACTGTACCGTGTCTAAATTTTCGATACATGGTAAGGTGTATAATGACCTAGGTAATCAGTCCACAAAATTTAATTTTATTTGGAGGGCGCGTTTTCAAAATATTGGAACAATTATAATTGTTACCCAGAGTGTCTTTATCCTTCCAGTATATTAAAAAGGGTTTACCGTAGGCGAATGGACATAGGATCATTTTAAATGTACAAGTGTAATATTCACACCCTATTACCGGCTATCACTACAGCAGTTGCTAACCTTGGGCAGTATCATCTATAAATAGCGGGTGTACTGGGTAGGTCATACTTTTTCCATCTTTGTTTTTGTGTTAAAGCCTTTCTCAGCTATATTTGTAGTGCACTTGGCTGGCCATACATTTGAGCACCTACATGATAAATATTAGCCCAAAGAATCCCTTAACAACAAAATTATTCAGCGACAAAGTCGTAACTTCACATTTTTTTACGTAAAATCCAACTTTCAGTCCATATAATGAGAAAATGATAAGACGATCATTAGAATTAATATAACTATTAAAATAGATAATCAATTTTCTTACACTGTGTAAATTTAGAAAACTGTCTGAATTGAATTAACTTCAGACTGACCCATTAAAACTAAACACTGATGCCAATTTGGCTATTACGAACAGCATATTGAAAATTTGAATGGCAAACCCGGACATAAGTTGATGGCAACACAGAACAATATGTCTTGTTGGAAAAGCGGCATCTCTTTCAACAAGAAGTTGCCTGAAAGGAGCATAAATAATGAATTAACACCATTTCTTGATATACTAGCCAATTTCTAAATTATAGACATAGAAATCGTGCAAGTTCCTTTCATCTAGATATGGTTGAAGCTGAGTAACACAAAAGTGAGGGACTTCTGCAACCATTAGTTGCAGATGATAGTTTGTCGGTTAAGGTATACATCCCATCATTAAAAACACCACTTTTTAGCCGTACGAAATGCATCAAATTACACACATTTGTACATATACTTCTTATAAGTTGATTCAACATGCCGGATTTCAAGATTATGCTTCAAAAGGAAAATAATTTACAAATATTACTTTACTCTATATTCATATGCAGCGGCGGTAATTTTGAACATTTCTGTCAAATATTTCCGTAAGTATGCATTGATTCAAAATTAAAAACCGTTCAAAATGGTTATGTTTAGAATGGAAATGTAACACAGTTTAGGAATTACTGGCACTTATCAAATTCACCTCTGGCTCCTCTTTAGTGCTAATGATGGGTTGCAAACGTTAAAAACTACACATACTTTACAGTGAAAATTGTGGATTTTACATCATGTCATGGCAAAAAATATGACTGTAATATTTTTAATGGGGTTAAATTTCATTTAGTCAGACTTAACTTAAATAGATGGAACCCACGCAAATATATGTATATGAATTCTGCTATTTCAAAGTCGGTCAATGAGTCTTCAAACACTTCGATCGAATGTTTTGCGCGGTGCAAATTTGTATTTTTCATTGCGAAACGATTTGGTTTATTGGGGTTTTACGCCGTTTTCAACTGCCATGGTTATATCGCGGCACCTTGAGCGCCTTGCCATAGATTCCTGTTGTTTCTCATACAAGTACTAACACAATAGACTAACCGAGCCTCCAGCTGCTCACCCACATAGGTTAACAATATCAAACCATTGGTGGGTAACATTAGTTAGAAAAGATATTTGCCACGGCCGGGGATCGAACCCGGGTCCTCTCGAATGAGAGACAGATGCGCTATCAATGTTCAGCGTTTTGGCTTCATTGCGAAACGAAGAAGAGATATCGGTGATAACGGATTATCAAGCAAGAATCTGTTGATATCGATAAAACATCATGGTTGTCTGCATAAAGCACATGATTGCATCTAGCCTAGGTAAGTGAATACAGAAACTAGTGAAGGATCAAAGATCAGTCAGCTAGGTAAGGATCTCTATAGATAAAGGCGAGAAATCTCCCTAAACGTCTCAAATGGAAAAGGCAATTTTCAAAACATTCAAATTGATAAATCGTCCCTTGACAGCCAGAAGTGGCTATCAGCAGTTAAAATTTAACTGCTGATAGCCACTTCTGGCTGTCAAGGGACGAAATATCTCGAGCTGTATTGTTAGATCTATACCTAAATCATATGAAAATTGATTTTGTACAATCAAAACGATCCGACATGACACTCTTGGTTTCTGTACCTACCCCTTAAATTATATTTTCTTACCCTACCGGTATTCATTTAACCAGAAATAAGTTTTCTGTTGTTTTATCAGCAATATTTTTTTGTAAATGTAAGGAAAATTGGTTTTGAAATCACAAACCAGTTTTCGTTTTGTCCTTAGTGCGCATGCGCACCATTGAAATGAGTTTAAAGGCAAAATCTTCCCGCCAAAAAATATGGCAATTGGTATATGAGCACTATTTTTGATATACATGTAAAAGTATGTTCCCCAAGTGACCCAGGAAATCCTTTTTACCAAGGAAGTCTATGATCAAGTGACAAAACATATGTCAATGGGAAGCTGGGTCAAGGGGGGAACGATGTTTGCCAGCCAAAGGAAGGTAGGTATTCATCGGTTTTTTGGGAAAGTGCGTTTTTAATGTTGTTTCAGTGGTGCGTATGCGCAATACGGACAAAACCAAAGCTGCCATATAAAGTCAACACCATTTATTTTTGTATCTGTAGAAATTAAATTGGGAATAAAACAAAAAGAAACTTCATTTTACATCTATGAATACAGGTAGTGTAAGAAAATGAAAACCATTTAGGTGGGTAAAATAATCAAGAGTTATCTGCACCTATAGAACTTTTTAAATGGCATAAAATCGGTATTCATTTCATTTATTTATCATATATTTATCAACTAACCATAAAGCTATATTTTGTTTCTCAATTTGTAAGTTTTGAAAATTGACCCATAGAGCTGAGCCTTTTAGGGAGATTTCTCGCCTTATCCATAGAGGTTCTTTACACCTAGGGTTGTAAGATTATCATTTTTATATTGGACCATAACTACAAAAATGTATACGGACAAAATTGTGAATGCCCAAATTGACAGGATGTTGCAGAAGACAAAGTGGGTGCTGACAAGAATATAACTTTGTACAAGATAGCAAGCTTTTTCTATAAGGAGCGTAAAAAGAGGCATTTTTTTAAATGGTTAAAAATGTTTGTTTTTTATTGTGTTATGTTTCACCTTGCATGGTGAAGTAAAGCCGAGTGGTCATTGGACAAATAGACCTCTCAATAAAAGTACCCAGCCTCCAGCTGCGCTCTCACATAGATGATTCACACCCATTGGTGAGAGACAAATGACTTTTGTCAAATGTAAGAATGGATACTGGTCGGCCTGGGGTTCGAACTCGCGACCCCTGGATTGACAGACTCCGACGTTAACTGGACTCGGCTTAAACAGATACATGTTGCAGCAAATACTCTTTATAAAGCAAACCGCACGGAATCTCGGACAAACAAAAGTGCTTTGTCTGTATGATTCTAAAACCACACAATTGCAGCTTGAATTAAGCCGTGGTTACGAGATTTTTAACAGCTAAAACCGCTTGGACCATTCTATTTATAGCGTTAGATTTAACCCTATTAACCATAAGATTCCATTTCCTATATTATCAATAGCAATGAACTCTGTGCTAAAAGTGCACTAGATTTACCGCTATAAGTATTGACAAACCGTCAGTGTAGGCCTAGTTATAAAGTCTCGCAACTATGGCCACATACGAGATTTTAGAACAACACATACGATGCACTATTGTTTCACCAAAATTGCGCCACGGTTAACTGGATAAAAACATTCTCCATTTATCTGATTTTAATATCAAATAAATAACAACGACATCGCTGTATTGTCCACCCAAATTAACCCGGGACAACTTAATTTTCGTGTGCAAAGTCCGTTAGTTGAGTGCCTTAACCTTAACAAGTGGGGTCATTACATTATGCAGATGTCTCGGGTTAATCTTACTGGACAATATAAGTTATCATTCTCATATTTGGCTAGTATAATTACCCGGTCAAGGTCAGTAATTATCCTCCAAATAGTGTTCATAATTAAAACTCTTATTAAATTCCCCTGCAAATAATCGAGTTCATAAGCAATAATTAGATAAAGCGGAAACTCACAATTTTAAAACTTAAATTTATATTGCTATAATAGACGAATAACGCAATGGTATTTTTGAGCATAGGATCTGATGTTGAAGGTATTTTTTTTAAAGTTAGTCTGTGCCCGATTTTATAAACGCCGGCTAGAGTTAACCAAATGGCCAAGTATCTGTTTCGGTTATTTTTCGATTATTCACATCGGAAAATTTGAACAAATCAGTGAAATATTTTGTTTGTGCTAAACCGCGTTGATACAATCGGGCCTATGACTTGATTTCATGAGATGTAACGCCGTTTTAAACCGCTATGGCCATATTGCAGTGGCTGGAGCACCTAACCGTGGATTCCTGGGAAGTTCTTGCTTCATATATAGCTTATTCTTATCTGATGCTCTTTTATCAAACAAAAGTACCAGCATTCGTGTATTGTTGTAATTATTATCAGCAAATTTTAAATATTTCACACCATGATCACTTGGATAATGAAAAAGAATTGTACATAGACAAGCAAAATAGTATCGTTTATGCTGTCTGTGATTGCCTATTTCAAGTACGAATCTCCTGTCGGTGATCCCCCTATGTGCTGTTCGTGATTGCATAAATTTATAGCTCACCAAACTTTGTTTGACTATAACGACATAACGGAATAGTTGATTGTCTTCACAAGCAATAAGTTGGTAGATAATATACTAGATATCCATTTTGTAATAAAATTTCTAACATTTGCTTCAGTGTTTTTCTGCTATTTGCATGGAAAGATGAATTTTATATGCAAATATGTGAAGTTTCGACTTTGTTGGTGAATTATTTTTTTGTTTGAGGACTCTCTGTGCTAAAATTTGACATGTAAGTGCTCAAATGTATGGCAAGCCAAAGGCACTACAAATTACAGCTGAGAAACGCTTTTACACAAAACAAATATGGAAAAAGTATGACCTACCCAGTTCACCCGCTATTTATAGATGATACTGCCCAAGGTTAGCAACTGCTGTAGTGATAGCCGGTAATAGGGTGTGATATTGGCTGTGGGAATATGGTACAAGAAACAAGACTTGGTATTTTTGCAAATGCTCTGTAATTGACCAAACGCCAATCGACAGATCGCTCCGCCCAACATAGAATTTAATACAAACTATGGACATGTGTTCGTTTATAGAGAACGATTTTATCCAGTTAATAGTGAAGTAAATTCGGACAAACAAAATATTATTTCGTAGGTGTTGTTATAAAATTGTAACTACGGCTTAACTTAAGCCGTAGTTACGAGATTTTATAATAACACCGACGGTTTATCAAAACATACGGTAAACCTAGTCTATTATTAGCACAAAATTCGTTGCCATTTGCATTTCGATTGTTTTGATTGTCAGTCGATAAATCGATACAATAACACGTGCAACGAAGAACAATTTGGGCATGACATTTTTCTGATCGCCCATTGGCTAATCGATGTTTTTGATTGACAGTCGGCGTTTGGTCAATTCTGATAAGAAGGACATACATGTATTTGGATTTTCTTCTTTTCGAGAAGACTAATTCTTGTGTATCGTTGATTAGACGTATTGCATTTTGAACACTGATATTTCCGAAACACCAAACAATTGTGTAATCAATGACGCGCCATCTTGACAAAATATGTGAAGTAAGTGTGTCTACACAATTATCTGCCAATCCTTTTCTTCACCTAATTGACAGATACGGCTAAGGGAATCATATAGTTAAAGTAATTCCACAAGTGCAGGACATAGAAGCATAGAGTATAAACCAGATCAGCCAATAAACATTATTAGTATTTCAAGTGTGAAAATATTTCAATTAGCTACTTTAGAAAAGTAATATAACTTTAATATGACGTAAAATGAAAGCCAAATCAAAATATCAAGTTTCAATAGTGAACAATAATAATGTAAATTTTCTTTGAACTGCAAAAAATACGTGATAATATTGGAGCGATGCGATATGATAATATAAATAAAAGATTTATAATATTAGTAATGATATGTTTATTGCTAATACAGTTAAACAACATAATTCAACAGTTTGAAATGAATTTCTGTGTACTAAAAGTGTTTCTCGGCGTATCGCTAAAGGCTGACAAGTGACCAATTAGCATTTTTTTCTAAAGTCACTATATGTTTTTAGCTCACCTGAGCACAAAGTGCTCAAGGTGAGGTATTGTGATCGGTCGATGTCCGTCGTCCGTCCGGTCGTCCGTCCGGCCGGCCGTCCAAAATTTCTTTAAAGATCTTCTCCTCCCAAACCAGTGGGCCAATCTTTTTGAAACCTGGCAGGAATGATCCTTGGGTGAAGGGCCTTCAAAGTTGTTAAAAGAATTTGATTCCATCAAAGACTGTGGCTGTCGCGGCAAGAGAAAGGGGGAAATAGCCCAAATTTTAAAAATCTTCTTCTGCCTAACCAGTTGGCCAATATTCTTGAAACTTCACATGAATAATCCTTTGGTGAAGGGCTTTCAAATTTGTTAGAAGAATTTTGTAAATATTCAAACCATTGCCTATTAGTGCAGCAGTGTCAGAAAAAGGGAAAAGAGCAAATACTTTTAAAAAAGGCTGAATTTTTGTTACATTCATTTGAAAACACAGGAAAAAGGGCTTTATTGAAACATTTCTTATTTTGCTGCTATTCAGGTCTAAGTTTTTAATTTCAACAAGGCAACACATTTCAGGTGAGCGACCTAGGGCCATAATGGCCCTCATGTAGATAAATGAACTCTGTGTCCACTAACTAGCCTTATCTTAGCTAAACACAAAAAGCAAAAAAAAAAGCAAAAAAAAGCAAAAAAAAAAAAAAAAGAAAAATAGAATGTTCTAAAATTAAGGGAGAAAAGAATCACTTCTTATTTTTACTAGGGAGGTCAAAAATAGTCTTGGTTAAACATATCATGTGGGATACAATGTTATCAATTAACAATTGGATATCATAGAAAGGGGCCCTTAAAATAAAAATAAGAGAAAAAAAACTTGAAAAGGTACACATCTCTGGGTCTTGCATAAAATGAAGCGCTTATTTACCATGAGATTTTTATATTCACATCGATTATGCCAAGCTAAACAGATGTTTTTATGAATATTTCAAATATAGGTATTCATATGGACTTTCCCATTTACAATTGTTTAGAACGATTAGAAAATCTTTATATCTATATCCCAAATGAAGGTTATTGTTCGCAAAGTAAGCAATCAACTTTCCGACACCAACTTTATTTGCATACTGTCTACTGTGGTGAAATTACTCTTGTTCTGTCCTCGATCATATTTGGTCAGATAATCTTTTTCTCTGTGCTCTAAGATAGCAACAAAACTAATTTAGCAAGTAACATTAGAAGCTAGAAGTAAAGAATCGTGTCTTCACCAGACATAGAGGACAGGAAAAGCATGCACCATTAGTAATCTACAATCTAATTGTCTGTCAACGAACCCAATCATAGAGTTTGAGTTTATTGAGGTTTTACGCCGTTTTCAACTACCAGGGTCATATCGCGGCGGCTGGAGCACCTAACCGTGGGTTCCTGGTATTTCTCGCACCAGTACAACCACAATATCCAAACCGAGCCTCCAGCTGCTCTCTCACATAGATGATTCACACCCATTGGTGAGAGACAAATGACTTTTGTCAGATGTCAGAATGGATACTGGCCGAGCCGGTGTTCGAACTCGAGACCCCTGGATTGACAGACTCCGACGTAACCGACTGAGCTATCCGGGCTCGGCCCCAATCATAGAATAAGACAATAAGAATAAGTGAAGTGAACAAAAAAGTCATATTTGTTATCGAACGAGTTGAAAAAAGAAATATTACATTTCGAATCATAGTTCAGTTTGGTATATTGTCGGTGTAAATGCAAAACATCGTATGTCGATTCTTGTGATTTCCAAAGTGCAAACTTGTGTGCCCAGTTTAGACAGTTCTCGCAGGTTGTAAGATATTCTCACCAATCAGTATTAATGACAGATTATTTGTGAACAATATGTCAAGATTTTAAGTAAAACATTTCAGTTTGTGAAAAGTTATTACTCTTTTCCCTTTCCCATTTTTTTTCCCAAAAAACGAGATACGAGGTTTTGTATTTACAACGACGATATGTATCATTTTTTCTTTTGATCGGATTAAGAAGTCATGTACACTAAACGTTTGGTTTGGATCTCTGTTAACCTTGTAGAAAGCAACAGAATCGTAGACTGTTTGAAAGTCAGAGGATTTATAAACGCCTTATTATCAATTACAGTTAACATGTAGTTGGGATTTCGTTTGAAGGAGACTCTTGAAAAAATATTGTTAATCATTTATGTTCTTCTAGTTTTCAACGGGCAACAATTATTTTGGGAAACTGTTTAGGTCACTGTTTGAAGAGTATGCCGATAATCAGACTCCAGACACCAACTTTTATTTGCATTCTCTCTCCTTTGCTGTTTGTTAAGGAAATTACGCTTGTTTCCTCCGTAATGATATTTGGCCAGACACAATCTTTCGTCAAAAGAGGAAGGCTACAAGACCAATTAGGCACGCACCTTGTCATATCGCTGCTTTTCGATTGGAATCCCGTAACTGCAGCTTAAGACAAGCTGCAGTTACGAAGTTTTCATTGAAAAGCGACGATATATTGGATGCCAGAAGTGGAGAAACGTGTCATGTCCAGACTTGGTCGACAGAACAATTATATACCGGAGCTACATATAAGAGGGGTGATTGCTCTTCAAAATGCGAAATATCTTACAAATTTCATCAAACCCTACGTTCTTGGAACTCATAAGAATCGTTCCATCAAAGGGTTTGGAATTGAAATAACGATTTAGAATGCGTTTAACCCTATTATCTGTGAAGTGAACAAAGAAGTCACATTTGTCATCTTATGATTACTGCAAACCTCTTAATCGAAAGAGAAATATTACAGTTCGAATCCTAGTGCAGTATGGCCGTTTTTTTTGGCATGTGTTCTTTCCTTTTCATCGATTAAAGAAATCATATGCGCTTAATGTTTGGGATGAATTACTGGTATCCGTTATCAAAGCAACATAATCGTAAGGAAATTCGAAAGATTTTTCAGTCGACTAATTATTAGTTACAGTATCTATCATGCAGTTGAAATTTATTTTGAAGATGACAATAGAAGGAATTTTGTTTAACTTTTTTTGTTCTTATAGTTTTCGGCGGTCAACAATCATCTTATTTTTTGGAAACTGTTTAGGACACTGTTTGGAAGGTACATGTATGTCGAGAATCAGACTCCATACACCAACTCCATTTGCAGTCTCTCTCCTTTGCTGTGTGTTAAGGAAATTATCCTTGTTTCCTCCTTAATGATATTTGGCCAGAGACAATTTTTCGTCAAGAGAGAATGGCTACAAGACTTATTGAGCACGTACCTTGTCATATCGCTGCTTTCCCACGAGAACCCCGTAACTGTAGCATAAAACAAGCTGCAGTTACGAGATTTTCGTTGAAAAGCGACTATATAGTGGATGACAAAAGTAGAGAAACGTGTCTTGTCCAGGCTTAGACGACAGAACAATTGTATAACAGAAGGGATGATGCCTTTTCAAAGTACAAAATTCATCAAACGCTTTGTTCTTGGATCTCATTAGAATCGACCCATCAAAGGGGTTAGATTTGAAATAACAATTTCGATTGAGTCCCCCACCCCATCTTGTATATTGTTGTGGTACTTTATTTAGGCAAGAACTACCTTAAACAAGTGTTTGATTTTGTTTTTAATCCCTTTTAATAGGCGTGGGCTACATTTGCAACTGTGTTCTTATGGTTTTCATTTTTCCTTTATTTCTAATAAAAATCGTCAGAGAAAAACGGAAAACTTGTTTACTCATAATTTTCCTAGTACGTTCAAAGAAATCCAATGTTCTTTGGTAACTTGCAATATAAATGTTTACGTGTATATTACGATAAGAAGAAATATATAAATTGCTGCATGTACGAGGGGTGATCCAGAATTAGCGGTACTGGCTTTATAATTTCTAGATAAATCAATTTAAGTCAATCACATTTTGACAGCATGGAATGTAATTTATCAATGACCAGTCCACCAAACATCATCAAAATCGGACATAAAACAAAGAAGTTACAATAAAAGTAGTTTTGTATATAACGCAAGGGCGGGGCAGGTAGGCACTGAACGTCACGACGTCACAAGTTCGCAACGTTAAAATAATGACGTTACTCCTCCACATAGTAGGCTAGAGTTGCATTATATTAACTTTGACGTTCAGTTCACCCACTTAACATATCCCTAAATCATTGCTAGTCGAATGTAGAAACACCCGTTGAATGTCTAGAGCTAATTCATCAAAGTCCTTGAAACTGTGACATTTCAGCACCACTTTCATTCAGGGAATTACTCGAATTTCCACTGAAACTTAGTCTGATGAGAAGGAACAATTTTAGCTTTTTTGCATTGAGGATGAGACGGGTGACATCCGTTGTTGTGATTGTTCCTTGTTTTTTAGGTCATACACGTGCATTTAAATTCATCTGTTGTGATAGTAACAAGGACTTTGCTTCTAAATGAAAGTGTTTGGTCCAAAAATCCATCGATGTCCGAACACGTTTTCCCATAATAATCTGTATTCAGTAGATATGGAATCCACTGACAGATGAGCATACTCATGTTTAAATGATCTGTCATTATTCCAGACTCACTACCATAACTTAGGTCCGTCTTGTAACAAATTATTTGATGGTGAAGCGGCGATCTCAAATGTTGACGTCCGTAACAGCTGTTAACGTCGCGTCCAACCTGATCCCTTAGCTACTACTACTCCATTTCTTTCCTTACGACAATGTTCTTCCCTTTTGGAACATTCGGTACCAAACAATTGTGAATTTTCTAAATAAATCATATTTTATGTTTTTTTTCTACAGTTCTGTACGTTGCGAATGACGAATATCCATGTTCTACGCAAAACTTTAAAACTGCGCACGTTCGAACGATCTGCCAGTGTCATAGTTCACTTTTATTTCCAAAGTGAACTGGTCCATAATTATCCCATTCAGCCAGAAATAATGTTGAAATTTTTGGTCACAGAATAGCAAGGAGTTCTTTTTGATGTCCATAACTTCTCAGTAAAATGGGCGAATTAGAAAGGGTTGAAAAAACATAAAAACTATGAAACAGATATAAAAGATGAAGATGTATGGATGGGTATTCTTTAGAAATGGCGATTACATTGTATGTCATTTTGATTTTGTGATTTTATGAACCAAACATGCCACATACTATTAAAACATATCGTCGGTGTTATTGCAAAACCTCCTATCTCCAGCTTTTATCAAGCTGGAGTTACAAGGTTTTTGTTGAAAAGCGACTATTAAATGTTGGCATTTATATTTCTCAGAATCTATCTAAGACAATAATAATAAGCGACCTGTCTGACCAAGATCCCCCGTATGTCACATTTGAATAATAAACGACTACACCGGTTATATCCTATTTGTTCTTGTAGTTAGTCATCGCGGTAGATAAGCTACTGGAGACACTCCAGAACGGGAATTGCTTCCGGGTCGTAGTATACAAACATAGTTCCGTCAAAAATGGATTCGCTCCTTTTGTTGCATTGATTCTGTGTCTATAGAATAGGCAGATGCATGAAATGGGGTTCTGTATACTGGCAGACCATCAATGTACTGCTAGGATGTGTTTTAATGAATTTGTTGGGAACTAGTTTCTTGCGCGGTCGTGACCTTTCATTGGGGGGGGGGGGGGGGGGTGGCACATGCAGATCCCGAAATAGATGGTAAATTTC
This sequence comes from Fragum sueziense, assembly GCA_963680895.1. Lineage (NCBI taxonomy): Eukaryota > Metazoa > Mollusca > Bivalvia > Cardiida > Cardiidae > Fragum > Fragum sueziense. The sequence continues at coordinate 5,349,741 of OY804608.1, forward strand.
AAGGGTGGCTGTGTTCAAGGGTGCATGATTTTAGCTGATGGTGCTATTGATACCACTTCCTTGGTAGTAAATTAAAAACAAAGAAATGGTCTGTCAGGCAGACTAAGGAAAATGTGCCACAAAGACTTCTGAGAGGAGCTAGAAGCTGCCAAATTGACCCATTTTACTATATATTTAATAGGCCCCTTTCGTTGAGGAGTGACACCCTACTTGACTTTTAGGAAACACCGAAAAAGCGTTCGCTTCAAGAATGTTTTTTAATGTTTCAGCTATTACTCTATGGACTTTGACGAGATAAAGTGCACCGTTCGCGACTTGGAGGAGGATATCCCCGGTTCCAACTCACTCTACATCGAATCCGATGGTTTCTTTAAACATTTAAGATGAATGCTCTTGCCTGAATTATATAAGTTAATTTGTGCAAATGTTCTGTAATTTTGATAACCATAAGAGGACATACTCACTTGTCCTGGAGTTTCTTCCTTTTGAAAAAAGCTATCCTGGTACATCGTTGATGAGACGTATTTCATATTGATCACTGATATTTCCGTAGCAGTAAACAGTTTTGTAATCAATGATGTTCCATCTTGACAAAAGATGTGAAGTAATTGTGTTTGCGCAATAGTCTGCGAATCCTTTGCTTCAGATAATTCGCGAATAAATTTGTAAAAAAAGAGGAAAACCGTTCTTATTTTTAGCGAGCCAGGACTTCAGATCCGGGGAGCTAATGTCACAGCCCTAGTGTCGGCTTCGCGTAGCGTAGCGTCGCGTCCTGTCCCGTAGTGTCGCGTCGTGTCGCGTCTTCACTTGAAAGACGTTGGTCAATATCTCGGGCACTATTTGAGATACAACCTTGATATTTCACACATGGATACGTTCTGCTAAGACCCTTAATTTGGTACTATGACATTTGACATTGTGACCTTGACCTTGCAGTTTGACCTACTTTTAAAACTTTAACCTGGCCTATATCTTATGCACTATTATAGATAGAACCTAAATATTTCACACATAAACACCTCCTGACAAGACCCTTCATTTGGAACCATGACATCGTACCTTGTGACCTTGTTCTTGCAGTTTGACCTACTTTTAAAAAAGTTTAACATGGCTTATATCTCATGCACTATTATTGATAGAGCCTTGACATTTCACACATGGATTCCTCCCGACAAGACCTTTCATTTGGGACCATGATCTTTGACCTTGTGATCTTGACCTTGGAATGTGACCTACCTTTTTTAAGAAATAAACTGTTTCTGCGACAAGCACCCGTATAGGCGTGCTATGTTGTCCGCGGACAACTCTTGTAAAGCAGTTTTGCATGTGTTGGTTTGAATCTTCGAACCATCGCATGCAAAATAACTTTAGATTAGAGTTCGATATTGTGTGTCTTTACATAGGTAATATTTGTAAACATGTGCCATAATATCGTGACCGGACTATAATTCGATGGTTCAGGGCGAAACAGTTGTAACTGCCTACATGTTTATATATAGGCAGTTACAACCGTTTTGCACGGAACCATCGAATTGTACCTCCCACCTAGCTCTGGTCAAGAGAGTCAAGACACTGTTTTCCACTTTTGTCATCTATTTTCCTACATACTGGGTTCTTAATTATTGATATGTTTGCTATAGGAGATTGGCCAGAAAGCGCTTCTGACCAAAAATTACCACGGGTTCAACACGACTAATTTCCTTACAAATAAGTGCACAAGTAGATTGGTGTTTGATTGAATATCGTCGGTTTTAAACGAACACCTCGTAACCACAGCTTGTTCTAAGCTGGAGTTACAATGTTTTCGTTGAAAAGCAGCGATACATAATTTGCGTTGCATACAGTGACCTTAATTTGTACTGTGGCTTGACTTATGATTAGCTATAGTTTGCCTTTCCGGAAATCTTTAAATGTAGAGTTGAACTACAGTCGGCACTCGTTGTGTCGAAGTCAGAGGGACCATCAAAATACCTCGACATATCCGGATTTCGACTCATCCGATTTTGTTAGACTTCGAGAAAGTTGATATTTGACCGTTTTTGAAACTTATCAAGTACAATTATTATTGAAATATAGTAGGAAATGGAAAGAAATCGCTCGTGTCGAGCAATTTCTATCCTTTTCCTACTATATTTCAATGGCTATATTAAGTTCGAAATTATTTTGTTTTGAAAAAATTATGTCAACTGACAAGGACGGGACCAGATTTGAACTTCGACTTAGCGAAAAATCGACTTATCCGATTTCGACATAACGAGTGTCGACTGTAGTTCTATTATGCACGAAATATGTTTACCATTTAAAGTATTGAAAGTTGCGCTTTGGTAGTGAAATGTCTTACAAGGGAAGGAAAGAGTTCACAGACAATTGTGCAAACACAATTACTGTAAGTCTTTTGTCAAGATGACGCATTTGTCGATGATAACAAAACTGCTTCTGCTTCGTAAATGTCAGTGTTCAATATGCAATACGTCTTATGTTGTAACGAATACTTATTCGGTATCCAAATATATCCCATGTACGGTTTTGCTCCGAAATTCATTATTTTAGGTACTCTCCAAAGCTGAGGTCTATTGATTGACTATCAAATGTGACCTCTGCCGTTTTTGGTACACAAACAGCCTATTTGGTCGTCATAATCTAATTATAGCACATCATTTGAATTATCCAATCAAAATCATTCAGTTTTATCTTGCATGATCATTACGTATACATTACGTTGCTTCTATTTTTGGCTGAAGCCGGTAACATTTGAATTATCGAATCAAAACCATTCTGTGATTACGTATATATTACGTCGCTTCTATTTTTGGCTGAAGCCGGTAATTTGAAGCGTCAGCCTAAGAAAGTTTGTATCAGCCTTTTAAATAGTTTTGTTGTGTAAAGCCAACGATTGGATACCGAAATCCCGCCAAGGCCCCGAGATTAGACGTGGAATGACCCCGCGGGAACAGAGCATCATTATATCATAATGGAATGAAGAGAGAATGTGCTCTGTTCTTACGAGTAAGAGAGTATATTTTAGGTAATAAATTAAAGTGTCACCATAGGCGTAGCAACTCGGACGAAAATACGCAATTTCATACACATGACAAAAATAAAAGTCAAGAAATGTAGATTGTTGTTTTGGTTCTATTAGAACAATCACATGAATCGCAAATAAAATACATGCAAATACCCACCAGGAGCCACGAATTCCCATAGTCATTCGTGGCTCCAAGTGTGTATTTGGTAAGTATATATTTTAGATGCATCTACATTTCAAAATGTCCTATGAGATCCTAAAGACCCACTCTGGAGATACCCACAGGTGTCCGTAATTTGAGCCTTGACACCATCTAGACTATTCTTTACCACAAGGCATTATCTACGTTCAATCTGATCGTCACCCCTCTATCACAAAATACGGTGGAACGTTTTCAAATTAACAGATAATCTGTCCCATCTTTCGTTTACCGAGAGCCAACATATTTTTCTTCAAAGAAAATGAAATTGTCTAGATGGTGCCAAGGCTCAAATTACGGACGCTTGTGGAGATACCCACCTTCCGCACCCAATGGACATCCGCTAGTGCACTAGGCTCTACTTTTCCGTACACTTTATTTTCGGCTAGCTACGCTAGTGGTAGCATTACCAATATTACAACTATTCCCAAAGAGTCAATCTTGTTCTGTACACGGAAGGGAGACAAGCAACGCAATAATAAGCATGTTTGTTACTAGTTATTTTCCTTGGGAATTACACAGCCAACTGTTCCAAAACCTATATTATCAAACCTTTTTTCTCAAAATGTTAGATTTCAGACCGCTCTGGCTTGAAAGCATATGTGAATGGAAGCTATTTTTGCATAGAATATGACGATTGTTTGTTTATAAAGAAATCCTTATCAGACATTAGCATCGGTTTTAAAAAAATGGGGCAAAAAGAGGAAATGTCGATTGTTAGCACTTTCATCATTTAATTCATTGTTTACCAAACACTTTTATTATTAGCGCGATTTGTTAAACTGACAGTCTTGACATCTGCAAAAACCGAATGGAAGTTTCACTCAGTTAACAGCAGTTACATAGTATGTAACGCTAAAGATTTCCTTGTCAGATAGGAGGGGCGGTACACATCGCTGCTTTTCGAAGAAGAATTCCCAATTACAGCTTGTTAAAAGCTATAGTTTGGAAGTTTTTGTTGAAAATCGAATACATACACCGTAAATCGTCACTCTTTTTCCAAATTCCTCCTATCTACAGCTAAACCCGTTTCGAGTGAAAAGCACAGAAAGGTTAGAAGTCTATTGCATTGGTCAGTTGACACATTTTTCTTGTAAGTGTTGATTAGTCAGTTCCTGAACAAAGAGCTTCAGTTGTCATTTATTTTTCATGCATTGTAATTGGCTTTATGTTCAGTGCGAATAGGTGAGCAATATTCCAAAAAGCAAAGTTTTGTTCCAATTTGAAAACAGTTGCACACGATAAAATCGATTGATATCAAATGTTGTTATTCTACAGAAAATATCGAGTAAAAGGGATTAATTTGTTTTTCAGCATGTTTTAATTTTCATTTCATCATTTCTCAAGCATAGATCTCGTTTAGGAAAAGTGTTCAAAACAAAATAGTAAATGCAAGGTTAACCCATACCCAAACAATACCTCGTTTTGACGTCGACGTCCCTGATAGAACTAGTTCTGTAAAATATTGAGAGAAAAGAAGAATTGCTGATGATCAACAATTTCTCCTTTTTTCTCAATATTTTATGCTATAACATACACATGTTATACTTTTGAAATCATTAATCTTGTCGTTGACAGCAGCTTTAAAATTGGACCATCCCATAACTTTGTCGTTTTGGAGAGGGTTAATACACCACATTGTCCGCCTAGATGTAAGATCACAAGATTAGTCAACGGAAATGCTAGCAGGCAGCATTTTTCTTTACTTACCCCAATGCTTACCCAATTCTTTTTAATAAGACACGTTCGAATCAGGTCTTGTTTGTGAAAAGTTTAACTAAACTTTTACTGATTTCCCTCGTTATGTTTTCTATTGATGTTTGTTTACATATCTTCGCTCTAAAAAATAATAATAAAAACCTTGTAACTGCAGCTTTAAAGAAGCTGCAGTTACGGTTTCTTTGTTGAAAATCATCTATATACCGACAATACCCAATGTCCAATATATCAATCGCCGATATAAACGTCCCTTGAAAATTTGAAAAGTCGTGCGCTGTACATATTTCGATGCTTTTCAGCAAAATCCTCGTAACTTCAGCAGGTTTTAGGTTGTATAGATCTATATTAAGTTTTGTTGAAAAGCGACGATGTTTTGAGGAAAGGGATGACGGAATACTTGTGACACAACACATCTATTATTCATAGATCTAAAATGACTTTAAAATCTTTTTACAACGGGGAAACCAACATATTGAATTAGAAAGGCTGATTTATCTTTTCAAAACAAACTTTCTTGAGACAGTTTAAAACAAACATTCTCAAGACAGTTTTAGCCTTTAACCTATTACCAAGCAGCAAAATTTAGGACTCATCCAAATTCAATGAAGTTGCATACGACAATTACATTGTAATGACATTTTGAAATTGTACAAGTTTTTTGGGTAGAAAACATTGTGGAGATTGAAGAAAATGCTCGTCTCAAGCAATTTCTGCATTTTCCACAATGTTTTCCAAAGCCTTTGGTTTGAGGGGGCGTCAAAAGGTGCCACCTTGTTGTAAAGGGTTATAGAATAGTCAGATGTAAAAATGATCGGTCGAACGCTGGATATCTCGAGGTAAAATAACATGCCATACTATGACGTACCAAATGGGTCAAAAGTATTTTTAGAGCGTGCACGCATAAAATATACGCGTCGACGCGTATATTTTATGCGTGCACGCTCTAGATAGACTTTTGACCCATTTGGTACGTCATACCATACGACGTCGACCTCGTCTCAATATTATTGACTTTGAAAAAAAATAAAAAAAAATCAGTGTGGTCATGAGCATACTTTCTCAAGGTTTCTAAAGTCATTATTGCTACTGTTATCAATTTATTATTATGACACATGGTAATTTGCCTTTATAAACAAAGAGAAAACAACTTTTTTAATTTTCAGTACAATTTTTTATTTGTCGGTTCTGATCTTTGTGAGTGCGAAACACCTGCAGAATTCGTACCACCACGTGCAAAAATAAAGTAGTTTGGATGTATTGTTTATATTTGTAAATTTCATAAACATTATGCCATAATTTCATGACCGAACTGTGGTGACGTCAAATTAGGCGCTCTTTGAGAAACTTCGCGTAACAATGTCTATCTATAATTCATAGATTCAAAATAGCTATACTCTCCTAGTACAGTGGGGACACACAAATACTAGTATTGAATCACAAGAAACATCCGTTTCCTCAACTCTTCCTCACAAAAAATCCTTGTTACGGCGCATATTGTTGTTTGCATATGTATTATGGGTAAAATACCCATAATGAGGCCAATTTGATATTGTTAAAACATCGGATTTTTTCGAGCGGTGTCGTTACGTATCCGAACTTATTCGGGCACAGTCGTTAACATTACGCGGTGGAAAGTGTCACCGACGAATGTTTTCGGCGTCGCTCGAATAATTCCGACGTCTCGAGCGAATCTCATTAGGGATTGACTACGATAAACCTGTGTAATAATACCGAACTATAGTGACGTCCAAATCAGGCGTTGTTTGGGAAAATTCACGTATAAATGTCTATATTCAAAATAGCTATACTTTCCGTGTACAATGGAAACACATATATATCAAACTACAAGAATCATTTGTGTCTTAACCCTTTCCCAAACAAGACCTGGTTTTGACGTCCCAAATAGAAAAGGCTTGGGAAAACATTGAAACAAAAGAAGAAACTGCTGATAACCAGCAGTTTCTCCTTTTGTTTCAATATTTTCTTTGCCATATTTTACACAAATTTTATCTTTAATAACATCCATTTTGTCATTTGTAGCAGTTTTTGAAGAGGATCACCCTAAGATTTTGCCGTTTGGGAAAGGGTTGACTCTTTCTTAATGGAATCCTGGTTCTGACGCAAAGGATTTTATTTTCAAATTATTACTATAATATCATAAATGTTATAAGATGCATATATCTCTCAACTCTTTCTCAAACAGGTCCTGGCTCTGACGCATCGGATTAGAATGTCTTTCAAATTATTGAAAGAAATAATTAATATAACGTGGGTAATCAACATTCAGACTTTAAATTCGTGTTCGCTAATTCATGGCGGGGAATCATGTGCCACACCGACAACAATAATGGCAAGGAAATCTTTGATATAAATCGGTTGATTCGTGGACAATTTGAACTTTGTTTGAAGCACATGAGACGAAAAACGCCAGGAATTGTTGTGGTGTGGTGGATAGTGTAAAGAGCATATGATAGAAAAAGTTATCGACAACCAAGTCAAAACCTTTTCTCAATCGTCTGTTGTCTTACAACTCTGCGAAACCAAGCACGTTTCTGGCGTTTTTCGACATTATCTGCTTCAAAGTTTTTTTCTGAAATTCTTGTGCCACGAGATTTTCCACCGCGTTGTGGTCCAATTCAAATTAAACATTCTTAGATAATTTATTAACCCTTTTAAACTCTTTTTCAAAGAGCCAAGCTGTTCTGACAGGCACTGAACAACATCAGCCAGCGCATACATGGAGATTAATCTTACTCTTTATTATAATAATATTATTATCAAGCCAAATAAACCATACTCTATTCAGAACTGTATGTTATAAAAATATAGCCGGAAGTTTGGCTTTTTATGATGATCGCAAAATTATGGATCGACCCTATTTTGCTAGGTAATCTGAACTACACTTTTTTGCACCCTTTCGTTTGAAGCGGCAAGAAATGTTTCCTCTTCAAAATTGCAGAATTTGAACACGACTAACGGCTAATCAATAGATAAATGTTCAATTAATGAATCCTTAAAGTTAATTGTTAAGGGACTTATAAAACGTAAAACAGGAAACGGTTAACCAATGTTCAAAGGTATAAAATGAAAACGGGTAAATATCAATAAAACCAAACAAATAAATTACCAGATATTTCATGCTTTTATAATTTTGCATTAAAAATTCAAAAGCCCATTGAAATGGTTTGTTACAGTGGATTGTTCAATACTTGACAAATAAAACATGGAGTATGTTAGTTCTAGGTAGGTCGAACACTAGCCAATACACGGCGGTGATTCAGCGTGACAAAATAAGTGCAGAAAATCGCTTATAATTGTAGTAGCAAATAACCAATTTGAATTCGGTTCGAAACAAAGAATATTCAAGTAGAAAAATCGGAAATTTACTGGATGTAGTAGAACTTTCAGAAATTAGCAATAATAAGAAAAATATATATATATATTATGTGACCCGTCACGCTAAAAGGGACTTTATCGGAACTCAAAAAAGCCAAATTTTGACAAACTTGTTAGACCCAGCTCAGGTCAACCAGATCCCGTATGCGATAAATGAACATAAAGTAAAATAGGGAAAACATTCCGGATTTAGAAAATTACATGAAAGTGAAAAGTGTCGGCCCTAGTCTGGCTGCGCGAACTGCGCAGACAGACTAGGGTCGATATTTTTCACACTTCCTATAAGGTCCTCTTTAGCGTGACGGGTCACATATTAAACGTAAAATTATTGAAGATTTAAAATTAGTTGTTTTTTTTCACACAATTTCCCATCAACAATAGATTATGACCAATATTAGCAGGATCGTGTAACAAGATGGACAAATCGACTCGGGCCAGCCTGTGAAGTCGCAATGTTTCGCGCTAAGACGATTCCCTGAATCATGGATGTGTATTATATTATATTAATATGTTTTTTTTAAGATGGGGTTGTGAAAAAGGTCTCTTGGAGCGCTTACTTCAACCGTGTTTGTAGCCTAGTCTATGCTTAAATTCAGCCTGCTCGGCAACCCTGTTGCTCTCGTACGGTTGCTACAGACCACGAAGAAGCTTTTTGACAACAGCGTTGTTCTTGATCAGTCTGATTCTTTTGGAAAGGGTTAATATGTCTGAGAGTATATTGGACAAATAACTGTTTTGTATGCTTTATAGGAAGAGTCTTACAGACAAATCTAAGTAATTTGTATTCAATATTCCCTTTGTCTCAAGTATTTTCAATGTAAAATTCAAATAGGTTTCAAAACGAAATTTCCAGTCATTTAGGTATAAAGCAAGTGACAGAAGTGCGCGGAACAAGCCTACCTAGTAAGTGTTATTCTTGTGTGACTTATAAATTTTTATTCACTTTTTATATAATTTATTTTTTCGTTGTTATAAATACGTCGTTAAGACTATTTTAACTTTGGATTTGACTATATAGAACAAAAACTGCTTCGTAATTCCGCAGATTTCAATTCCGTTGTAATTTTGGGTCACTTGTTTCTCTGGAATGAACGTAATTTTGGATGGTTGCTTCACAAGATAAAATTAACGTTGAAACATTCTGACATGCATAAGTCATAACAAGGTATATTACTTAGACAAAGTTATGTTGGTTATCAACACTTTTTTCTGTTGACTCATTTTTTTATCAGTTTTTTCGACAAAGTACGTAAAAACGTGTGTCTCATTTTATCAACGAGTGTACGATTGACTAAATCGTAAGACAGTCGTAGGACAACGTATGATTATAATAACCCATTCACGTTGGTCGTGCGATCGTTGATAATATGGGGTCTTGTCAGAAAATGCTGTATAAAATCATATTAGTGTAGTTAGAACATCGACAATAATCTCGCTGCTTTTCATCGAAAACTTCGTAACTGCAGCTTAAAACAAGCTTCAGTTACGAAGTTTTTGTTGAAAAACGATGATATACAACAATATCTCCATATAACTTGTATAATGATTTATTGAACGCCCTCAATGCAAGTATTTGTTCACAGAAATAACAAAAGAACTGACAATGTGATGTTGGTGATGTACATAACTTGTGTATCTGGATATGTTTTATTCCTAGGTATGTTATCAAAATAACAAGGTAAATCTAAAAGAAGGGAAAAGAAATTGAAATATTCCCGCTTTTCTCAAAACTTTTGAATCACAGGTACTTTATATACCTGCTAATTACATTATTTATTGTCGTTTTTCAGCAAAAGCCTCGTAACTGTAGCTTAATACAAACTGCAGTTACGAGGTTTTCATTGAAAAGCATCATCATATCAAATCTTTTCTTCGTCTATACCATCATCACCGGAACACATTAGTTAATTTGGATAAATGTAATTTGTTTATGCATGTATTATGGACAATTCTGTCTCATACAATAAAGAAACTTGAAACTTGTTATAAAATTTCGTCGCTTTTCTTCAAAAGTCTTGTAATTACGGCTTGGTTGGAAACGGTCTTTAATGAATTAGCATGTATCACGGTGGAAAATCACGTGACACAACAGTTTCAGAAAATCTTCAATAAATTTGTTAATATGCGACCGATTTGAATTCGGTTTGAAGCAGAGAATGTGAACAGACGTCTAGCATTAGATGGGCGTGGTTGATTTTTGAAAAATCAACTGATAAAAAAGTTATTGAAGATAAACCAATTTTTTGGTTTATCTTCAATAACTTTTTTATCGGTTGATATTTTATAAATCTACAACGTCCATCTTATCCCTGACATTTTTCCACCCTCTCTGCTTCAAACTGAATTCTAATTGGTCAAGTATTGACAAAGTTATTGAAGATTATCGGAAATTCTAAGTCACGTGATTATACACCGTAATGTATTGTATATCTACAACAAAATCATCGTCATTTTTCTTCAAAAACCTCGAATATGCAGCTAAAGACAAGCTATAGTTGAGAGGTTTTTTGAAGAAGAACGACGAAATAAAATTTGCTGTAGATATACATAACAAAACAAGTGATTCAAGGTCCTTTACTGCATTGATAGATATCATAAAATACTTTAAATAATGTTGTGAAGCAACTCTCAAATATGACTATGAATTATATTGCCATTTCTTGGTACTCGAAATTTAATCTAAGCTAGAAAACACCTAATACACGTAACGGAGATTTACATGACGCCGGCATTGTCTCAAGGCGACGTCGCATGCAACCAGCAGAAAGTGGGGAATTCTTCCTTTTCGTTACTTTTCCGTATATACCTAGATTGAAATTCAGTTCAACGTGTACGACCTAAATCGAAAAAATACGAGAATCTTAAAATGGCCAAATTACGAGTATTCTACCTTAGTGCTCAAAGTGATTGATTACTTTAAGATATAAATGTCAGTGCGCTGATGCTACAACGAAAGCTGTAAAATTTTAACAAGTTTAGAGCTTGTTTTATTATCCAAATAATATCGATGTGTGACGCGGACATACCTAAATTCTGCCACTTGGAAAAGATGTAATGTGGAAAGGCTTACATTTCTATCGTTTGAGAAAAGATTAATTGATGATTCAGTTTTGTTTCTTTTCAGGTAGAAATTCGAGAAACAACATAATGTTTTGTCAACGGAAGCAGATAATCGATGTATTTTCCCTGAAGACAGCCAGGAAATGTGTAGCCAATTCTCAATTGTTGATTATTGTTCATTAATTAAAGCGGCTTAAAACGGGACAAGGAACGTCTCGGAAGTACCCTAGAGCCATAATTAAATATCGCTAAAATGTCGAGCGCGTACGAGATAAAACAACACGTAACTGTTAACGGACGGAACCTACAGCTGCTGGAGCAGAATTCAATCGGAATTTCCCTCCGCGAGTCGGGGACATTGGACAGTTGTTGTGATATCGTGGTTAGTGAGAGGACTCCGGAAGAGCAAAGCGTCGGAAATTCCGATATCGATAACTCGGAAACGGAATTATCGCGACCAGGTGACAACAACGATCAGGAATTAATCGAACAAACTCAACAACTGGAACAAAATTCTGAACATGTGTCGCTTTCCGTGCCCGGCACGCCGGAGTGTGAATATAACCGGAAATTGACAAAGTTTCCGAAACAAAGCGGAAAGTTTAAAAGTGTTGGATTTTTAACGGTCGACACGATGGATAACATTGAAAACAACGTGAAAAAGCAGGAAATTAATAAAGATTTAAGTAAATTATCTCGGAAAGGTACGGGTAGTGTACGTTATACCCAGCCTAGGTTGTCGTTACTCGGAAAACCTATAAATTATAAACAACATAAACGGGATGCCAGATACAGACGGCTTCAATCTAGGATTTACAACTTTTTAGAACGGCCAAAAATATGGTATGCCTTCCTGTATCATATAGCATTGTAAGTAGCTTTATGAATATTCTACGACACCTTTTCGCCCATTACCAAACGGCAATATTTTAGACGGGCCCAAATTAAAATTTAGTTGCAGACGATAATCTCTAGTTTTTGATTATAATTTGACATTATTTTGGTCTTCATGGTAGAAAACATTGCGGAAAATATGCTAATTGCTTGTCAGAAGCGGTTTCTTCTTTTCCCACTATGTTTTCCAAAGCCATTTTTATAAAGTACATATCAATCTCGATTATTACAAGGACATGCTGTTGCTGGATTAACAATAACCAAAACAAGATGATTTTAATGCGATGCGCAGTACTCTTAAAAAGTGTTATAGCGGACGACAATTGACCTGGCAGAGCAGCCAATGTTAATCGATTGGAATGCTCTGCCAGGTCAATTCTCGTCCACTATACCGACGAAAAATTACTGTTACAATAATCAGCATAATATACAAACACAAAAGCATGGGGAGAATTGAGAGAAAAAAGGTGAAATTGTTGTTTTTCAGAATTTTTTTCTCATTTCCCCCAATACTTTCTAAGGCCGTATGTTTTTAAGACGTCAAAAAAGTTTTATCTTGGAAAAGTTTAAATCTTTGCCAAGAGGTTACCATATTGCACATACAATGCTTACAAAAACGCCACAATAAGAAGAAAATTTGAATACCACCAAGCGCTGAAAATATTCAGTAAAAATAAATAAATACGCCCCTCCTTTTATGCAACGTTTAAAAGCTTCTGTCTGCTACCCACATCACTGCCAATTTAAGACTAAATGTAAAAGCCCTTAGAAGTGGTATTGCTATATATAGAACGTGTCTAGAAATTTGATGAGTCAATTGACTAAAACGCTATGTTCCCACTGTCGACCAGATCAACTTGACAAAACCCGACCAAGCACCCAGTTGCCATGAATAATCGGTAACTTTGGAGCTTAATATGATAATTTCAATATATGCATCGGCAGGGCTTCAAACCCGAACAACAGATCGAGAGGAAATCATTTGGTTGGGTTTGATCCGAAAATGTAGGCAATCGAGTTGATCTGATCAAGAACAGGTCTAGCAATGTCTGCATGCACGGTTATACAATATTTTCAGAAAATCTTCAATACTTTTGTAAATACTGGACTGATTTCAATTCGGTTTGTAGCAGAGAATGTGGACATACGTCACGTATTAGGTGGACGTGGTTGATTTTTAAAAAATATCAACTGATAAAAAAGTTATTGAAGATAAACCAAAAGTTTGGTTTATCTTCAATAACTTTTGTATCAGTTGATTTTTCAAAACTACACCTCGTCCAGCTTATTGCTTGCATTTCCCACCTTCTCTGCCAATCTCCTTCGCAGTTATCTCCCCTGAATTTGGATTGGGGAGATCTCTGCCGGCAAAGCTTGAGTTACCAAGATTTCAGGTAATTGATTTTTTTTATTTTGATTTTTATTTCAAAAAGTAAACACGCTTTAAGTGATGTTTTAATAATATGAGGTGTCAGATATAAAGCCAAATAAAAACATCCTTGGATTTAAAAATGATTTCAGATATATAAATAAATTTCCGCCATCTTTACGATATCACGTGACATTCACCATGGTCACGTGATTTATATGCCTGCAGTGATAATGTAAGGCATTGTCACTGTGTGGAGTTTGCTTCTCTGCTTCAAATCGAATTCAAATTGGTCAAGTATTTAAAAAAAGATATTGAAGATTATCGGAAATTCTGAGTCACGTGATTATACACCGTGGCATGGGTAATAAGGAATGTTTGAGGTGGTCGAGTTTTATGCGCCTTCCCGTCTTTGACACTCCTGAAACATTAACATGGACATATTTTGACGATCTTCGTAAGTGATGAAACCTGCAGAGAAACATTGGGACAAATGAAGAAAATGCTGATAATCAGTATTTTCTCCTTTTGCCTCAATATCTTATCTTTTACAAATACTTTCTTTATCAACAACATTAAATTGTAGCCTGATGCGACTTTCATATTGAATTTGTCCAATCTGTCGTTGATTGGGAAATGGTTGACCCTCCTACAAACCCTTGCAACTTAACACAATTACATAAATGGCGTCAATAGACATAATCATATTATATTTCGGCCATGAACATGATCGCTAAGGTCACACAATAACGGAGGGGAATCACTTGATACACCATTGTCCGGTGTTTTCTTTCAATAATTCTGATGATATTATGACATATTCGAAAGGATTTGAAACACAGAAGGTGGAAAAAGGCGTAAGGAAGTTGCTAAATGTAAAGTATCTTCTAAATAGCACCTGGTAAAGAAGAAAATAAACGCAAACAAAATTGGTTGGTCGTCAATAATTTATTTATCAGGAACTAATATTCATCAAATCTAATTTTAAATTTCTGAAATTTCGTTTTTGATTTTAAACCCATTTCAAAGCGGCCACATAGTAATATTATCTTATGGAGACTTTCAACAATTTTAATATGTCACTTGATTCCCTACAGTAACAATGTTTTATAACACAATAGTAGTTAGCAGTATCCAAACAAGACTTCAGTCTTTCGTCTTTATACATAAACAAGGTTTTGGAAAACATTGACGACAAAAAAGAAAATGCTGATCATCAGTATACTTATGCGTCAATGTTTCTGTTTCCCATGTAATGTTATACTAAATTCCTTTCTTCATCAACATACAATTGATCATCTGTAACACAATCAATTTGGACAAACCTATAGTTTTGCCGCTGTGGAAAGGGTCTACATTCACACAATTGTTCTTCTCTGTGAATACTGACGACCCCAGAAATACGAGTTGACCCTGAAATTGTCGGTGGCTTAACTTATTACCAAACAACACACTTTTGGACTATTCCAATTTCAAAGGCGTTGCAGACGCCAATTTCAAGTCCATGAAATTTAAAAAATCTTAGTATTTTTAATTAGAAAATATTGTGGGAAATGAAAAATTGCTTGTCACAAGCAATTTCTTCATTTTCCACAATGTTTTCCAATGCCTTTATCTTTTTGGGAGTCGAAAAGAGTCAATGTGTGGTAATGGTTTAAAAACGCTTAAACTGCAGTTCATTCAAGCTGTACTTAAGTCAATTTCAAACAGAATGGTCGACAAAATGAAATTCTTACATTCCTTTACCAGAAAATGTTGATCGAGAAATTACGTTTTCCGTGAGCTAAAACATTTAACCCTTTACTAAACGGCATATAGTTAGACTGTTCCAATATCAAAGCTACTGCAGACAGCGAAATACGTGTTTGTAATAAAATGATTTGTGTATGAAATAAAACAAAATAAAAAACAAAATGTGAACATGTTTGTTTATCTTCGTATTCTCTTTTAGTCTCAACATTTTTCCAAGCATTTTGCATTATAGGCACCAAAAACCAGAGTTTGTTTAGGGAAAAGGATAACTCGATTTGTGTACGAAGAAACACGTGTTTAATTAATTAAGCAATGAATTAACTGATTAATTATGTTTACACTAACAAGGTGGGTAGCTGGATAATTGGAACAAGAACAATAATCAATATCTAACTCGCTACAGAACAAAAATACAAATTACTGGGAATTTGTTTAAAAAGGGGCTTATAGCATATAAGAGATCAACATAGGTCTAGATCTAAAATTGTTTATTTACAGTCTGACTTTGATCCAGCTTGTTCTGCAATAGCTTCTCTTTACAGAACAAATGTTCACACTCTTCTAATGAGCTCAGATCTTGAAAAGGGACCCTTATAAAAATTTTTGACATCATGTTTGCAGATCAGACTGTGTCTTAACACAGTATATCTACATTTTGTTCTTCTCTAATAGCTGATTCCTTACCGAAAATAGGAGTAAGAGTGTAGAATGGATCTTGAACAGATTCCACTTATAAATACAGTCAAATCTCTTTATGTCGAACCTCCCTTAGCCGAAGTTCTCCCTACGTCGAAGTAATTTTTAAGTCCCGATTCTTTTGCTCTTTATTTCTATATATTTCAACCTCTATACGTCGTTTTCTCTTGCACGAACTTCCTCCCTAGGTCGAACCAATTTCGAAGTCCAACCGCCTATATTTGCACACATTCACACCTCTATACGACGAACCTCAAACATACACGATGATAATCGCTATCAAGTCAGTTTTATCACACCTTTCGACCCGTCAACTCGAGCAATCAACACAGGTGTTTACCTTTATTGAATATTGATTTTTACCTGATTGTGTTTGATTTAATGATTCAAAATAGAAAAGGCCCGGGAAATTGTATACAGCGTTACATTTCGTCGGTGAAAGTGCGAAACCTCGGATGTAGATTTTTGCGATTTACAAAGTAAAACATTGTGTGCCCAGTTAAGACAATTTGGGATATTTTACAGATCAATATTAATGACAACTTATTAGTGAACAATATGTCCAAATATATAATAAACCTTTCAGTTTGGAAAGAGTAATTCCACGCAGGACTTGTTTGGTAAAGGACCTGGGTCAACACGGGGGGGGGGGGGGATATCCAGCAACTCCGACCGACATGACGTGGTGTGCCCATAAAAGCGATGATGGCCGCGTGTCTCCAAAATATCTCTTCGTCGAACATTCTATATGTCGAAGTTTTCTCGTAGGTCCCACGAAGTTCGACATAGAGAGATTTGACTGTAGTCTTATCTGGAAACACAGAAGTCTAAAATTGCTTCAAGGAGTCTTTTCCAGATACCGGCCCAAATAAATTTGTTTATTCAAACCCTTTCCGTAATTAAGTTTCTCTGCATCTTTAAATTTCGAACAAATATTCAAAGGCTACATTTGGTCTCGTGATCTTCAGTGGTGGTGAACTCGGCCAAAGCGTGGGACGTTTTTTCGCGATGATAGTATTCCGTCTGTGTTGTTATGAAATATCGTAACTACGGCTTCGATAAAGCCGTAGTTACGAGATTCTATAATAAGACAGACGGTTTGTCGATACATATCTGTAAATCCGGTCTATTTCTAGAACAAATTCATTATTATTAGAAAAAACTATCAAATCAGATCTTTAAACTCACATTTAAACGCAAAATATCTGTACCTTAGTGTAGCGAAAAAGATCCCTCGCTTTGGCCGAGTTCACCACCAGGATCTTATACTTCCCAGTTTCTTAGTATCTTAATATGTATGTGTGTTTTTTATCGTAAATAGAGACCTCCTTGAAAGTGCAAAGTGTATCAAAACTATCCATTCTAGTCAGTTTATTCGGACTGATTAGGTTGAAGAGGGTTGCAAGATTTCGCTGTAATACACCTTTCTGATTCTAAAAGGTTTTATCTTTTCATATCACGGTGGGTAACCCACGTGACTTTTGGATAGCGTCCACACGGAGAAAATCGTCCGCTTCAAAGTATGTTTTGTTTAATTTCTCAGATTATTTATTTTGACGAGATAAAGCGCAAGGAACGCGGCTTTGAGAGGGCTATTCCCGGCTCTAACTCACTCTGCTCCAAATCCAGTGGTTTCTTCAAACATTTAAGCCAAAATGTTTGTAAGTGCAAAAGGAAAGTGGGAAGCGTCCACGTGCACCGAACAAAACTTTCGCTTGAATGTTTGAAGAAACCACCGGATTCGGAGCTGAGTGAGTTACAAACGTTGATAGCCCTCTCAAATGCGCGTTATGTGCACTTTCTCTCGTCAAAATCAATAGAGTATAACATACCTTGAAGTGGACGATTTTCGGTGTTAACGCTTTCCAAAAACCACGTGGGTTATCCACGGTGATATGTTCAGTTTCGAAATGCGATAGCCGGTCGAACACAATTATTGGACAATAATTAGTGACGAGAAGAAAATTGCTGATTACCAGCAATGTTCCCTTAATTACCGTAAATGTTTGTAAATTGAATATATGAGGGGTATCAAAACGTTTTGATACTCAAATAGAAAGAGTCGGATCTTTGGATATAATCTGCTTTATTTTCCAACATGGCCAACTTCCAAATTCATATAGCTCACGATAATTGACCCGTAGGAGCATTTCTAGGCAAATGTTAGAGACGCTCTACCAGATCATTTATCGAGACATATACATTTAGTCTTGTTCCATTTTTTTGCAAATTATTGATACCGTCTCTATGGAAGCCAAGGTTGTGACTCCCTTGCTGCCATACTCAGCATAGTCAACTCACCCTCAACATCTGTTTAATGAAATTCACGCATCGTCGCAATGATTAGGGGGACGTCGTACACATTCAGCGATGGAATTTACACCGCCGAATGTTTACGACGTCACCCGAAGAGGCTCGGATACGTTACCAATGTTAACGTCGTCGCACGAAAGACTCTTTTGTTGGCTGAATCTAATGAGGGATGAACTACCTAGACCTTCTATCCCTTGTAGATGTCTTCATCACTTGCTCGATAGTAGCAAATAAAGGAAGTAGTAAATTGTCTTTATTTTTAGAAGTACTTAATTCTTTTAACAGTAAATTAGCACACGGTCCCATTTCACCAAAGCCTAGGCGAACACTGTTTCTAAATGAACGGTAGTAAGATTGGTGAAAGCCTTCCGTCATTTATTTCAAAAGGCATTTCTATGACAATTTTAAAGACATTCATCTAGTACAGAACAAAATTCTACAGGTAAAAAATATGTTATAGACATGTTCAATATTTTAATGGTGTCTACATGTATACATTTTGTTTGCTGTTAATTGCGTGTGATGTAAAATCTATGTTGTATCAATTTCGCCACATGTAAGCGGGGGATTTCCTAGTAAACCTCAGTAATTATAGATTCCGTCGATAACTCTATGTAGAAACTTTAGGGAATACAACATGTAATTTATAAATTGCGTGACTTTGGCATTTAAGAGGTGACATGGAAAATGGTCCTTTATGACTGTACGTATCTGATCAGTTCAAACTTCTGCTGTTATTCGCAAATATAATCGAGAAATCATGCGTTTTGGGAAGCTATTAAAAGAGTGCGCTTGCTTTGTAATAATAGATTTCAGTCTGTGCATACGCACAGTTTGAGCATGACAAAAGTTATATCGTCGGTGTAAATGCAAAACCTCGTATGTCGATTCTGGCGATTTTTCAATGTACAAACTTCTGTGCCCAGTTAAAGACGATTCTTGCAGATTTTGAGATATTTTAACTGATCAGTATTACTGACAAGTCATTTGTAAACAGTATGTCCAAATTTCAAGTAAAACATTTCAGTATGGGAAAAGTTATTGCACTATTTTTTCTCCCATTTAAAATTTTCCAAAAAAACGAGATACGAGGTTTTGCGTTTACAACGACGATATACTCTTTTAAAAAAAACTAAAAAAAAACGTTAAACTGTGACAAAAAGTGTTACAGCTTCTCCTGTAACTCGTAACATATCTTAGTGTTCGTCCTAGTTTTTGGACCAATGAAATTGCAGTATATTTGAATATTTCGGCGTTATATTTCACATAAACGCACTGCCGGTCAGTTTATGTCACGGATATACATAGCCACGCCCCGTTTCCTGTACAGTACGTTATGAAAAATGACGTAATTTGTGGAAAAATGATTTAATTCCAGTAATATCCGCTTGATAGTAGCTCCGGTCGGAGGCGTGGTTTGAAGAATGACAGTAGAAGCGTATGTTTTCATTGGTTGACGAACACTAAGTCAGATAGAGTCTGCATAGTAGATTGTACGCGACATAAACGCCTTTTGAAAGTTTATATCGCGTAGAATCTACTATACAGCCTCTATCTAATACGTGGAACAGTCCTATTGAAAGTGTGTTCTTGCACAATAATTATAGATTTCATTGATATCACTGAGTGGTGACACTTGGGAATTAACATGTAATTTATAGCTGTATGTTGATAAACTTGAAGTTCGTATTGATTTTTAAGCATAATGGTAAAAGTTCTAAGTTACTTAAAGGGACATTTCATTCCAATTTCAATTTTTTAAAGTATGTCTTGATGCCAAGATTGGTTATTCTAATGAGTATAAATACTTTTAGTTTTTTAAAGTTGTTGCCAATAAGCGAGTAACACGCGTTTAGAGTTGAGACATAATCGATAAATTGCATATAAATCCGAACTGTTGTCCACAACAATTTGTTCAATTTTAACACAAAAATATAAATTTCTCGTAAACGGCGCAATATTTTGGCTTGAAATTTTCAGAAATTTCATGAGGAAATATGCTCTTTCAGATAAAAATAAAAGTAAAATGTATGACAAAAAATTCTGAAATGTCACTTTAACATGTACATGTATATATAAATGGTAAAAGTTCTAACTTACTAAACATGTACATGTTTAGTAACTTACTCGTACAACTTTTACCATTTATATGGTTAAATATCAATATTAACTTCAAGTTTATCAACATACACAGTCTCATCAGAACCAATGTTGTTCTTTTACATCTTATCGTAGGTGTTATTGCAAAACCTCGTATCTCGAGCTTTAAACAGCTGGAGATACGATGTCTTGAAATAACACCGACGTTATACATGTATAACTCGCAACAGTTTAAAGAGGGAATCATGAATTCCTGAATTCCTATCAAATATGGATTCCTGTTCAGTAATTATAGATACCATTGATATCACTGAGTTGTGACGCTGGGGAATCAACATGTAATTTATAACTAACATGGCTGTGTATCGTCTTGCTAAAATGGACAATATGGTATGTGTGAAAGGTCTCGACCCTGGTTGTTCGCCGCGGACTTCGTAATCTATTTAAGAGTCAAAACCTTTCGATCTAAGGTCATTTTCCTGAGTGTCAGTCTTTTTTGCTAACTTACAATATCTTCATTCTGGAGACGCATTATAATTTGACCTTTGCTGTACCCTGCTCGTTTTTATATATCAATTTTTTGAACTTCTAGATTAAGTAGATCTATAACATGTTGAGGTTGATATTTTGATAGGGAATCACTTGGTCTCTTCTTTACTTCACTTAACTCCTAGAAACAATTATAGTCCTGTCATGACATTACGGCACATCCTTACAAATTTTACCTATATAAACACTTAAAATGTTGTACGCGTTGATTGGAAGTTTCGAGTTCAATATTAAGGTAGAATACCCGTAATGTGGCCATTTTGAGATTTATAAAACATCGGGTTTTTATCGAGCGGCAGCGTTACGTATTCGAACCTATTCGGTCGCGGTCGTAAACATTCGGCGATGGAAAGTTCCACCGCCGAATGTTTTCGATCGCGCCCGAATAATTTGGACGACGCGCGAATCTCATTATGGGTGGACTACCTTAAGTTGGTTACCAAGTAAAGTTTGTAAACATGCGTTATAAATCGTTACCGGACCATTGTTCAGCTCATTTAAGAAATATCGAATGACTTGTAAGTTTCTACAAACGCATTGAATATATAAACAGATAACTGAAGTTATCATTTTCAATCACATAATAAAATAATAATGTCTTTTTTAAGTGCTTAACAGTTAAAATTCGAACATGAATGCCCTTTAGAAATATAAGACGACGAAATATCCGACGTATTCAGATAAATGGGTGTTGCAGACAATAAATTATGCATGCTCAAATTAACACATCATTGAATCAGACAAAATAAGTGGGTTTTATGACTACTACAATTCTGGTAGACGTTAGTTTACTTTGCATTCCATAACTTTGTGATATGCTCATTTTGAATAATTGCTAAAAACATGTTTTACAAATATATCCGTACTGCTTGATAGTACCCTTTTGCAAATTAGTGTGATATTTCCACCAATTTGATTTTGTGTACGGAATGCCTCACGACTATAACTGGCTGTAAGTTCGTAATAAGATCTACAAATGTATTAAAAACTATTTTTCGAAGGTAGCATGGAATTAAGACCTATAAAGAGTATCCCAGGAAAAGCCTATATATCATGAGCTTCTATAATTTGCTTGGAAAACACATTTGTCATTCATATGCTCCAATTTTGAAATAACATGTAGCTTTTATAGACTGTTGTAGTACATTTGTGACCAGTCACGCTAAAAGGGACCTTATCCAAACTCGAGAAATCTTACAAACTTGTCAGACCCAGGACAGGTCATCCAGATACCATATGCAAAAATGAACATTTAGTAAGACAGGGAAAACATTCCCGATTTAGAAAATTACATAGAATTGAAAAGTGTAGGCACTAGTCTGGCTGTGCGGACTGCCAAGACCGACTAGGGCGGTATTTTTCACACTTCCAAATAAGGTTCCTTTAAGCGTGATGGGTCACATTTGTATATATGGCTTTAGATATACACAAACTTATGAAAAAATATATTCCTTTAGATTTTTATATTCCCGTGACGCCATGTAACGGTATCTTTTCACGAGTTATGAATATATTTGAGCAAGGATCTGGAAAAACGTCCCTTATGGCTTTTGAGCCCAACATAGATCCAGATCAGCCTGTGCATACGCACAGTCTGATCAGGATCCATGTTGTCCTCTAATAGCTTCTTGGTAACCTGTAGTAACTTAAAGAGAGCAGCATGGATGCACATTGGGCTGAATTTGACAACACGCTGATCTTGAAACTCCATTTTTGAAAATGCTTTAAGGGACGTTTTTCCAGATCCCGGCTCATTTGGAAGTTTATCTAAACTTCCGGGAAACATCTAATTTATATGTTGCATGATAGTTGTATTTTATCATAGCGCTCCTAGGCACACAAAGAATTCTAAAAAGAATTAAAGGAGCACATTAATCCACGAGCCCATATCTATTGTATCTTAAAGTCTCAGAAGATATTCATTGCGTTTCTCAGTTTTAGATAACTATAATTGGTTGGGTGCTTTTTAGCTGATAAGCCGCTTTGTGATAAAATGTACGACTTCCATTATCTGCATTTGTAGCATCTTATCTAAAGTCTTCGGTAAAATATAAAAGTAAAAGAAAAAGGTTATCAACGAAAAAACAAACCCCTACCATAATGAAAAGTCGCGTAACATCACAAAAACGAGACCATTGCGCAAACACCGGTACACATTCTGCAATAATCTAGCTATGTAAACTATTTAACATTTCTACGAAGGTCAGAGTTATCCATAGTAAGGGCTTGAATTTATGCATTTTAGCATTTACGGACACATGTATCATACAATAAAAAACCGCTTGTGTGTTCCATTTTAAAATTATTTTGAGCAGTGTATGGTGAGTGGGAATTTGTTTAGAAAGCACACTTGTCATCTCTCTTCTCTAATTTACATTCCTACCTTTTTGTACACGTTCTCACAAAATTAGTATTTCGCTTTAATCTATGGGAGGAATGGCTGACTCACAATACTTTTAGCACTTCGGTATAAAGCATATAAAACGTTAGAGAAGTACATGTAATTCATAAGTTGCATGACATTTACATTTATACAGAGTGTCTCGGGAATACGTATAACAAGCTGGTATAATTTGTTTAGAAAACACATTTGTCATGTCTCCTCTCTAATATTGTAATAACATGTAGATTTTCGTAGGCATTTGTAAAAAATGGTATGCCATAAACAGAGAAACTCGACGAAATTGGTGTCGAGAAACAAATGTGATATGTAATGTAAAAGTTGTATGACATTTAGATTTATACAGAGTGTTTTGGGAATACGTATAATGAGTTGGTATAATTTGTTTAGAAAACACATTTATCATGTCTCTTCTATAATTTTGCAATAAAGTCTTTATTTTTTCGAATCAAAATATTAGAGATTTACGGATTAGTACGAAATGGAATACGAAATGGAAATGGAAATGAAATCAGGGGGATGTATCAGGATACTTGGAATATGGTGGCAGGTCACTCATATTTGCCTCTATGTAATTCTATGGAAAATCCAGTTTTTTTTTCATACAGTGTCAAACCCTGAATCGAAAAAAAAAAACAACAACAAAAAACGGATTTGACGTCCCTAAAAGAAAACGCATGGAACATAATTAGGACAAGATAATGAAATGCTGATATCCACAAGAAGACTTAGAGGTCTCTAATAGAAAATGCAATGGTCTGTGAAAAGTGTCTGAGATTTGTCAATAGGTCATCTAAACTGGCACGATTTAAAAACGCAAAAAGTACTTTAACAGATTGTTTCTACTACATCTGCATAACGGATGCATAGTTATGTATGATTGTATATGTAACAATTGTAAACATAACATGGTAGAAAATGAAATTTAAAGGCATGAATATTGTCTGAATGGACGTCCGTTTATGCCAAAATGCGATGACGTTGGGTGAGAGTCTGGCACCGAGCAGGACGACGACAGCGAATCCCGGGTTCTCGCAGGCGATTTATCACCGTGTCACGATGTATCGGCCACCCATCATTACCAACAATAGCATTTGCTGTAGACTGAGCCGTCATAAATCTGTTGCGTAAGTGACTTTGACGTATATAATTGTCTTGACGTATAGTTGTTACACGCGGCTGACCGGCACGTGGGTGGTCTGCATTTGTTCTCTGGTCGTTTACACGTGTCAGTAACCTTGAAAATACTACCTCGGCTACATTAAAACGGCTAGCTACCTACGTTTGCGAAACACTGCCGGTAAAAAGCCCAAAAACATGGTTCATGTCTGTCAAAATAATCCCAAAAATTAAATGCATACGAAAATGATTCATGGTTGTCGTGTGTTTTCAAAGAGTAAATCAATTAGGCAGTTTGTACAAAAAAAATAACTTAGTGATTTTGCACGTGGTCCGAATGTACCAGGCACTAGAGCATTTTGTGATGGGAGGTTTAGATGTCCGGTTAGTTTACAGAAAACTATACAAAATCACTTGGTTGTGAGGGGTATACATTGTCTTATGCATGCCCCCAAATTATGGTGCCGATCGAGGCTGCAGGAAAAGAATGGTTAATAGAAATGTCTTTTGCATTTTTAAATCGTGCCAGTTTACAATAAAGAGAGGTACATAGCTACCAGGTGGAATAATTATAGATTATTATACCCCCGCACATACGCACACATTCGAAGCAGAGAGTGGTATATCGCTGCTTTTCTTCGAAAACCCCGTATCTGCAGCTTGTTTTAAGCCGCAGACACTAGGTTTTCGCAGAAAAGCGACGATATTGATCGTCCGTCTGTAGACCCTTTTTTATTTCCGTGCCCTAACTCAAGAATCGTTTGATCTAGGCCCATGAAACTTAACAACGTTGTTATAATTTTCCCAAGGAGAAGCCATATTGCTTTTGATCACATAGCACTTTTTCAGTAACAAAGCATAGCGGGGGCGCAAATGTCCGATTGGCGACAGTTTTAGGGTAGTCCGAGTCAAAAGGTGTTACAAAAAACTTTAAATTCTTGTCAAAGGTCGAATATTGCATTAAATATCCAAGTATATATTGAGCAGAACGGAGAAAATGTTGATTGTAAGCAATTACTTCTTCTCTCTCAACGTTATTTTGTAATAAGTGTAGATTTAATGTTTTGTGATTTTTTATATTGACCCATACTTCCAACACAAACTTATTTTTGTGAATATTTTTGTACGTGCGAATACTTTTCATTTTCATTCCCCTAAAAAGAATACCTATGAACGCCTAAAGATGTGGTGTTATTTGCTGCCGTAGTCCGTAACTTTAGCGCGGTTTGTCAACTATGCATAGATTAAACAATGTAAGACAAAAAATCTGTCAAGTAACGATTCTTTTTACCAGCAACAAATTCGAATTAATCTATATCAAAACTTGCCCTTTTCCGTCAGGCATGCACGAGTTATTCCCCTTTTTCAGAGCGATTGGTTTTTTTCGACTCATCCATACCTGGATAACTAATCAGGCTCAGGAACCTCTCATCTCTCACGGAACGGATCATTTTCAACAACACAAATGGCAACCGTACCAATCGGGAAATGTTACTGTCCAATCAGTGTCCAGACTGACTTCGGGAGCGAAGATTAGAGTCGGTCATATACTAGACACAGACATAGTCAGATCTTCGGATATAATTGTGTCAAGTACATCGAGGATGGCTGAACCCGCCAGTAGACGGATTTGTTCAGCGACGAATCACGCTTCACACCTTAAAAATCAAAGGACGGACGCGAATCGGTGAGAGCTCTACCCTAGCGTTATCGAAGTCGACACTTATCCGTCTATGGTCGGTCATGGTTTAGGGCAGGATCAAACATCATGAAAGGCACAACTCGTCGTGTTTTCATAATTGACACAAGAGGTGGATATCGCTCTTCTGATGTTAATTTGTTTTAAAATACACCCTTCTGTGACTTGAAGTTTAGCTCTTCTTCTGTGAATGAGATTTTTTTCTGTACAGATGCCATCTGCAGTTTGTACAGTACGGAATATCAGGAATTTGACAATCAGAACGGAACGTGAGCGATCGGTGAATGCAACCAGAGCGGAACTGAATGATCGCGATTGAACGCTGAACGTTTTCATAATATGCCCAAAAAACAATCATTCAATCTTTGCGATCAGCTGAGTGCTATTTTTGAATGAACGTTTATTGCCTCATTAATAGAATTATTTTTAACGAAATTCCCCAATCCTTATTTTTTTAAATAACAGTTTCCGAGCCTATTATTATAGATCTATCTATTTTTTTAATAAATAAAAAAATCGTTTTCAATGTTTAATATTTTTTAAAAGCAGCAGATGTCAAATTGAGACCGATTTATCAATTACTCAAAATAATTTCGAGTTATTCCCCTTTTTGATTGGAAACGGGCGGCATTTCCAAAATGGCTGAATGTCAAATATTTGGCGAACGTCACCTCTGATTTACCTTTATCCTTTCCAATTAATGTTTACATATATTCTTTCACTGCTGCCCGTAGTTTAGTATTGTTTGACCTCATTAAACTCATACTGATTAAATTTCGTGTGCAAAGTCCGCTAGTTGAGTGTCGTAACAGAACAATGAACAGTAGATCTATAATAGAATGAGAACAAAAATAGTAAATTTTGTGTGTATTTAACCCTTTTCCAAAATGAACAGTAGAATGAGAACAAATCTTTTGTCGTTCGGTGAACCAATTACCCCAACACATCTTGTCCAAAAACACCTGGGAGCACAAGGCCTTTATCAGGCCCATCGGAGGGGACATGAGGCGGGGATTCAAGGGAATCTCACCTCTTGCCCTTTCGAGGGGCCTGACATCGGCCTTGTCAAGGACAATTAAGAAAGTCCAGCCGTTGAAAGAAGGCGGGCTCCTGGTGGAGGTGTGCTTGGCGGAGCAGCTCGTTAAGCTACCCAATCGAGACTCCCTTATCATCTGTGGTAAGCCGTGCTTTGCGTACCGACCAGATGATATGGTTACGGTTAAGGGAGTCGTCCGTAACATCCCTGTGGATGTGGATTCACAGGGATTTAGCGAGACCCTCGAGGCGGAGGTCAACAATAATAAGGTCCCCATCATGCACGCCTGGAGGATCTATCATCCAGATTATCCGACGGAGGCGCTGATTTCACATTCTTCCGCAATACCTTGCTGGGGGAGGTGACGGTCAGTGGTTCTGTCCTATCCCTGCCGGTAGCACCATACTACAAACCACCCCTCAGGTGCTACCGATGTCATAAAGTTCGGGCACACCTCTGCTAGGTGCCTAAATGAGGGTAGATGTGCCCGCTGTGCGGGTACTCATGATAAGCAGCTGTGCGACGATGACCGAAGCGTCCGCAGGTGCGCAAACTGTGGGGGATCCCATTCCCTTAGTAGTACGGTCTGTGTTTTCCCGTGAGTACCCCTTGGCATCCCAGATTCGAATGTACAGGGATGCCAAGGGGTGCTCTTGGGCTAGGGCAGCGAGCGAATGCCCCGCAGCCAGGGTTGCTGCCACAGAAGCCCCCCGTACAAGAGGCCCAGATGAAAAAGACCCCCCCCAGCCCCATCCCAGCCCCCCACTATAGCTAAAACTATGCCCCAGAGGTCTGCTTGTAATTCCCCCCCCCCTCCCCTCAATCAATCAAATTCAAGTAATAAGGGTACCGTAAGTGCAAAACCCCATCACCCCCAAAGAGCTAAAGAGTGCCAATTTCAGTCTAAATTATGAAGAAAAAGCAGAAAATAGCCGAAAACCGGGCTGCTATAAAGAATGAGCATCTGCTCAAAGCAGCCCCGGGTCAGCATGCTCCCCGGAGAAACAAGGCCCTCGATTCGAATTTAATTATGACAAAACCAGTTCGGTCTGCATGCTGATCTTCACCAATACTGACAAATCAAAAAAAGTTGTCCACGCCATGTGCATAATTGCCAAAGGTCACGGTCACTGGTCCGAGCATGGTAGACAAGGAGCCACACTGTAACAAGAGTTGTCCGCGGACAACATAGCTCGCCTATACGGGAGCTTGTTACAAAAACAGCTATTTTTTTAAAAGTACATCAAACTCCAAGGTCAAGGTCACAAGGTCAAGGGTCATGGTCCCAAATGAAAGGTCTTGGCAGGAGGTTACTGTCCATATAAGAAATATCAAGGCTCTATCAATAATAGTGCATGAGATATAGGCCAGGTTAAAGTTTTTCAAAAGAAGGTCAAACTCAAAGGTCAAGGTCACTAGGTTAAAGGTCATAGTCCCAAATGAAAGGTCTTGTCGAGATGTATCCATGTATGAAATATCAAGGCTGTATCTCTAATAGTGCCTGAGATATAGACCAGGTTAAAGTTTTTCAAGTGAAGACGCGACGGGACGCGACGCCGACGCCGACACTAGGGCTGTGACATTAGCTCCTCGGACATAAAGTCTCGGCTTGCTAATATTGAAAAAAACACTAGTCAAGGCCCTAAATAACTCAGGCTCCTTCTTGACCATCTCCAGCTATGATAGTTCTGGAGTTGACATGCTGGGGCCACTATCTACAAACAACAGCCCCATCTCATACCCAAATACCCACAACAAAGGGGCCTGTAGCTCAACGCCAAATGACAAGGAGGGCAGCTCGACATTTACCGACGTCTCACAGGTAGACGACGTGAGTGTCGGGCCCCCCCCCTTGTCAAGTCGGTCCGGGAAGTCGACACTCAAACCACTGTTGAAAGGGCTAACGCAGACAGCCAGACTCCATTTACTCAAAAAAATGATGCTTCAGTGCAGCCGGTGCCTCAAATAAACAGTAAAATGATCCCTATTAATATTAGTATTTTGGTTACAAATTTGAACAGTCTAATATCTAAAAACCCACAACCAAATGAAGGTCTGACCAGGATCACCGTTCTAGAATCAGTTTCTCAATCTCACTCTGGTCATCCTGGTAAGAGGAGAGACAACCCGGACCCAGATCAGGTCGCACGGCCGGCACAACGGGCCACTCTGGCCAGAACGGGAACCGATATAAAGAAACCATGGTCGCTTCCGAAACCAAAAATCCCTGGAGGGGCTCCCAGACTGTAGAGCCTACCCTCACCCAGTAAGTTGGGTGGGGCGCGGCAACACAGTCGGTATTGGGAAAGCTGTCTATCCAATATTGGCTTTCATGATCGGACCGATATCGGCTGTCAAAATTGGGCGTTTATCGGCTGTGTAACAATATCTTACCGATATCGGCTTTCATGATCGGACAGATATCGGCTCCATTGATTTTCCCAATATCGACTTCCATGTTCAGTCCAATTATGGACCTGTAGTCCAAAAGCTGGTTAACCGATATCGGCTTTCATGATAGGACCGATATATCGTCTCCTATGATCGGTCTGATATCCTCCGTCAAAATCGGGCATATATCGGTTTTGTAACACCAAACGATATCTGCCGACATATGGTAGAATGATACATGTAGGCTTAGTCAACTTATCAAGAAATTGCTGATAATTGAATTAAGGTAGTCAAACCCTAATGAGATTCATGCAACTTCAAAAGTTCCGAGCAACATCGTTAACATTTGATACGTAACAGGAATTTATATGTGCGACGTTGTAAACATTCCTCGGTGAAAAGTTCCACAGCCATATGTTAACAACATGACCCAAATAATTCCAACATCCTGTGAATCTCATTTTGGATGGACTGCCTTAGGAAGATGTTGGTAATGTCCGCTGTACTTTGTCAGATGAATGGCTGTATTCTGGTATTCTGCTTTGATGGCTTATGGCTTTGCCAATGTATGGTAGAATGATACATGCCGGCTTTTACAACTGAACAATACATTGCTCATGATGATTGAATTAAGGTACTCAACCCCTAAAGAGATTCATGCAACATTGTTATAACATTGTTACCTTATCCAACTTATATGGGCGACATCATTAACATGCACTGGTGGAGAATTCCATGGCTGAATGTTAACAACATTACCGGAATACTAATCTGATGTTGCGTGAATATTATAAGGAATGGACTACCTTAAGAACATGTGGGAAATGTTGGCTGTACTTTTTCAGATGAATGGCTGTATTCTGGTATTCTGCTTTAATGGATTATGGCTTTGCCGACATATAGTAGAATGATAAAAGTGTATGTCTGCTGTGCCAACTTATAAATAGATTGCTGATAATCGAATTAAGGTAGTCCACCCCTTATGAGATTCATGCACATTCAGAATTTTTCGATCGATGTTGTTAATTTTTGTAACGTAATCCGAATACATATGTGCCACATTGATAAAATTCCGCTAATCATAATTTCAATGTCACATTAATCTCGTTTGGGAATTGGACCACCTTAGGACAATGTTCGTAATGTCCGCTGTACTTTGTCAGATGAATGGCTGTATTCTGGTATTCTGCTTTGATGGTTTATGGCTTTGCCGATGTATGGTAGAATGATACATGTCAGCTTTTACAACTGAACAATACATTGCTGATGATTGAATTAAGGTACTCAACCCCTAAGGAGATTCATGCGAAATTGTTAACATAGTTACCTAATCCAAACTTATATGGGCAACATCATTAAAATGCACTGGTGGAGAATTCCATGGCTGAATGTTAACAACATTAACGGAATACTAATCTGATGTCGCATAAATCTTATAAATAAGGGATGGACTACCTTAAGGTTTACAGACCCTGAAAAATTCACCACTTTCCTGCTGTACGAAATGCGTCAAATTACACACAATTGTAAATACACTTTACATAAGTTGATTCACATTGCCGGATTTCAAGATTATGCTTCTTTTAGAAGAAAATAGTTTACAAATATCATTTTATTCTATTTTCATAAACAAGGGAGGTAATCTTGAACATTTTTGTCAAATATTTCCATAAGTATGCATTAATTCAACATTTCAAACTGTTCAAAATGCTTAAATGTTTGTATTTGAAATGGAAATGCAACACAGTTTAGGAAAAACTTGCACTTTTAAAATTTCACATCTGGGTTTTTGGTGCTTTTGAGGGTCTGGATACCTTAAGAACATGTTGGAAATGTTGGCTGAATGGCTGTATTCTTGTATTCTGCTGGTTTTGCCGACATATGGTAGAATGATTCATGTCATCTTTGCGAACTTATAAATAGATTGGTGATAATTGAATTAAGGTAGTCCACCCCTTATGAGATTCATGCACCTTCAGAATTTTTCGATCGACGTTGTTAAACTTTGTAACGTAATCCGAATTGATATGTGCCACATTGATATTATTTCGCTAATAATTTCAATGTCACATGAATCTCATTTGGGATGGACCACCTTAGGACGATGTTGGTAATGTCTGCTGTACTTTGTCAGATGAATGGCTGTATTCTGGTATTCTGCTTTGATGGCTTATGGCTTTGCAGATGTATGGTAGAATGATACATGTCAGCTTTTACAACTGAACAAAACATTGCTGATGATTGAATTAAGGTACTCAACCCCTAAAGAGATTCATGCGAAATTGTTAACATAGTTACCTAATCCAAACTTATATGGGCGACATAATTAACATGCACTGGTGGAGAATTCCACGGCTGAATGTTAACAACATTAACGGAATACTAATCTGATGTCGCATGAATCTTATAAGGGATGGACTACCTTAAGAACATGTTTGAAATGTTTGCTGTACTTTGTCAGATGAATGGCTGTATTCTTGTATTCTGCTTAAATGGATTATGGCTTTGCCGACCTATAGTAGAATGATAAAAGTGTATTTCGGCTGTGCCAACTTATACATAGATTGCTGATAATTGAATTATGGTAGTCCACCCCTTATGAGATTCATGCACCTTCAGAATTTTTCAATCGTCGTTGTTAAACTTTGTAACGCAATCCGAATTGATATGTGCAACATTGATATTATTCCGCTGTGAAATGTTCCACAACTACATGTTAACGACATTGCAGGAATAATTTCAATGTCACATGAATCTCATTTGGGATGGACCACCTTAGGACGATGTTGGTAATGTGCGCTGTACTTTGTCAGATGAATGGCTGTATTCTGGTATTCTGCTTTGATGGCTTAGTCTGGCTTTGCCAATGTATGGTAGAATGATACATGTCAGCTTTTACAACTGAACAATACATTGCTGATGATTGAATTAAGGTACTCGACCCCTAAAGAGATTCATGCGAAATTGTTAACATTGTTACCTAATCCAAACTTATATGTGCGACATCATTAACATGCAGTGGTGGAGAATTCCCCGGCTGAATGTTAACAACATTACCGGAATACTAATCTGATGTCGTGTGAATCTTATAAATAAGGGATGGACTACCTTAAGATCATGTTGGAAATGTCGGCTGTTCTTTGTCAGATGAATGGCTGTATTCTGGTATTCTGCTTAAATGGATTATGGCTTTGCTGACATATGGCAGAATGATTCATGTTGGCTTTAATAGTGCCAACTTAAAAATAGATTACTGATAATTGAATTAAGGAATTCAACCCTTATGAGATTCATGCACCTTCCAAATGTTTCGATCGACGTTGTTAAACTTTGTAAGGTAATCCGAATTGATATGTGCGACATTGATATTATTCTGCTTTGAAATGTTCCACAACAACATGCTAACCACATTGCAGGAATAATTTCTATGTTACATGAATCTCATTTGGGATGATCTACCTTAGGAAGATGTTGGTAATGTGCGCTGTACTTTGTCAGATGAATGACTCTATTCTGGTATTCTGCTTTGATGGATTAAGGCTTTGCTGACATATGGTAGAATGATTCATGTCGGCTTTGCTAAGTTATGAATAGATTACTGATATTTGATTTAAGGTAGTCCATCCCTAATGAGATTCATGCAACATTCTAAACATATGTTACCTAGTCCGAGCTTATTTGTGTGACGTCATTAACATACGGTGGTGGAATGCTGCACCGCAGTATGTTAACCACATTGCCGGATTCCGATGTCGCATGAATCTCATTTGGGATGGACTACCTTAAGAACATGTTGCAAATATTGGCTGTACTTTTTCAGATGAATGGCTGTACGAAAAATTACGCCGGTAACAGAGGCGTAAATGAGACGTAATTATGAGACGGAATCCGTCTCATTTTCCGCTAGTAAGCTTGTTTAAAGAAATATAAGAATGAGACGGAAACCAAGCGTAAACCAAGCGTAATTTAGAGGCGTAAAATGTTAATTAACCGGAATTTTTAGAGACGGAATATGCAAATGAAGTGGATTTTTTACAGGCGTAATTGCTAGGAGGCGTAACTAGATAGAATTATGAGGCGGATTCCGCTTGGAATTTTTAAGAAATTACAGGCGGAATCCGCCTCATAATTACGCCTCCTAGATATTTACTACATAATATGTGGGTGGGGAATGGTAAGAATGAACATTTGAATTTGTTTAATTTAGTCAAAAGAAGACTCATCAATGTTGCCTCACTTGGTCCTACCATTTAGTCAGCCCCTTAATGTCCTGAATTCATCAATATCAATGTTTGAATTCATATCTCAAACATTAACTTTGAAAAAAGTCAGAGAAGCAAAATACCCTCCAATTTTCAAAACAGGAAGTAGGAAATGGTCATAGACTGGGAGAAAATAGACTGGAAGGCCTTATTTTCACAAAGTTAATTCTGTATCTTGTGAACTATATATCTCAGGCACTATTTGAGATACAGCCATAATATTTGACACATGGATACTTTCTGCCAATACCTTTTATTTGGGACCATGACCTTTGGCCTAGTGACCTTGACCTTGGAGTTTGACCTACTTTTAAAAAACTTTAACCTGGCCTATATCTCATGCACTATTATCGATAGAGCCTTGATATTTCACACATGGATACCTCCTGCCAAGACCTTTAATTTGGAATCATGACCTTGGACCTTATGACCTTGACGTTTGACCTACTTTTATTTTTTTAACCTGGCCGATATATCATGCTCTTTTACACATACAGCCTTAATATTTCTCACATAGACACCTCCCACCAACACCTTTCACATTTGACCATGACCTTGTGACCTTGACCTTGGTATTTGACCTACTTTTTTAAAACTTTAACCCAGCCTCTATCTCATGTCCTTTTACACATACATGCTTGAAATTGCACACATGGACACCTCCTACCAAGACTGTTCACATTTGACCATGACCTTAGACCTTGTGACCTTAACCTTGGACTTTGACCTACTTTTTAAAAACTTTAATCTGGCATCTATCACATGTCCTTTTACATGTACAGCCTTGATATCTCACACATTGACACCTCCTACCAAGACCTTTTGCATTTGACCATGACCTTGGTGTTTGACCTACTTTAAAGAACTTTAACCTGGCCTATATTTCATGTGCTTTTACACATACAGACTTGATATTTCACACATGGACACCTCCTACCAAGACCTTTTACATTTGATCATGACCCTGGACCTTGTGACCTTGACCTCAACTTTGACCTACATTAAAGGTAGGCCCTTGAGGGGGCATATTATGTTTTACAAACACTTCATGTTTAGA
Organism: Fragum sueziense; assembly: GCA_963680895.1. Taxonomy (NCBI): domain Eukaryota; kingdom Metazoa; phylum Mollusca; class Bivalvia; order Cardiida; family Cardiidae; genus Fragum; species Fragum sueziense. The sequence goes on from OY804608.1 coordinate 5,384,778, forward strand.
TAGAGCCTTGATATTTCACACATAGATACTACCTGACATTTACTTTCATTCAGGAATTAAGACCTTATGACCTTGACCTTGAAGTTTGACCTACTGTTTAACCTGGCCAACATCTCATACACTGTAAGATATAGAGCTTTGATATTTCACGTAAGGATAGAACTTGTTAAGACCTTTCATTTGGGATCATGACCTTTGGCATTAGGACCTTTACCTTAAGACATATACTTTACAAGAACTTTAACTTGGCCTATATTCTAATCACTATTACAGATGGAGTCTTGATATTTTACTCTTGCATACCTCCTACCAAGACCATCAATCTTGGAACTTGACCTTGTGACCTTGAATTTGGAGTTTGACCTTCTTAACAAAAGCCTTTTCTTTGCCTTTATCTTATGCAGTGCAAAAATGAAAATGGCTAGTATATTGGAATCGCGTCATTATTAAATTGCTAAGTCCAAAAAATCCGCCTCCCTGCAAAGTTTATGTTATTTTCCGCTTTAAGAAACAGCTATTTCGCCTTGTTGAAATGGCTAAGTCCAAAAATTACGCCTGCTCAAAAATTAAAGTTTTAAATTACGCCTGTTGTGATAAAATTTCGCCTCCATTTCATTTTACGCCTTTAATTTCCGTCACTACTATACACAGTGACTAAGGCGTAAAGTATAAATCCGCCACTGTTACAAGCGTAAATTGCCATTTACGCCTCATTTACGCCTCATTTACGCCTGTTTTCCAAGCGGAATCCGCCTCTTTTTTTCGTACAGGTGGTATTCTGCTTTGATGGCTTATGGCTTCGCTGACATATGGTAAATTATGATTCATGTCGGCTATGCCAACTTATTAATAGATTGCTGATAATTGAATTAAGGTAGTCCACCCCTATTGGGAATCATGCGACATTGGAATTTTTGGAGGACATCGTTAAAATTTGTTACCTAATCCGAACTTATGCTTGCAACATCGTAAACATTCGGTGGTAAAATGTTCCACTGCCACATGTTAACGACATTACCCGAATAATTCAGACGTCACATGAGTCTCATTTGGGATTAACTACCTTAAGATTATGTTGGAAATGTTGGCTATTCTTTATCAGATGAATGGCTGTATGCTGGTCAATTGTCTGTGAGTATTTGACCCTTTACTAAATTCTTTATACATCTAACATGCTGATGGGTTGCTGCTATCATATAATGCTCTAACGCGCCAGCAATGCTTTTTTTTGGTAATATCGGGAAAGTTCTAGGTGATTAATCGGAGATGCATAGTCGATTGATTGTGACGCATTGGCCGACAGAAATAGCAGTTTTTGTATGATCGGCGACATGTCGGCCAATTTGCACTTCAAGTTAAAATCAACTGATCATTCAGTGGCATTCTAAATACAATTCAATACAATATTTTTATTGGCGCTAATTAAATTTTGGCAATTAGTCAATGAGACTTCACCGACTTCTTCAAAACAGAGAAAATTCAGCTGATTGATAGGTTGGTTTTAACTAGCAGAATATATTGGCTGACATGCTGCCGATCATGAAAATATTCTGTTTTGTTGACCAATGCCTCTATCAATCAACGACATAGGCCTACCGCCAACTAATCTACGATAATATCTCGGATTCTAAAAAAATATATGCCAGTACCACATCGCCGGGGTGTCGGAACGTTTATTTGAACCCCCCAGCCCCCCCATGACGCATTCAGTGACGCCTGAGCTGCGACTCAAGGGCTGTGACATCAACTTCCAGACATGAAGTCCGGACTCACTTGACATGATTTGACAAAAACAACGACAAAAACATCACCTGCACGTCTGAGTACTTCTGTGACATTATAAACTCTACCGTAAAATCCATATATATAGAGAAAAAGGAACTGCATTGGTTTTTATTTGAACAACAAAGACTCTATGTAATTATGCTTTGTGTATGTGCCATAACGTCATGTGGCGTCAAGGTAATGTCAGATGACATCATCAATGAAGTCACTAAACCGCAAATGCGTTTCCTACGCCAAAAACTAGATCATGGCAGAATTTCCACAAAATAACACATTTAGAGTGTGCATTTTCTTATTAATCGTGTTATAATGGAGATAATAACAAGTTTAGAGGTCTTTATTTGCCAAATAAAAACCTCTGTGCTCTGAACTACATGTTAAGGCAAATACCTCGGCGCTGAGCACCTTGGTTTTTACCTACACATGTAGTCCGTCGGACATCGGTTTTTATTTGGCGATTTAAGACCTCTAAACTTGTTATTATTTCATAACTAGTTATCGATCAACAAAAATCAACAGATCAAACAGTGGCATTTCTTGGATACAATAAAGTCGATAAAGAGTTGGTGACTATTACTCATCGGCGATCAGGCAGAATATTGCTACAAGTCTATTGTTAAACCGAAGTGACCGTGCGCTGTGAATATTTATAAACAAACGTAATCGTCTGCAATATTGATAATAATGAGCGCTAGTTTACTTCGGTTAAACAATAATAGCCAATGCCCAACTTTGTACACATCGCAAACATGTCTGACCCATTTAATTTTGTCTTAAGTTATTTTAGATCTGAGCTCTAGCTGCTGGCTTTACAAAAGCAGGAGACGAGGGCTGACTTCGATTCGCAATGGCTCGTGCCATCGTTCGAATCATCGCCCCAACCGAACACCGATAGTGCGAGCTATTGACGTCATTTCTGCAGCTATAGCTCCAATCGAACAGCAATGGCCCGAGATATAGTCCAACCACCGGAAAAAGTGTGGTCCGGTCATCCGAGCCATTACGTCATTCGGAACACCTCGGATAACAGCGAACCAATTAGTGTCGAGGTAAACAAAGCTTTTGATTGGCTGACTCAGAACGGGGAGGAATTCAATAGACAGAACAGCGCTGGTTCCCAATAATGGTTCCCGATCGCATGAGCTATAGTCATAGTGCCAAACGAAGTCAGCCCAAGTGTCCCCAAAATTAGATGTCGCAAGAAAATGTTAAAGAAGAAGAATCTTTAGAAATGTGTATTAATTTAGGCATTTTTGATTGAATGGAATTGGCCCTTGATAATTCAAAGTTGCTAAAAAGTGAAACATGTATAGGCCTAGATATGAGAATAAAAAGGAACAAAACGTATCCATAATTCAACCTACTGTCGAGATTTCGATTTGAAATAGTCCTTTACATAGAAAATGTTGGTGGAAAAAGGAGAAACTTCTGTTTATCACCAGTTTCTAGCGGCGGATCAAGGATTTCTGTGAAGGGGGTTCGTTTGTACACAAAGGGGGGGGACTCGTTTTATATCACACACTTTTCACTGAATTTCTGCATGAAAATAAAATTATCAGGCTTCATATGGGGTTCGTTTGAATCCCCAAACCCCCTCTGGATCTGCCACTGGTTTCTCATTTGTTCTCTTTGTTTTGAAAAGATTTTCTCTGGCAAATAATTTATTTCTGGGCAAAAGGTATGCTCACAAAAGCGGCCGTGGCAACCATTTTGTTGTTATTGTTGTGACAAAAAAGCGAATCGGTTTTAGACGAAACTATTGATCGAACGGTAAAACATGATTGAACGGAATGATCGCTTTTTTCGTGAATGTTTTTTTAAATAAGGCCATGATTGAACGCAATGATTGGTTTTACATGCTGATTGAAAAAAACATGATCGCTACCGGAACGATCGTGAGTGGTGATTGAACGGAATTGCCCGCGATTGAGCGGAACGCACACGCTATGATTGTCAAAATCCTGATATTCCGTACTGTATATGATCCAATTATTGGCTGCTCAGACGTTTCTTTCGATGAAATAATAAATGTGATATACACAATTAAACAAATATTTGCCTTTGAAGTGTATTTTAGCACATATACGTCAATGCTATCTATTATCAAAAGGGAATACCGGTACATAAAAAGAAAAAAAGAGAAAGGACAACGTAGGATTTGAACCCACCACCTCCGAATTTAGGCACGTTCACTCAACACAGAAATAGGGGAACCATCATCACGTATGCCGAGATGCTCCCTCCCCCCTACAATTTATCTCGGTTTCGTATTCGTATTCCATTTCGTACTAATTCGTAAATCTCTATTAGTATGTTACCCTAGAGCGTAGAGGCAGAGAAGAGGTACTTGTGTTCATAACATGGTTTGAATGACATTTACGTTTATGCGGAACATTCCGGGAATACATACATGTATAACAAACATGTATAATGTGTTTAGAAAGCACATAAGTCACGCTCTCTCGTATTTTCTGTTCGGCACGGAACTTTAGCTGTTCGGTACCGAACTCTTGTTGGAATATAAACGGCTTAAAATTATTTTGTAAGTGCTAACTGTGATACCTCCCTAAAAACAGATATTTTGAAGATGGGTTCTGCACAGAAATTGGCCCGATATACCATGAAATAATTATAAATAAGCCATTTCGCCGAGTTACGAAACTAGGCAAATAAGTTCTGCTGGGAATTGCCGAATTTCGAAAATAGGCAAAAACGAAAATCGGCACAATATATACATTACATGGTAATAGATAGGGTTCAAGAAATCCAAAACACATTTGTCATATCTTTTCTATAATTGTGTATTAACCTGTAGCTTAGTAAAGGCTTTCGTTGAATATTTGTGATTGAGTTTGTCATGTTTCTATTGTTTGATTCTGCCTTAAACAAAGAGATGAATTGCTGACTCTCAAATGTTCAGTACTCTGACTTAATGCCTTTTCGATAAGCTAGGGGGTACATGTAGCTTTAATTGTATGAAATTTACATTAATACGAAATGTTCCTGGAATGTATATACTGAAGTAGCTGGTACAAATATGTTTGGAAAACTCATTTAACATCTAACCTATCTAATTTTGTAATAACCTATAATTTCATGTAAACTTACTAAAGATGTAGATACAAGAGCTATAGACATTTTAGTACTTCAGCAATTAAAACGCTGTCTGCCTAAATGTAAGGGCATAACCATCTTCGAAAGCCATAGATTCTACGGCCACTTTGGTCCTTACGAACGCTCGTAAGGAACAAAATGCCGGTAGAATCCTTGGCTTGCAAAGATGGGGGATAACATGTAGTTTATAAGTTTCATGGCATTTACATTAAATATATATAAAGCGCCCTTGGAACACATGTAATTTGCTGTTATAATTTGTTTAGAAAAGACATTTATTTTCCCTCTGCAATGATTTTCTAACACTCTGTGGATTTTTTTAAAACTAAATAGATTTTGAATGTTTCCTTTATTCACCCCTATACGGCAGTAAATTTGGACTGATCCATTGTTTTATAAAGCATTTATTTTAGGTATTTCACAAGAATGCCATCTTAAGGAAGAGGATTACAGTACTAATTACCGAACAGTCAATTTCATTGGGTCTGAAATACATGTACATCTCTGCTAATATGATTGCATTGAATATAATTCAGATTTTAGAATTTTGATTCAAATTCATTTGTTCTTTTCCCTTGGCACTATTACAGTATCTCTTCGCCAACCATTGATTAAAATACAAGTTGAAATGTTAGGGAATATGATGTAATGTGTAAGTTGCATGACATTTACATTCATATGAAGTATTCCGGGAATAAGTATAATGATCCGGTATAATTTGATTCGAAAACACATTTGTCATCTCCCATCTCTAATATCCCATCTTAAATACGAGTGTGTTGTTTGTAAATTCTTTATAGGAAATGTGTAACTCATTCCCCTACTTAAAACTATCTAGACTGAAACGTTTTGGGATAACATGTGATTTTAGATTATATATTTAAAACATATTAACATTGATACGAAGCATTCACGGAATATATTCGTGGGGCTATAACAAAGTGCTAAATTTTGTTTCGAAAACACATTTGTTGTCCCTCCTCTCTAATTATGTAAAAATGTGTAGCTTTTATGGACTTGTATAGAAAGAATGCGTATGGCATTATGTATCTCTTTCTCTCAATATTTATACAAAATATTGCTGACAATAAGTACAATATGCTAGAATAATTTATTAAGAAAACACATGTAGATTAGATCTATCATCACCTCTCTGTATTTAATATTTTTTAACGTGCAGCATTTTGAAGATATGTTTAGAAGATAAAATATAACATTAAACGTAGGGCAATTTTCGACTAGCAATGCTTTCAGTACTTTGATTTAAAAGCATATCTTGTCGTTAAATAAAAATATTACATACAAGTTGCATGGCATCTTCATATACACGGAGTGTTCCAAGAGAAGATTAAATGGAACGATGTGATTTTAGAAGACACATTTGTGATTGCTCTTCTATAATTTTCAATCAACGTAACTATATCTTTATGAAGATGTTTGTAGAAAGTTTTTGTATTGTCTAAAACAGAGAGAAATGTCGACTCGAAAACGACCTGTTCTTTGATTTAAATGCATGTCTATACGTTAAGGAATAACATATAATTTACAAGTTGCATGACATTTATATACGGAACATTCCGGGAATGTATATAATGAGCTGGTATAATTTTCTTAGAAAACGCGTTTATCATCACTGGTAATAACGTGAAGCTTAAGAATTTAAGAGTACTTTTGTAGAAAGTTTTGGTGTTGTCTAAAACGTTACCGACTAGCAAACTTTCTGTCCTTTGATTTAAACGCCTGTCAATACGTCAGGGAATTACATGTAATTTACAAGAACTTTGCATTACATTCATATACGGAACATTCCGGGAATGTATGTAATGAGCCGGTATAATTTGTTTAAGAAACACATTTGTCATCACTCTTCGTTAATTTTCTAATAGTGGGTGTAATTTTGTAGACGCATGTCGATATTTCCCTCAACGCAGAAATGATACATTACAGCTTTATTACCAAAAGTCCAGACTTGGGTTTAAAAAGGGACATAACATTCCCATTTCGTTTTCTTTTAAAGTATGTCTTGATGCTAAGATTAGTTATTCTAATGCATTTAATGCCGTTAGTTCTTTTTTAAATTGTAGGTGATATGCAATAGAAACGCCTTTAAATTGGTGACGAAAATGACAAATTCCATTTATATCTGAACTGTTCTCACATAGATTAGTTTCATTTTAAGAAAAAAATCTGGTAAACGGCACAATACCTTGTTTTGATTGTTTTTTTTAGAATTTTCATGAGAAATTACATATGTATGCTCTTTCATTGAAAAATAATACTAAAATTTATGAGAAAATATATGTGAGGTGTCTCTTTAAAGGACACAAGGAAATCCAATGTAAAATAGATTTTTGGTCCCTGGCCTTCGTTGAATAATTCATACAAGTATAATGCAGCGTAGTCTAAAACGATAGCGTTTAGAACATTCATGAATATAAATAAACAATTGATTCTTAGTCCCATGACCAGGTAGGCCTAGAGGATACGAGCCAAGACGTATCAGCATTGAAATGGGATCTAGCGAAAGTGTTACTGCACAATACTTCTAGAGAATACATTGTCATTTAAATATAGCCTACTACTGTCAACGTACAAATTACATGTATAACGCCAATTGAGTTTATTGGGGTTTAACGCCGTTTTCAACTACCAGGGTCATATCGCGGCGGCTGGAGCACCTACCCATGGATTCCTTTTGTTTCTCAAACCAGTACTACCACAACACCCTTACCGACCCTCCAGCTGCTCGCCCACTTAGTTTAACAATTTCAAACCAATTGGTGGGTGACAATTTTGTCAGAAAGGGTATTAACCGTGGCCGGGTATCGAACCCGGGACCTCTCGTATGAGGGTCAGATGCGCTACCAACTGCGCTAAGGCCGCGGCCTGTATAAAGCCAAAACAATTACGATCGCTCACAAAGTAACATAATCGGGGTGATCGTTCTATAATTATACGACATAGTTGCGTGATGTCACGACATATTGACATATTTCCTGGAATTAAAATATAAAGGTTGAAAGGGAGCTACCGAGTTACTTCTTGATAATCGTAAATGAACATGTAGAATATCACAACCCGTTTCGGGAAACGATAGTGATTTATGTCCTTAAACGTACAAATTTACAAGCATTAAGACTAAAAGCACTTACGTATATTTATCATGTTACAAATATATTGAGACGTACACATTACAAATATAAGGACAGAATAATTACGTTCGTTTATATTGTAACATAATCAGGTATTCGTGCCAAACCATGACATTCCGTCCCGCTACGGTCTTTGGTCTGGTAAAGTATTGACACGTTGTGTCGCATTCTACCCGTTTCACTGCGATCCTGAGTTGCATCACGGTCAATCCGATCGTACACACTTGAAACGTGGCTGTCGTGGCTTATCAATCAGTTGCTTCAGCTCTAACCAAGTACATGTAATACCGTCACAGTAGGTTGCAAACCATCGACTTCCGGCTTCCTAGAAGGATAGTCTAACCACCAACTCAATTACGGAAGCGGTTTTTTTGTAAATGAAAAAGGGTCTCAAGTTCATGTAATTAAAATATGAAAGGGACTAATTCGAGGAATCAAACACGGTGGAATTGTCAAGCCATAATTAAGAGCGGCTCGTTTGTTTTAGGTCAATGATAATTTGATGGATTCGTGCAGACTCGTGTAGGTCTATATAGAACTACAGGCACGTGCAATAGAGTTGATATAACCCTGTTCCAATAAAGAGCTGGTTTTGATGTTCTAAATGAAAAAAAAACAGAAAAAAACAGGAAATTGTTAAGAGAAAAGGAGCAATAACGGAAAGTCAGTAATTTTCCCTTCTCCCTTAATATTTTTGTGATATATATATATACATAATTTTCAATTTTTGATAACTCTTTTGTCTGCTGCTACTCAATGCAAACCGGTCTAAATATGTTGCCATTTGGGAAAAGGTTATACCCTGGATCTCATGATTCCATATTGATCATTTTCTCTCTTGTCCTGCACATCACATTGCACGTTCTTTGCGGAAAAATCCCAGGGTGAGCAGTAACACCATACGATTCTACATGTATGATTTCATAGAAAAGTCTTGGGAAAATAATCTTGATTCTCAGAATATAATCTTACAATGAAAGATTATTTTGCCGAGCAGTCTTTCATCGTGCTTTCCATTGTCTAGAGGTATTGCGTCGGTTTAATGTCAAGGAGGTTCCGAGTCATCCCCAACCCCTGTGGCGGTGTTTGAGCTTGGCTTCTCATTGACCAACATATTCGGTCCGAATACTACTGGTGTATTCTCCATGAATTGGAATCGAAAGAGAATAAAACCAAGCTTCAAGCTTTTATCACGATCGATGTGAAACACGCATGTCTAAACTAAGTCGTTCATTTTTTTGCCGTTTGCATATGACTTTTTTTTTCGATACGATGCAATGAGTCTCAAATGTCAATTCAACAGTTCATAAGCTAGATAATTATATCAAGCCGTTACTAGCGTTTTCTCATCTTATCAAATGTCGTTAAACTCATTGATTGGTCTTGAATTTCGCCAATTCACTCATTGAAAATGACAGGGCTTGAATACTGTTTTCGTCGATCAAAGATTTTTTTACAGGGTCAAAGAACTCTTATGGACAAATAGAACCTTAAAGGGACATTTCATTCCAATTTCAATTTTTTAAAGTATGTCTTGATGCCAAGATTGGTTATTCTAATGAGTATAAATAATATTAGTTTTTTTAAGTTGCTGCAAATAAGCGAGAAATACGCATTTCAAGTTGAGACATAATCGATAAATTGCATATAAATCCGAACTGTTGTCCACAACAATTTGTTCAATTTTAACACAAAAATACAAATTTCTGGTAAACGACGCGATATTTTGGCTTGAAATTTTCAGAATTTTCATAAGGAAATATGCTCTTTCAGATAAAAATAAAGGTAAAATTTATGACAAAAAAATCTGAAATGTCACTTTAACAGTCATGGTCTTGCTGTTTGTCTATCGATTTCTAACGTTTGTCCTGTCGATTTTAATTTTTTTAAAACAAATTGCGGCTATCCATTTAGGTATAGTTCAACAATTCTGTGTACAATTGTTGTCACAATAACTGTGAAGACAACAGGAAGTTTAGAATAAGATCAGACTGCACGTCTGTGTAGGCTGATCTTAGTCTATACTACCTACATAAGCTTTGGTTACAACCGGAAATTAACGTGAGCAGCATGAAAAGGGTAAACAAAATGTCTTTACCGGCTATATATAACTGTGTTAATTACTTGACAAATACTCTTTGAGGGTCGACAATAAATATTTAATTATTCATGTTTTCATCTACTGTTTGACGCTTTTGGTGTTTTCCCTTATTTCTAACGTAAACCTAATCTCCAAATCACCAGAACTTGTCCTCGTTAGGCCGAAATATTCCATGTTTCCATTGTTCCCAGACAAAACCTTGTATAGACGTCGTTGATAGAATAGGCTTGGCAACATATTGACGAAAACGAAGAAAATCCTGTAACATCCATTCTGACGGTTGTAGCTTTCAAACATTGGGCTACCGTAAAACGGTAACGTTAACCGGGTAACGTTGTTGACACTTACATCGGGTACATATTTATCTGCTACACGTTTTTGGTTAAAGACATTTACAACTTTTGCCAAATTCCATTATGGTTCTGTCCATTTATAACGGATCATAATTATACCACTTTTTTACAATGATAATCATTCATATACGCATTACTAGCGGATGATTTTTGTTCAAGGTCAAACCAGCTTGTCTAGACTATTATCGTTTATAGGTAGAGAGTAATCTGAAACATTCAAATCCATTTCGTGATAAAACTTGTTATACAAAGTAAAACTACATTCGTGTTACATTTTATACAAAATAAAACTACCTTTGTTTTAAATGTTTGTTTATTGTGTAATCCTATTAGTCCATTTCCTTTCACACACAGTGGTGGGAGGGAAAATGTCAATAGTTAACGAAATAAATAAACTTTTAAACTGTCAGGAGTTCATTCGGAAAGTTCAGCTGTGGCGTTTGTTTTTTTTATCTCCACTATTCGAACAATCGGGCGGCGTTGTCACGTATATTTCCAGCGTCCGCTTTTGCCTATCGCTTTAGTACCATTATTTTTGGCCAATTAAAAATATGTGAGGTACAAGTTACACGATCGACCCTAGCAAAATGAGGCTTACCGACCACATTTTATGGTCCCAAAGAAATAAGAAATAGCCAGATTAAATAAACGTAAGGCGAAAAGTAAGCTTGATTTTGTAAAACATATCATAAGTGTAGTTTCCATTGCAATCGTCTGCTTGCTACTTTTGGCGAGATAATGTTGGAGTAATTAATGCGCACTGCGTACAATGATTGCCAAATCTGGATAAAGTGATGCGTCAAAGCATACATCCATAAATTCATAAGGATAAGAATTGTAGACATTGTGACAATAGCAACAGTTAAAAGAGAATAAGAAGAAGGCAGAACTGATCATATTTTTGCACATGCAACATGAACAACACAAATCTTGTTACTTAGACCTAAGGTTCACAAACTGAGAATGAAATGCAGAGCCAGAGGCGAAATTTGAAAAGTGCCAGTAATTCCTAAACTGTGTTAATTTCCATTCCAAATACAAACAAAAGCATTTTGTGTGGTTTAGAATTTAGAAATAATGCATACTTATGGAAATATTTGACCAAAAAGTTCAAAATTACCTCCCTTGCATATGAATAAAGAATAAAATAATACTTGTAAATTAATTTCTTCTTTAAGCATAATCTTGAAATCTGGCATGGTGAATCAACTTATGTGAAGTGTATTTACAAGTATGTGTAATTTGATGCATTTCGTATTGCTAGAAAGTGGTGTTTTCATTCTCAGTTATTAAATCTCAAAGTATATTTCTCTGCTTTTCAACGAAAACCATGAAACTGCAGCTTAAAACAAGCTGCAGTTATGGGTTTTCGTTGACAAGCGACTATTCATTTTAATTTGTTTGTGGAAGCAATATTTTGGCATACCTTCCGTCTTCGAGCAACCGTTTATTAGTTCTCTATCACTTAGACTAACGATTTCACACTTGGCAGAAATATACTCACCGTCATAAGAAAGTGGCCACTTTTCAAATAGCCATATTTTTTTACAATTCTTTATGTCTCTTTGTATTTACACATTGATACACGTTCCCAATAGTTCTTTTTAATACCTCAATGGTTAATTGCTTTCAACATGTCCGGAAAGATGTTTAGTTGTAATATGGGTTCAAAACAGTATTTTAGGATACAAATGTTAGTTTTGCTTACTGGTTGGTGGGTAAAGTGAAGGGAAACATTTACCGAATAAGGAGCTTGCTAAAGACCAATGGAAACAAAATTTCAAAGAATGAAGCATTTGAGAGGAAATTGGGGGTTGGTTGGACCTAATCCGGAAAATACCATTTTGCAAGGAATTTGGTTAAAATTAGCATCATTTATTAGTCAATAAGCATTTCGAATAAAAACAGTATCACAAACACATATCCTTATTCACGTTTGCCCCTTTTTTAGCCCTATATGGCCGTGAATTTCAGAAGTGTGTTCCGTATCAGTTACGGATTTCCCGGAACTACCAGCAACCTACCATAGCTAATGGGATAATTCGACAGTTTTCGATACTTTCACGAAAGCATTTTTACTTGCCTTGTTGCAATATTTTGTATTTATTTCGATACGTTTATGAATAATCCTAGAATCGTCGACCATTTGCATTAGACAAGTGGCTACTTTCTTATGACGGGGAGTAATAATAATAATAATAATAATAAAGACTTTATTTTAAGAGGCAACACAGTTGGGATTAACCCAGTCTTCCCTGTGAGCCTCTAGAATATTTACATTTACATCAATACAAACAAAACACATTTTATATACAACAACAAAGATAAAAAAAATACAACAAACAGATTGTATTAGGGATTATCCTGTATCCTGCTAAATTAATAAATCCTTTCCAAACAGGCTGATCATGCTTTTGATTTTTGATGTCCTGAAATATGATACTTAAAGAAAAGATTGAGGGAAACGAAGAAAGGCTGGTGACCAGAACTTTCTCCCTTTTCTTCAATGTTTTGTGTTTTAACATTTAAAGCTTTAACATTTATCATGTCATCTGCAGAATTTATTTAGTTGAATTGGCCTAAAATTGTTGTTTTGGTTAAAAAGAAAATAGATACATGTATTTCAGAAAAATCTGATTTTACATTGGCAAACTGATTATACTTATATCAAGATCAGACTGCATAGAAGTTTGGGAAGTCATTATAGACAAAGATCAGACTTAACTAATGTCAAGTCTGATCCATGTCTATTATTCTTGCCAGATATACCTACAATTTGATATTATTTCTGATATTAGTCAAGTTACAATTAAAATTCAATAACTACTGGAGTATACATATAACCCTTTCCAAATCAAAACTTCAGCATTTTCTACTTTTGATTCGATGTTTTGATGGCCATAATGCACACAAATTCTATTTTCATCCACACTATTTTTTCTGTCTGAAGAGGTTTGAAGATTAGCACAGTCCAATACTCTTGCCGTTTGGTAAAGGCTTAAATGACCAATACGATATTGCATGTAAGTAACCCTGGCACTTATTGACAGAGAGGTGTCTTGCTTGACCAGAAATGTAATATTTGCAACCTATCTTGGGAATACTCCGAAATAATGGAAATGTGACCCGACACGCTAAGAGGGACACAGCGTCCATAATTCCAAGGTGTAAGAAACGGATAAGATTTTGCAATAAAGTGATGTTTCAATCATGCAAAACAAGATAATTATCTAACCCTTTTACAAACGTCAAGGATTTAGGATGGTCCAATTTGAAAGCTGCTAAAACAACAAATTGATGTTGATAATGACAGAATTTGTGTAGAATATCATACAGAACATATTGAGGCAAAAGGGGAAAATGCTGATGATCAGCATTTTCCTCTATTGCCTCAATGATTTTTCAAGCTTTATCCATTAAGGACGTCAAGACCAGGTCGTGTTTGGGAAAGGGTTAAATTGTTGTACACAACAAAATATTTTGAATTAGCAACATTTTCTTGCCTCCCGTATTTATTTTTATCTTCGGCACAAGACAATATTTCAAGTCAGACGACCTTGGATCTCATGGGATAATAAAACCGTCCACGAGATGTAAATTGACGCTTTACTGGGAAACGAATACCCCCTATCATGAGATTCCGACGATTTTTGAACTCATGGGATATGCATCTTTACTAATTACAAATATATATAACTATTTGTCGTCACACAAAAAGGATCATATTGGAAGTCCGTAAAATGCTATACATAAAGCAGATCGGACTACACACCTGTTAAAGAGATATTGCATTTTCAAAATGAGTATATACTATATAGAATACAGAATTATTCCAGATTTAGCAAATTAATCTTCGTAATTACGAATATGTTTAGTTGCAGACTGTTTATGGTCGCTTCTTTAACACTTCCCATATTGTTCTTTTTATGCTCCCTGAAATAAATTCGAGGGAGCATAATTATAGTCGCCACGCTTTCCGTCCGTCTGACCGTCCGTACGTACGTCCATCCACAGCCAGATTTCAGCAACCCCTGTACCAAATTGAATGAAACTTCGCATGTTAACAGTCTGGGATAATATCTAGAATCTTTTTCTCCATTTCTCAATTTGAGGCTGCGTCATGGAAAAAGGGGTCTTAATATAGAAATTGATTTTTCTCTAATTTCTCTTCATCTCAAGTGCAGAATTTAATGAAATTTTGTACTTAAGTGATATATTCTAAAAATGGTGTGTGCACAAAGAATCTGTCATGGGTAAATGGGGTATGATGTATGCTTATTTTGTGACAAACACTTATTCGGGAAGCTTGGAACATAATCCGTCAATGTCGGTTCTTGTTAAAGAATTTCCACAATTAAGCTGGAATCTTGACAGAAAGCTGTATCGCTACTTTAGGTTTTGATCAGATGCGCATTCTTTAGAGCGAGATTTTTTAAGATTTCTTGATATGTTTATGTCATCTGTATGTGGTATGGAGCATTACCATGGTACCATAGATCATTCGGAACAACTCGGTCAATTCTCTCTTATATTGTTTCTACAGAGTTAACCGATGGGTTCCGCACGAAATATAGGGTAACGGCGCCTCCCATTCAGCGTCTTAAAAACATTGCTCTTAAGAACGCTTTATCCTTAAACATCTCAAGAAATCTCAAGACATCTCAATAAATCTCGCTCAAAAGAACGCGCCTCAGATGTTTCCAGTGTTCAGAATGAATGTAGAAAGAGATGCAAAACAATATGCGTGCGACCCGTCATGCTTACAGGGAAAATCTGGAAAGTCCCTAAAACGCTATTTTGAGAAACGAATCAGATTTGGCAGATCTACGTCAACCAGAAGCGCGTTCTTTAGAGCGAGATTTCTTAAAATATCTTGAGATTTCTTAAGATGTTTTAGGATAAAGCGTTCATTACAGCTAGATTTTAAAACGCTCAATGGGAGGCGCCATTACCCTATACTTCGTGCGGAACCCCTCGGTGAACTCTGTAGAAACAATATAAGAGAGAATTGACCGAGTTTTTCCAACTGCTTAATGGTGCCATGGTAATGCTCAATACCTCATACAAATGACGTCATTATGACGTCACGTGTATGAAGTATGGAGCATTTGGAACATCTCGGTACGAATCTAGGTCTTAAAAACGCTTTATCTAAAACACTTTAAGAAATCTTTAAAAAATCTAGCTCTAAAGAACGCGCCTCAGATGAGACCTTTTGATCAGATAAGAAAGGATTAAAAATACCACAGGCGGCAATCACGTGATTTTGTTATGATATGTTTTCCTAACCTTTGTAAACAAAAACACTCGGTAAGTATAGCGCACGAGAATTGACCTTGCAGAGCTTTCCATTCGATTAGCATTGGCTGCTCTGCCAGGTCATTTCTCGTGAGGTATACACATTTTTCTCAAATTTTGAATCAAATACTTAACAATCAATATTGAAATACGTGCCATATCAAAATAGTCCGGAGATTACGACGTATCTTAATGCTTAGAGTTAAGTATTTGATTTCAAATTTGTGAAAATGTGTACTTGCCGAGTGTTTTTGTTTACATAAGTTAGTGAAGTATATCATAACAAAGTCACGTGAGCACCGCCTGTGAATACAGATAGATCAAATGTAGTGTGAATGTTTCGACCTTAGCCAGTCTGCGCGGACTGCCCAGAGTGACAAGCGTCGATGCCTTTTACTACCTTTTACCTTTTACTATTTTAGTGTACATGGAAACAATTCGGTAATTTGAGAAAGGGTCAGACGCCATTTTGTTTACTCAATATAAACGATGGTGTTTGCTTTAAAAACCTCGTAAAATCTACCCATTTCCCAGGTGGATGGAATGTCATTTACGGTTGCCATAGAAACCGATAGAAAATACGTTAGTTCTATTATTACCAAATAAACCTTTTTTATGTCAACATCAGCAGGAACCAAACCTGCTGAATCATTGATTTCAATCAACCAGTTTGTTTTCATAAAATAATTTCATTTATTTTGTGTGTTTGTTTTCATGAAATGATTTCTTTTATTTTGCTATAGACCTATCAAAATGAATTCAAAATAATAATTTATTTCTCTCATTACTTTCTTCACTTGACAATAGAATGAGTTAAGACATTCAGCAGCTTTTGAAGTTGTGCAAACTGATCACCATTAACAATTCACGCATATCTGATTTATGAAGCCATGCATGCTAAATCAAAATATAACATTACTTACGGTAGCTCATCCCTAATGAGATTCGCACGACTTCGGAATTATTCGGGAGTCGTCGTAAACATCAGGCGGTGGATAATTCCACCGCCAAATGTTTTCGGTGTCCCCTGAATAAGTTCGGTTGCGTAACGAATGGTGCCCGAATAATTCCGACTTCGCATGAATCTCATAAAGGGACCCTCTTATTTGTCCAACCATTGCCGGAATAGTCCAAATGCGCACTTGTATGGTGCACTACATTATCTCTGTCAAAAGAAAAGGAGCCAAAGCCCCGGTATCTATAATAATTAAGAACTTATTTATTCGGCTTCGATACTGTATTTGATTTCAATTTTTCTTTTGACAGAAACGAAAGACGCTTTAGGGTTGACCACACAATACGTTGTTTCTGGTGTGTCTATGCTTGCATCTATGGTCTTGGCTGGATTTATTGTATTATTTTCTACGTGTGAACGTTTGAATATCGCGGAATATCCAGGGGCCTGTTTCATCAAAGCATTTAAGACGTGTTTTTGACTTACCAATGTCTTAAATATCGCTTAAAACAACAATCGCATACCCCAGGTCTCGATAGATTGGCGATAAGCGTTTCTTGCCCTAAATTTGTCATGAGACACCGGTAAGTCAAAAATACGTCTTAAATATTTTGATGAAACTGGCCCCAGGCCCGTAGGAAGTAATTTCATATTGGGTGGGCTTAAGCCTGTTTGGCTGAATATTGGGGGGGGGGGCTAAACCCCCTTTAGCCCCCTAGTTCCTACGGGCCTGATATGAGCTGTAACTACACCATTGACAGCAAGTAGGTAGCCCTTCCTCAAACAACAAAGTTGTCTTCAGACAATAAATGGGTTAATGCCTTGACGTTTCGTCTCCCAATTCAAGGTTGGATTACCCCCTAGAGAGCATCAAAATTAAACAAAATGTGTAGATGGCAGAAGTAATTGTTACAAGTAACTAGATAGTTTTGAAGTCATACTGACACATAATTCACTTACAAGCGTAACCCATGGTACATGAAATTTAATTGAGCCATGGAAAGCGTTCTTGATGGCATTTGAGACAGCTATTTCGTCACTCATTTCAAGGTAACATTACCCACTAGAAGGCAACCAGTTAAACAAAATGTGTAGAGAGACGTAATTGTTACATGTAACTAGATTGTTTTCGATTTATACTGACATATAATTCACTTGTTTAACCCATGGCTTAGGAGACTTACTTGTTATAATACTCGGACATTTACTGTTGTCTCAGTTTTGTCTTCTACATGACTCGTCTTGTTTTGAAACAATTTTCGTCACCCAATTCAAGGTTATATTACCATGTAGAGACGCAAGCAGTTAAACAAATGTGTAGAAGTACGAAATAATTGTTACAAGTATCATACAGTGTTGCAATTTGATTATGAGAACAGGATGTTAGTCGTTTATTTCTTAGCACTACAAGATTGATGATCTACCTGATGTTTGAATTCGTATTTTTCAAAACAGAGCTTAAATTTTAAGTCCTTAGTAGAAGAGAAATATATGAACAGAAGAAAATTTTACGAATTTTCTTTTCTCTTAAAGGGACATAACATTCCAATTTCATTTTTTCAAAGTATGTCTCGGTGCAAAGATTGGTCATTCTAATGCGTTTAAATGCTATCAGTTTTTTAAAGTTCTTAATAGCAGAAAAATGCGCCTTTAAAGTTGAGACAGAAGTGACAAATTCCATATAAATCCGAACTGTGTCCACAACAATTCGTTTAATTTAAGCACAAAATAGGGCTAATCAATTTCTCGTAAACGGCGCAATATCTTTGAAATTTTCAGAATTTTTATATGAAAATATGCTCTTCAGATAAAAATAAAAGTAAAAGCTATTGAAAATATATGTGAAACGTCACTTTAAAACGTACTGTCTTGTCCTTAATTTAATAATTATTGAACAATTGAACACACTAAAACAATCATATTGTTTCTAGATAAAACCGCCTCCCAGTTGCATGTGCAAAATTTCTGTCTTCGTTTTCCCCGCAAAGGTGTTTTGTCGTAAACATCACACGGGAAATATCCGACGTGGAATAGTCGTTTGACATTTTGGTAAATTAGTTTATGAAAATTACTTGGACCCTTACTGTTTTGGTGTTTCCAGGTTGGTTTGTATGTGCTTTACCAACGTTACTTATTTGACGAAAATCCCCAGAGGATATCTATTGAACCAACAAAATTCAATACTTTATCGTAACTTTTCGACAAAAGCATTCTCATTGCAGCTTTATACAAGCAGAAGTTGAAAAACGGCGATATACGAGTCAATATAGCAAATGATAATGTACTGTATTACTTAAGATTTTACTGGCGAAAAAAGAAAAAGACGACCCTTGTCGATTAGAATGAATTGAGGCTAGATAGTTAATATATCAGAACAACGGTGGGACAATAGGATCATCTTGATTTGGAGTCACGTGACACAGAAACAACAGCAAAGGCATAAAATATTTATTAATTCTGTTATTACGCGAGAATTTTACACAAAAGGTTTTAAGCAGAGAAGTCATAGAATTTCTGGAGCTGGTCGTTTTAAAAATAACTTCTGATAAAAAATATTGACGAGAAACCAAAAGTGTGTTTGTTTTCCAATCATTCTATAAGGTCATCTTTATAACCAGTATTTTTATCTTTCCCCTATTTTTCTCTACTGTTAAATAGCCATCAATGTCAATATTCATGTTCGTCTATTTAGTAAGTTGCAAAAATTGTAGCAGTTCTCAGTCTGGCCATTTGGTAAAGATCTGGGTTTAAAGAAAGCCTTTTATCCCGTTATTTATTGTCAGGACGCCATTAGGACAGCCGCCATATTGGACAACGTTTATCCATCTCCGGCGCTTTTCGGATTACCCGGATCTTGTCGGTGTTGATATAATAATGACGGGAGAGTGTAGGATACCGCCAAAATCCATTACTTTTATCTGCTTACTTGAGATCTTAATGTGGCTAATATGTCCCCATAGATTGTAAACTTTGGTTAACGATGAAAGGCTTGGAGGGATAACAAGATCGTCCTGAAATGATTGATGGATTTATACGCTCTTAGATTACACTTTCATTGATAACAAAAAATTAAAGAAAAATAGGGAATATAAGAAATACTGATCATCACAAATTTCTACTTTTGTCTCAATACTTTTTATCGTGAACTTTTAAAAACCAGACATTGCTTAGGAAAATGTTCAGATAAGTAGACATAGCTTATATTAAGACTTGCTAGAAAGACAGAGGGCATAAATCATAATCTCGTAAAACTTTCTTATGCAAATTTATGTTACATTTCTATAACGTATTAATCCTAATAAACAAACGTATCGCTAAACAGGGTGTCCCAATAAAAACGGAACCCATTTTCAAAGTGAATTGCTCATGTATCAAGTAATATGTCTCCATCAAATTCAGATATGTAATAGAAATGACAGTTTTATAACAACAGTTAAAATTTAGTTGAAAAATGTCCATTACTTTTGAAAATATTGACAATCAATTGAATGCACCCAGAAAACCATTTTAACACGATATCGATTTTTCCGTTTTTTAGCGTGCACCTGCACTCATTGAGTACATTGACGCGTCGCGATTGTTTAAAATGTTCAATACAATACAAGAGTGATTTTGAAACATTTTACTTACTAAAGTGCATATTCGTTTTATCTTTTCTGCTAATAAATAAACTGTTGGAGCTGCGATGTAACCAAAACAAAAAAAATGAATACAAACAAAATATCAAAGTGTATAACAGATTCATAATACATGTAATCATATGCACTTATTTTATTACTGACTAATATGCTGGTCAGCGCTCAAGTGACATGTACTTAAAGATTATTTCAAACAGCCACCATATGGACTCAATTTGCACGTGTGGTACTTGAATAGTGGTCCCAGATATTTATAAACAAACTTTGAACCTTTGAACGCACGCTCAAATCATCTCGTCAATATTACATTTACTGATTGTCATTGATATGATTTCGTTTTATATACTTAGTAAATGAGTATGATCTTTTATTGTCTGGCGAGAATCAGAATATCGTAGGACCACTATATATATCAAATTTTGAGAAAATTGGTACGTACATGTACAACGGTGAAGAATTCAACACATGACCATCGGTGCGCTTTTACGGACAAACAAGACGCAAAAATCGATTTTAAAACGGGTTTTTTGTGTCTTTATTAAATTGCATATAACTTTTGGACCAATACATAATTTGAAGTGAAAATTAGGACACATATGCAAAAATAATGTATTTTCAATACTGCAAATTCAAAAAGTAGATTTTTGCTTACGCTTTAAAATAATTGACTTTGAAATAGGGTTCCGTTTTTATTGGGACACCCTGTATATGTCAACATTTCTAGAAAGAAATCTTAATACGTTGACAGATTATCCAACGAGAAAAATCCTTTTAAAGTTTAACGTGAATTTATGATATTAACACCCAAGTGAACTTGAAAGAAACGAAGATGAAAATGATAACTGAGAAAAAAATCTAAAGAGGCAACACAAGAAACACATGGTCATTTATTATATTTCTACCCGTCATTAGGTACCAAACATTTCGTGGAACATCGACGTCATCCGTGGCAACGAAGATAGGCGGAATTATTCGGACATTTTAAAATAAGTATACACTAGCTTACCTCTGTTGTCTAGGCAATTCGCAAAATTGGAGGCATAATAATCCGAGTCTTCTCTGATGTAAATACGCTCTTTGATATTTTGATTTTTCGCTATTTACATCAGAGAGCGTTGCTCTTTGAAAACAGCGGAAAGTTCGGTAACGTTACAAGAAGTGAAGCTTTGTTTTTGTGTATCATGTCGAATCACTCGGTAAAACACTGTAGGGTATAGATCAATAAATCATTTTTTGTCATAACTGGCCAAAAATGTCATTTAAAATCGGCCTGCTGGAAGAGTATAACCTTTGGTTTTGAATGGAAGGTCAAGGTAAACAAAGGCTGTTCAGGTAAGGGTTGTTGCAAAACATTGCCTATAAACCTTTTAGAAATACTTTTTGGTCGTAAATTTTTCAACATGTATGACAATAAATGGTTCATTGATCGATATCATCAGGGGTTTTAACGATAGAGTTTAAGACCGGACGGTGAACGATGCGCCACAATTTGTGGAGAACTTCTTGATTTTTTCAAAGAGCAACGCTCTCTGATGTAAATAGCGAAAAATCAAAATATCAAAGAGCGTATTTACATCAGAGAAGACTCGGATTAGAGGCATAATTGCACGCAGTGCTTGGTATCTAATGGTGGATGGAATACGTCGACTCGTTTATGTGGCATAGGCCTAATCATCAGACAACCAAAGGACGGACATTGACGTAATAACAACGCAGTACGAAATGAACTCAATCTATAGTTGTATCTTACCCTTTCCCACATGACGAAATTGTTGGCTACTCGAGGTTGCTGAAAACAACAAAAAATGTCTTAATGAATAAAGACGGACTTGTGTATATTATATCACGGATGTACATATTGAGAAGAAATATATTCAAATGATTATTTTCTCTCGATATTTTCCGAAGCATTTATTAATACCGGTTTGTAAAAAGTGAAAAATGAGAGAGATATTTCTCTTCATGCTACACACGGCTACATTGTTATTGAACATTGGCAGATGGTTGCCCCTCTGTAGGCTAAACAATCTCTAAGGAAAACGTCGTAGACAATTTGTCAAATAGTCAGACAGTCAAATTAACAATGGCTCGATGGAAATTATTCTGTATACTAACCATGCGTGAATTGTCGACAAAAATGTCTTAATCACTATGGTTCAAGAGATATTTACGGGCTTTTTTCTTTACTAACAAAGACAATTGTTTAGAACAACAGGACGTTGACATTGCTTGTGTTAACTAAAGCAATGACGTCAAACAGCACTAAGTCTATATCAAATTAAAGGGACGCGTACTAGTTTACCAAGCATACAACATAAATAGGAAATTGATCCCCGAAACACAGGGTCATTCTTAGTACTACATGTACAAGCACTAAATTTCCTTTCCTTTCACCACATACATGTAGATGTAATTATGTAAACTCTGATTATCGAAATGTCTCGCTGGTGCATGAAATATCTAGCATGTCGATAATTTTCACCAAAGCCTCCTAACTGCAACATGTATAAAGCTGCAATTACCAGGCTTTTGTTGAAAAAGCGACGGTGTGTCTCCTTAAGATATCACATGTATAATGACTAAAGAACTATGATGATGCCGATCCGTCTTCCAGGGACTTTAAAGTAACAAGTGCTTACATGTGCATGCTAGTAAAGCTCATATTAGAAGAACATTAATTAGAAACGAAAATTATCTCAATCATGTCATTTGGAAGCTATGAAACATGATGACAAAATGAGTATTCAGGCAAATTTGAAATATTTATTGTATGTACTCAGTTCATCATTGACAATAATCTAGAATTTAGCACTGAAATTATACCTCGTAAATTATACCTCACAATTGTACCTAAATATTGTGTAATCGTCGTAATTTGCACAATTTGAATATCATTCGTATATCAATATGGTAATAAAGTGATGTAAGTATCTCTTTCTGTGCATCATCAATGTCGATAATAACATCAAATATCTCAAATAAAGTAAACAATCACACCTTTATCCGTTTAAGGTAGTCTACCCCTTATGAGATTCGCACGACGTCGGAATTAATCGTGCGATGCCGAAAACATTCGGGGTGGAACCTTTTTACCGCTGAATGTTTACGACCGCACCGAATAGTTTCGGAAACGACGACACTCGAAAATATCCGATGTTTTATAAATCTCAAAATGTCCACATTACGGGTATTCTACATTAACCTAGAATTTAGTCTGGTTCATGTTCACATGTATCATAAATAGCAAAATGGGCGTTACTTAAACAAGAAACGGAAATGTTATGGCATATCAAAAATTCGACAAAAGGAATAAAGTCAACACCCAAGTTACGAATAACTTTTGTTCCATTATTCGCTTGCAATTTTTGTAAGTCGTTATATGAAATACTGAGAATACTAATACAAGTATGCTTAATACTATTAAATCTATTCCTTGTCGACTCCAAGTGATAGATATACTAACTAAGTTTCGATAATTTAATCAAGATATTTATATTCATTAGAATGGCATTTTTGTTAAAAGCTTAGTCAGCAGTTGAATGTGATACTATTTGACTTATGTTGTAAAATTTGCATTTGGTAATATTTGTGTATGGTGTTATTTATCTGCAAATTAAATTCGTTTAAAAGAAATGTAATACCCCATTGGTAAATGTCAATTTAGATACTGTAATTTAATTAAATGAGTCGGGATTTGGGAACATTTCCCTTAAGGCATAAACATGAAAATGGCAAGCAAACATACATAAACGACCCCACATTGAAGCTTGGGGCCATAAATGACACCACCTGGAAGCTGGATGGTTTTAAAAAGCATACAAAATTCAATTTTGTTATTACACATTAGTCACCTACAGCAGCTTTCAAATTGAAGTAATACAAGATTGTATCGTTTGGGAAAGGGTTAAGACTGATATTCGTCCTGAGTAACTTTGAGTAATGTCAGACAGTCTAATTCAATTTTGTCTTTGAGTTTTCACACGCATGTCTATTCTGATGGATTAAGTGTTAAAATTTGGTGTAGTCTTACCATGGTCTATTAGATTAACATAGATTTTTGTCTTTATAAATCACATATAAAATGTCACAAGTTTAATTGAAAAGGAAATCAGATAGGTCTGGAAGGGAATGTATGTGTTGTAATGTACATTCTATCTTTATTTTGATTTATTTTCTACGTGCGTACAAAGTTGACTTACATATCTATTAGATTAAATCTATAAATTTTATATCTGGCTTATGCACAATAAGGCTTTCAAACTCTATATTTGATGTAATGACGAAAGCTTACTTCTCTTATTTTCTAACAAAACTCCTTTGTTGTCGATAAATATTATATCACAACATTGTTGTGACGGCATGATATCTTTTTCTTTCAACTGATTGTTAAACATTAAACACATAAGGAAAGCAATTGTCAACCATGTAGTCAGATATTCTCGAGTGTATATGGCATGGTATTGTAAGGTTTGCAAATACATTTTTATGCTAAACTATACAATACAGAGTACTAAGTATTTGTCTTCATATTTCAGGCAACCAGTCCACAATATAAAAGTTAATGATGATGTAATTTGGCAACACGATTTATCTCATGAACATAACTGTATTCTTTAACGTACAATACACATCCAAATGTTAGTCGTGTATGACTAAAAATAAAATTGAATTTCATTATCAACGAGTATATCTGATGCTCTTACAAATGTCCGCTCTCTACTGATTCACAAGAGTACAGATAACAGAAAGGCAGGATCATTTGTCAACGTCAGGGTGGTATTATCTCTCACACGATCTTCTTCACATTCGGCCAGAAAAAAGATCAACCCACATTGGTTGACTTTTTGGTTTGTTCAAAGTTTCCATAAAATACAGCAGCTTAAAGTCACTGCATGAGTAACTTTCAAAAAGCTTTGAGAAAAATTGAAACAGTTTTAGTTATCACTACTTTGCCATTTTCTCTGAACGCTTGTTCGTGTCATTTTTTCACATTTCTCATACTTCTTGAACCTCACATCTGTGCCCGCATTGTGTAAGCAAGTGAACTGATTAACTTTTTTGACACCTTGAATAGATTAGGAAATAAAGTATAGGTATATGATACTTTCAAGAACACGTTTTGATTTAAAAAATTGGCTAGTAACGTTTGGAAATTTACATATTTCGAAAACAAAAAAGGCCCCATAATGACTGAACTTCTGACATTTATCAGCTTTCCATGAAATTGCTCACTTTCAGACATTTAGAGCAGGAAATAGCGTCTTCAATCGCATTATGGTAGTAATTAAAAGGAAATGCCTATATGTGACCGGTCTCGCAACGAAAGAATCTACTAAAAGGGAAATAGGGGGTATGAAAAGTATTGAAAATGGTCAAACTTACTAGAGTCAGAATATTCGTTCACAAATGATTTTTGGTACATAATTTCTTATTCGTTTCATCATTTCTTCGTTTTTGAAATGAATTACGTGGATGGATCCTGCCAGGTCTAATCTGATTCTGGTCTACATGTCGGAGTCCACATTGGAATCTAGGCCGATCCGGAATCGGTCTAGTCCAAACTAGAATTCTAGTTTGGACTAGTCCATATGAGAATTCTAATTTGGTCTAGGCAGATTCTGGATCGGTCTAGGCCATTATGGAATTCCAATCTGGCTAGAATCTGCCTAGTCCATTGCTTAATTGAATCTAAACGTACAATATAACCTGAAAATATCACAATTATTTTATATTTGATTATTAACTATATTCATTTATGTATCTTATCACCAAGGAACAATAACCATTTTTCTATCTTGGATTAATAATAATTATGTAAATAAATAAAATTGTTAGATATATACAAAGAAATAGGTTAAAGCTTCTCTGTTTTCCTAGCAAGAGAAAATTTTTACATTTCTTGAAGCTATATAAATTTGCAAAGCTTTCCAAGAAAAGAAATAACATATATATTCAGAAATCTTTTTTCAAAGGGATGAAGTGATAAATGGATGCAGCTATTCTAATTGAAAAATAAATGAATAATTACCGTTAATATCCAAAAATGTTTTTTGACAGTAGATCTACTAGATTTTTTGTTGGTGCCGCCTCTTCAGTGTATTTTTAATGCATGAATAATTGATCATAAATCATGAATTGTTTCGAAAATGGATTAAATTAGTTAATGATTTTAATTTTCTACTACATGTATTAAAAACTATTATGTATTCAGCTATTGGTTATCATAAAGATCTGGACAAGAAACTTTCTAGGCAGATTCCAGATCGGTCTACTCCAGTTTAGAATTTCAATATGGACTAAGCCAAGGTAGAATTCTAAACTGGACTAGGGCGATTCCGGGTTGGCCTAGATTCCAAAGTGGCCTCCGACATACGGGTTTTATGGGCGTTCTGAATGATATAAGGCAGTGTAACAGATTACAAACATACAGTTGCAAAACCAAGACAAAACAAGACAAGACTGCATTTCGACACATACAATCGTGCTAGATACCTTCGAGATGATGTCGAGACAAATGACATGATTAAAGGGAACGTTGACGGTTGTTCAAAAAAGAGACATATGATGATATTGTTAAGCGTTGATGACATTTTCTTACTGAAAGTAATTTCTATTCTGGACAGTTATTCTCAGTAGATGTGCGAAATTTCGGGAAATATGTCACCATTTTATTTGATTTAAAAGACAAAGTCTTCACACTTTCGAAAAATAGATCGAGTATGAGGGTCCAGATTGACTTTAACGACATTTCCCCTTAAAGTTTGTCACATACAATAATTCAACATAATAGTTAAACATTTTATTGCACCAGACGTTCTAGGAACGAGTATTATAATGCAAAAATGAGGTTAGTTCTAGCGTGATTATAACGGTCCCAAGTACGAGATATCTGGTTTTGTTGTTTGTCTGTTGACAGACGTAGATGTAATCAGAACTGACAAGTCACTAACCATACAGATACAAACTAGATTAGGTTTGTTACACGAGTTTAACCTTCCTTTGGACGTCGGACAATAGTGATGTCTAAGTTAGAAGGGAACAGCGCATATCAATGCTAATAACCAATGTCCTTATTTCATACCTTTGTCCTGTTGACGTATTCTATCTTTATTCAATTTTTGTTAGATAATAGCTGTAATTCTGGTTTGTTGTAATATATGTGGGTTCCCATAAGGTAACGTGCACATCAAAAGTTTACATGCATGTTATTAGAATTTTTTGAAGATTGATGCATTGGGTATCCATGCGGGCATATACTTATATATGCAATCTATGTACGCGTTAAGTCTTGCTATAATCAATGAATGAATTGAAATGAAAATAAAGTTTAAACAGATGTCGGTTATTGGCAGTTCAAACTCATTCAAGTATACATTCAGGCAAGAAGTTCACATAATTATAGAATACACATATACACAAGAGCACAAGAGCAATCATTCTCTTGTTACATGAACTTGACATTCTTATGGACGCTAGTAAATATGGTTGGATTTGTTGACTTATTTTGTTGTTCTGTTGACGTTTTGATGTTGTTTTTTTTTTCTTTGTTTTGTTTTTGTTTTGTTACTTTATTGCTCACATTTAGCTAGAACAAAAAAAGGCCACCACTTCGACGCACATTCTCAGATTCTAACAAATGTCCAGGAAACAGCCTAATTCAAGAAATCGAGACGCAGGAAATAGCATCACGCAATGCATTAGGGAAGTTCCTAAAAGGAAATATATCATCACACATAAGAATTTTGTTTTACATAAGCAGCTGTTTGAGAATAGGAGTTTTCTATAGGAAATCGAGCCAGGATCTGGAAAACGTTCCTTATAACATTTTAGACAGCCAGAATGCAAGATCAGGTCGTGCCATGAGACCATGAGTTAGCTATTTGAGAATGACATGGTTCCTGATTAGACTGCGTGTATACGCAGGCTGATCTGGAACCATGTTGTTCACATGTTGTTATCTCTTGTTCAGAGATATACCGTGATGTCTCTTAGAATAAAGTGTGTAATTTGATGATACATGTAGGTTTACGATTCCTAATTGGCGAAGTTCTATTACTATCGGATCAATACGTTTTTATAACAACAGTGACAATAAGCTTAGTTAACTTACACGGCAGTTTTATTCAGAGCATCGCTAATTGTCCAACGTTGTCAACATTGGTATCTACAGTCAATATATAGGTTGTTGGGTGAATGTATGTGAATAAGAATCCTGACAAACATCATCTTCAGAAACCTTAATCGACTTGAAGGAAGCTGCGTGGAATCGTCCTCAACTCTAAACTACGACAGATTGATCTGGAAATATGGATTGCCCCAGATCCTTTAAAATTACCCCTATCAAATGTACCATTTCCTTCTTTGTGTGGTCTGATTAAGTATAAAGTGTGTAGTATCATAATACATGTAGGTTTACGATTGTTCATTGATGAAGTTGTATTTCTATCGGATCAATACGTTTTTATGACAACAGTAGCAATTATCCTAGTTAACCTACACGACATTTTTATTGTGAGTCTCGCTAATTGTCAACTACCGTCGATATTGTGGTCAATTGTCAACATGTATGTTAAAAATAGTACCATTATTAAGCAAGTTATACTTTTTGTCTATGTGATGTGACTAAGTATAGTGTATGTAGTTTCACGATACTTATTTACAACCTTACGTTTATGAAATTGTATCTCTATCGGTTAAAACGTTTTTATGACAACAGCAGCAATTATCTAAGTTAATCTACACGACATTTGCATTGTGAACATCACTAATGGTCAACCATTATTGTGCTTGTGATTAATAGTTACCATATACGAGTATTTGAGCCGAAAACGGAAAGAAGTCCCTTATAGCATATTATGCAGCAGTGTGTCCAGATCAGCCTGTGTCCAATGCAGCCAATTAAAGAGCTAAAATGTAATATATTGCATGTCTACGAATGTATTATGTAGTGAAAATTTTCTGACAACGACGGAGCTCTTCATTTGAACTCTATCTCGATTCTCTTAGTTTTAAATGACAATGACAAATGTGTATATATCATATGTAGCAGAAGTACCATCCTTACTTATATGGAAATGCATAACTTATTGCTTTCTACTGAAGTGGTGATTATGTCACGACAAACACGAACTTTCGTTCTATAATTACGTTTAAGTATCATAATCCCTGTTTTTACTGCGACAAATGTCGAGAACCAAGCATGAAAATTTTTAGTTTCATTTAATAACTGATGATATACACGAAGTTTTGCGTCATCTTTTACTCGTTTAATACAAAGATAAGATATGCGATACCGAAAAACGGAGTGTCTCAATAGATTGATGAATATTAACAATAACCAATAAAATGTGGAGTTTAATTGTCGGAACGAAACGGTCGCTATTCTAAGAATACATACATGTTTACGACGAGTAATCAATACAGCCAAAGTTCAAAGACCGGAAAACATGAAAAAAGGTCCACTTAACAAAATAGAAAAGCATAAAACCTGAGCTGAATGAATTGGTCAGGGGGTAACTTAAACGCGTGAATTAAGCTTTTGCAT
The DNA here is from genome assembly GCA_963680895.1 of Fragum sueziense. Taxonomy (NCBI): domain Eukaryota; kingdom Metazoa; phylum Mollusca; class Bivalvia; order Cardiida; family Cardiidae; genus Fragum; species Fragum sueziense. Next base: position 5,414,718 of record OY804608.1, read on the forward strand.
TTATTACTGTTGAACTTTGATAATCTGAGCTATTTCATAATTTTTATACTGTGGCCTAACCTTAGTTTACGGCCAGAAATCAATAATTGCCAAAGTTCAAGGACCGGAAAACATGAAATGGGCGAGTGTATTTAATAGAAAACCCTTACAATGTATCTAATTAAACACGCCTATCCGTCAATCAAGTGTTTCGGGAATCTAATATTGAACGAGGACGATCGTTTGTTTGTTTGTCCCAGTTCTGTCTATACATGTGCCATCGTATTCAGTGGTGTAAACGTCTTGGAGAAGGCACACTCCCTTGGGTGTAAAAACTATTTTTACCATTTCACAAACAAGATCTGGTTTTGACGTCATTGGTGGAGAAAACGGGAGGAAACCTCGAAATAAAAATCAACATTTGCATCTTGTACCTTAATACGTTCCAGCTTTAATCTTAAAGGAATCTCCGTCTATTTTTAAAGAACCAGCTTTTCGTCTGAAACAGCATTCATATCAGACCATCCTGAAACCTGGTTTGTCCATCTTGTTTTACATTATCTTATTTATTATATGATCATTTGATCTATAATGATTTTTGTCATGTTGACTCGAATATATATTGCTGAATATTGTTGTAGGTAATTATCGATACCTGTAAGAATGACGAAAAGATTCTTCTTTAAAACTAGAAAATGTTCAAATCAGTGAATACACAATGTATTATAGGGTTAATTCACTTTTTTGAGGTCGTTAACATTCGCAGAGGCCCAAGAAATACGTTAACGCCCGAGTGCGCAGCACGAGGGTCGTTTTCGTATTTCGCGAGCCTCTGCGAATGTAAACGACCGAGAAATACGTGAATTGACGCTATTATTGCATAAAAAGCATAAAATTCCAATGATTACTTATCCCAAACCCCTTGATATGTGCGAAAAATGAACCGAGGTGAGATAAAAAAAATGTCCGCCATTGTTGTTTTGTTCTAATTAATCTTCCGATAATTTTTTGTGAAAACGACGTTACGTCATAATTTGGTGCCAAAGGGCGAACGTCGCTTATTTAACGTAAGACGTTGCGAATTTTGCGGGAAAATAGACAATTGTTTATTTTGAAGGGTCAAATCGAGGATATTTGAGTGCAAAGCCGGTTCGATATCGCACTGAATAACGACCGGTTTTTTCACGATATCGGACCGTTTTCTACTCGTTATTCATTGTTGATAACGGCCCAAAAAACACACATTTTAAGCAATAATCACTTAATTTTCTGAATTATTGTATTATGTCGTTAAAGTCAATCTCGATTTTCCTACCCACACAATTTCTCAGATATGTGAAGACTTTGTTTTTTAAATCAAATAAAATGGTGACAGATGTCCCGAATTTTAGCACATCTACTGAGAATAACTGTCTGAAATAGAAATTACCTTTCAGGAAAAATGCGACGTCTACTCTTGATAATGCCGTCTAATGTTTTGAAATGTTCCTATTTCTGATAAACCAAATACCAGGCTACAAAATATGTTCCCAATTCAAAGATTTTAGAAACGACAATATTTTAAGTGATGTTTTTTTTTTTTTTCATTTACTATTATCATTATTTTAGGTCTTTGTAGTTCGAAATCATTGTTGTATCAAGTAATTTCTTCATTTACAACAATTTTGTTCTGAAATCTGTAACCTGTAGGGCGCCAAAAGGCGTCAATATGTGGAAATGGGTTTATTGGCTATGTCCAAAACGTCAAATTCTTAGACTGGTCCAAATGAACGGTTCCGCTTGAAGTGAAAATATAGCCTAGCTTTTACAGCGAAAAGGGAAGGGAAAACGTTTAACCTTTTATCAGACGGCAGTAATTTAGATCTGTCCAAATTCAAAGGTGTCGCAGAAGAGAAGTTTCTCGAGTAAACATCCGAAGTATGGTTCTTTTCTGTTCTTTTCTGGTTCTTTTTTGTGCGTCACACAACAATTCAAAGTCAGACCGTCTCTATGTTTTTTTTTTTTTGTTGTTGTTGTTGTTTTTCTTTTTTTTCTTGTTTTGTTTTTTAAACAGTGTTATACCGTGTTTCAGACGCGTTGTCTTTATATGGCTCTTAAAAACCATGTTGTCATTAAACACAAGTTACAGCAGGCAACATTGAATGTGTAACTGATTTTCCCCAACAGACAGATTTTATTGAACACACCAAATGAATTTTATTTAATTATTGGTTCCGAAACACTTCCTGGTATTTAAGATTCAACTTGTTATGTGTTTGAACATGAGTCTTAAGCTTACGCTTATGTATAATAAGTTCATAATATCATAGCGCATGTTTATAAAATTAACCTATGTAAACAACACAACATTTAAGTAAATACTACATTATTTTTCATTTAATGATAAAAAATTGGCAGGTCTCTAACACATATAAGATTCGAACGAAAAAAACCAAAATTACAATGGCATTATGAACGTTCTTCTCATTCATTGTTTACGCGGGTACAAATTATAAACATAATAATTGATGTCCAGCTGTTATGTAATGGTGCTTTAAAGCCCAACAAGTAGAGTCTCGACTGTATTTGAATTTTGTTACCAGCATTTGATTCAAGAAAAAAATAATTGTGTTCAGACGTGACGTCCTTTGTGACTACTAAAAGCCACGAGGTCATTAAACACACATTTAAACTAACAACATCAGGCTTGAAACTTAATTCCCCTGCAGACAATTTCATTGAACAAAACGAATGAATTTTATCTAATTATGTTGGTTTCGCAGCACCTCTTGGTATTCCCGAATAGACGCATTATGTGTATTTTCGTGTGGTTATTGAGAATTTTAATGGCACTTTTGAGATAAGACAATATGGGGCGTTTTTAACGTCTTTGGATTGTCTTTTTTTTAAACTGATTTGCATATTTTTAACAACTCATGAAATGAGACTTAGTCATAAGAAATTGACAAAACTGCTCAAACAGTAATAGAATATTCTCATGAATAATTGATAAGAAATGGAACTATTTTTAAAATATTGTAACAAAAAAAAGAAAGAACCTCGGGGCTAGTTCGGCCCCCTAATTTCGATTGTTCATGTTTTTTATTATATGAAAGTTATGGTTGGGTGTGATTTATATATTTAAGTTCGACAAGCGATAACATTTCAAACTGTGTCTGTCCTTTATATATCTTTTCTTTTAAATAAAAAGAATTTCAAATTTTAGAGTTTTGATCGTGGTGGCCGAACTTGCCCCATACATGGGGCAAGTTCGGCCCACCCTTGGGGAAATGTATGCACATACCTATAATTCCTAATAGTCTATATGAATTTTAGATTGTTTATATTTCAAGGAATCTGTATACGACTTCCAAATGAAGGTAAGAATTGAAAAAGCATTGTTTTAACAGTCAAATCATCGTGAATAAGGGGACATTCGAGATAACAAGTAGAGGCTGAGGCAAGTTCGGCCTGTGGTTTTGAATTTATCCATTTTTTTACATTTCTGTTAGAGCTAGTTCTGCGCGATTGATATATTTAGATGCGACAAGAAATAAGATTTCTAACCGGGATTATTCTTTCTATTCATAAGCAAGTTTGGTGGTGGCCGAACTTGTCCCAACCCCAAAAGTCGAACTAGCCCCAGACAGACCTTGTGTCAATATCACGTCATATCTTCTTTAAGATAACATGAAAGCTTCATCTTTAAATATGGAAGAGGCCTTAATTGTCTTCATAAATATACAAAAAAGAAATCTGAATCATGGCGCATATTACTAGAAATAACAAAAGCTGTCACTGTAAGATGACAATGCCCCCGACACCGCTTTGATTTTAAATTATGGCCAATCTATGTTCAAGGTCGATGTCATCCAGGGTCAAGGTCACCAAAGTATGTGCCTACAGAAAGGTAATGTACCAAGGAATGTTGTGGTAAAGTATGAAGCGAATATGTTAAGTAATAAGGAAATTATGGCCAATGCTAAAGTTTTTGGACGGAATGACGGACAGACGGACGGACAGACAGACGGACGGACAGACGGACGGACGGACGGACAAGTCAAATTTATGATGCCTCCCTATCGGGGGCATAAAAACTTACATAAATGTGGAAAAAATACTGAAAGTGTCTAAAAATAAGAATCGTGTTCTAAATTCTATGTTTTTGTATTCAATGCGACCAAAAACCTTCTGCGAAAAGCTTTCGTCATGAGTGACATTACAAACCGGATCAGAGCTCTCTATCTCTGTCGACAGGTTCAAAAGAGCCACCAGCCGAACTTGCCCCTGGGCCGAACTAGCCCCGGTCTCCCCTACAAGTACATTTTATACTTTGGGTCCAATATTTTATTTCTAACTTTTCAAACAGTGGGGTATTCTCTTTCCATTGACCATCGTTTACTAGGTTTTATTACAAAACGATCAGCAACCTCTGCGTGGAGGGTAACTCGGAATGGAATGGGCATATCACTACATTTCTTACACCTGGGTAGACTTGAGCGTTGTCATTAAAGTATAGAGTCTTAAACACGCCTACCGGACTTGGACCCGAACTCGTGGATCTCCGGGTTACATGACGGACACGCTAACCATTTGACATCTGTGACTGCTTACTGTAATATTTTATATTGATTTCGATTACTTCCCGTTTTGCCGTATAATTCCTCCGCTAGATGGAGCAGCAATATAAAGATATTTTGCAGAAATCCGCTTTAGATATATAGAAACCTTAAAAATTCATTAATTTTATAATTTGATTTGTATTCTCTAGATTCGTCTATTTAGAGAAATTCTTTAAGCAAATGCGTTCCCTGATGAAGAGAATTAAACACATTTTTTTTTTTCTGTCACGTGACCAATTCAGATCGGTCATGATTTTGTTGCTCTGAGTCTTTTGGCGAAATACACATGAAATAGTGAAATAACAGTGGAATATTTGATATGGACTAAAAGGGATTAGTATGGACTAAATATTGCTGTGGTGGATCTTCAGGAAATATTTGGACTAGTGCTGTAGTAAGCAATTTCATTTTTCCTTTATTCAAATGATAGAAGTACTATAAATAGACGTGTAAAGCAAGCGACATTCCTGAGTGAACTGTGATCAGACTAGTAATCAGTTATCCTTACCAAACCGGTAATACCGTTAGTGTTTGTGCATACACATTACGTCGCATACGTCACTAATACACATTTAGAAGAATGTCGGGTAGAGAGCAAGGCGAAAAAACTGTGCGGCTAACTAAAGCGAGCCAAAAACAAAAGAAGACTAAACCAAACGACAGCCAGTGTGCTACAGAAACATCTGAGGGGGATTCTATCCTTGAAGTAGACAATCAGTTTAATGCGAAGCTAGACGCTATGTCGGCAGAAATCAAGAAAATCAGGAATGAAATGGGAAAGGTTGTCAAAAAGGAAGACTTCCAAGAGTTAGTGGTAAAGACAATTACAGAAATAAGCCAACAACTGGAGAAGAAAATAATGGACCAAGTTAAGGAGCAGATAGAAGCCAAGTTTGAGAGTCTACACGATGAAATAAAATCCCTTCGATTTGATAATGAACAATTGAAAAACGCTCTGGAGAGGAAGGTAACTAGGATTGCTGAGAGTAATGACATAACCCACCAGAAGATTGACGAGAATAGGAGTCGAGTGAATGACGCTATAAAGCTCGGTAACTATAATGAACAGTACTCTCGAAAAAATAATGTAAAGATAATGAACATCCCGGAAGACAGACAGGAGACCGAAGACGATTTACTCGAAAAAGTCGGCACGATACTCGGTGACAAAGGTGTGGAGTTGCGAGCGAGTCAAGTTTTGGCCATTCACAGACTACCTTCAAAAAATGGTCAAACACGTCCGGTTATCATCAAAGTGACAAATAATAATGTTAAAACTCAAATTATGCGCCAACGGAAGTCAATGAAGGATTCGGGACATCGTATAGTAGATGACGTTACCAGACTAAACACAGTTCTCATAAATAGACTAAACGAGCACGAACTTATAGAATCCGCTTGGTTTTTCAACGGTTCTGTGTTTGGCAAGACAATTCAGGGAAAGAGACTCAAATTTGACATATTTGATGATGTATCCCAGGTAATCGCTAACCAAAACTCTAGATCCGAAAATGTCTAAAGTTTGAAGGAAAGATATAAAATTCTAATAATTGGAGTTTTGTCTCTTTCCCACAATACTTCAGTTCTAAACTACACAAAATTTCTGCTTTTCTTGTAGATGAAAATCAAAATCAATGCGCCTTTTCAATTTTTCTTTCGCTATACTGATTTGTATAAGTATTTATATAATACTTAATTAAATAAACCAAGTCTAAACTCTAATTCCAAAAAATAGAAAGTGTTTTGATGATAAGGGTAAATTTCTAATGTTTAGTGATTTATCTTTTCCCTACAACACTTCAGGTTCAAATACACAAAAGTTCTGTTTTTCTTGTAGAAAGCTCTGCAAAATAAGATGGATAATTAAGATTATTGCGTCTTCTCACATTTCCCCCATTAGATCCATTTTGTTTTTAACCCTTTCCCAAACGGCAAAAATATGGCGTTTAAGTTTTGAAAATGACCGCAAATGACAAATTTGAGGTTGATAAATATATGATAAGAGTAAAATACATGTATAGCACAGAGAATATTGTGACAAAAGAAAGAAACTGCTTGTCATCAGCAGTTTCTTCTTTTGCCTCAAAGTTTAAATTACAAAGCCTATTCCAGTAGGAACGTCAAAACCAGGTCATGTTTGGAAAAAGGGTTAATACACTGATCTGTAAAAGCATTTATATAATTCTTTAGTAAAGGCCCCAAGTTGTAAACTCTTCTTACGAAAAAGTGTGAAGTGTTTGAGGGAAGGGGTAAAAATCTATTTTTTAGAGATTCGTCTCATCCCTAAAACACTTCAGCTTCAAATACTCAAAAAATTGTTTTACTTGTAGAAAGCTATGCGAAATAAGACGGAAATACAAAACCAATGAGCTTTTTTTCAAATTTCACCGTTTCTCTGCTTTTATTACACTGATTTGTACAAACGTATGTACAATACTTAACACTTTCCACATAGAACAAAATCTCAGAGTTCTCAAATTCAAGAGCTTCCACAGATGACAATATGAACCTTGAAAAGGCTAAGATTTGTGTGTGATATGGAACAGAAAATGTTAAGGCAGAAGGAGAAAGTGCTGATTATCAGCTTTTTCTTCTTTTGCCTAAATGCTTTCGTAAGCCTGTTTAGTTAGGGATGTCAAAGAAAGTCTGATATGGGAAAGGATTAAGTAAATGACCAAGATCACTGGAAAAAATACATTTTAGTGATGTCATAAATTCCTCAATCCACAGTGTTTTGTCAAACCCTCTCACATGTCTCGAAATATTACTTTATGTGTGTTTTTACCGTTATGTTTTGGATAAATCGTTGTTGTTGTTGTCAAGTCTTGTAACTACGGCTTGAATCAAACCGTGGTTGCGAGATTTTGTAGCAACACCTACGAAAAACTAGTGTTTGTCCGAAAGTATGTCAGGGTTTACTATATAAATTCATTCCCTATTGTGAAAAGCAATTTCTTTATTTCCCACATTGTTTTGCCTTACCCTCTCAGTTATGTTACACTATGTTTACCGTTATGTTTTTGATAAATCGTTGTTGTTGTTGTTGTTGTAAAATCTTGTAACTACGGCTTGAATCAAACCGTGGTTGCGAGATTTTGTAACAACACCTACGAAAAACTAGTGTTTGTCCGAAAGTATGTCACGGTTAACTATATAAATTCACTCCCTATTGTGAAAAGCAATTTCTTTATTTCCCACATTGTTTTGCATTACCCTCTCACATTTCTCGAAATGTTATGCTATACTATGTTTACCGTTATGTTTTTGACAAATCGTTGTTGTTGTTGTCAAGTCTTGTAACTACGGCTTGAATCAAACCGTGGTTGCGAGATTTTGTAGCAACACCTACGAAAAACTAGTGTTTGTCCGAAAGTATGTCACGGTTAACTATATAAATTCACTCCCTATTGTGAAAAGCAATTTCTTTATTTCCCACATTGTTTTTCTTATCCGAAAACTTCATTCACTGGAAGTTGTTTTTTGCAGCATCTTACAATTTGGATTAGTTTAAAATTGTGTCGTCTGGCATTGGGTTAATTTCAGTTATGTTGGTTTAGTACATTACCCTTTGTATACAATGCATGCCGTTACAATATAAAATCTTATGTCTCAACCTTTCCAAACTACAAAATTAAAGACTGTTAATGAATATAAAAATACGTAGACGACAAAATAAGAAATCATAAAAGTATGCTACAACATAGCCAGGTATTGAATTTTGGAAAGGCAAAGTTCTACTGATTAAGAGATATGTTGTGTTTTTTTGCCTACATACAATTTTTATCTTGATTATTATTATCCAGCGACATTAGCCCGGGACATCTGCATATGAAATGACCCCGCTTCGGCAATGGTTTTGTCTGGACGCTCAGCTGGCGGAGTTTGCACACGAACATAAGTTGTCCCGGGTTACTTTTGGTGGAGTTTTTACCCTTTTGTACAAACATTTGAAGAAAACCTGTTATGCATGCTTTTTTTACTGTAACCCTTTCCCAAACGACAATCTTACAGAATTGCCTTAACACACGAAGCAATGACGAAAATGGAGAAAACGATTGTTTCAAGCGTTCTGATAGTCTGGCTTACCTGCCCCTAATACTGCGTTATTGGGTCAGGCACACAGTAATCATGGCGCCGTCCACTGGACTGATATTTCAACAAAGGTAAAGAACAAAGTTCTTTAATTTTGTGAGCAGGGAAGGGTCATTAGAAGAGTAGATAGGTTTCGGTATATTTTTAATACTAGCAATAAAAGATTTACATGACCACAACGCTTACCCGAAATAAAACGGTTTTAAAAGATGTACATAAAAACTATATGAAGGCAATTTGAATGTTACCTAACAGAAGTCCGGTTAGCTCAGTGGTTAGAGCGTCTGACTTTGACTCCAGGGGTCCAGGGATCGAACCCCACGTTGGGTAAATATTTGTCGTCTTCTTTTTGTTTTAATACATTTTTTATACCAAATGGTTCTAGAGATTGCAAAGACGTAATAAAAACACAATTACAAATTTTGTTTTAATTGCATCTTAGTGATTTCTAGAATAGTTTGGTTTGAGAAAATGTATTAAAACAAAAAGAAGACGACAAATATTTGCCCAACGTGGGATTCGATCCCTGGACCTCTGGAGTCAAAGTCAGACGCTCTAACCACTGAGTTAATCGGACTTCTGTTAAGTAAGCATCCAAATTGCCTTCATATAGTTTTTATGTACATCTTTTAAAACCGTTTTATTTCGGGTTAGCGTTGTGGTCATGTAAATCTTTTATTGCTAGTATTAAAAATATACCGAAACCTATCTACTCTTCTAATGACCCTTCCCTGCTCACAAAATTAAAGAACTTTGTTCTTTACATTTGTTAAAATATCAGTCCAGTGGACGGCGCCATGATTACTGTGTGCCTGACGTACTAAAACACATAGTACGACAGGGAACCAGACTAGCGTTCTGATCACTTTCATCAATGTTTTTTTCCACTATCGAAATCATTCAAGACTACAGAATATTTACAGAAATATTACTTACTTCTAAGAGTTTCTGCCTTTATCCATTTAGTTAGAACACCCTTGAAAAGGAGTTACCAATAACTTATAATCACATTATGCAACGGGGTCAATCTTATCCATGAAATGCACGTGGGAATCACGATGTTTTTACCAAATCTGGTCTTTGACCTAGACGTCATAATGGCTTTTTCATTGATTGACCAATCGGATGTACTTCCATTGACCAATCAAACACGTTTTTCCCCGCCTTCTCATTTTATTGATTTAATGGATTTAAAAGGCATACCTGTATATATATTAACGCTTTTCAGCGAGAACCTCGTAGCTGCAGCCTGTTCTAAGCTGCAGTTTCGGGGTTTTCTGATGGAAGGCGATGATGTTGTAAATAAATTTTCCATTTATTCATGCATATTTGTAAACCGAATTCTTTCTATTTTGTTACAAAAAATATGGATTTTGTTTTTATATCGTCGTTGTAAATGCAAAACCTCGTATCTCGTGTTTTGGAAATTTTTAGAGGGGACGGGAAAAGGTGTAATAACTTTTCCTAAACTGAAAGGATTTAATTGAAATTTTGCCATATCCTTTACGAAGAATGTGTCATTAATACTGATTAGTAAAATACCCCAAAACCTTCAAGAATTGTCTTAACTGGGCATACAATACTTGACTTTGAAAATCGCAACAATCGACATACGGGTTTTTGCATTTACACCGACGATATGAACGTAAGTTGAATGTTGTTCTAGTGACTTTGTGCCATATGCCACGTTCTAACAGAATTTAAACAACTTTGGTTAATTGTTCTGTGTATGTAACAAAGAAAACACAGGGGGAATAAGAGAAACTATCGATAACAACTTCCTTTTTCTTTTAGTGTTTTCTTCTAAAAGTAGTCTTTTTAATGGACATGCGGCATGGAGGGAATAAGAGAAAATATCGCTGTTCAACAGTTTCTTTTTTTTTAAATTTCTTAAATGCTTTTTATTATTTTTTTCCCATTAATTCATAACAGCTTTACTTGTAATGCTATGATTGTCACACTGAAGGTCAAACCCTTGAGAAGGGTGGAGACCCAGTGAGAAGGTCTTTCCTCTTTAGATAATTATTATATCACCTGAAAAACTCTAGCTCCAAAATGCAGTCCAAATGCCATCAAGTATTCTACCCATTATCAATTCAAATGCATGTGTATTCTATCAATTTTCATCATGTTTTGTTCGATTGTTTTTTATCACACATTTTCAAATACATTGTGCTGCCAGATCATCTATGGAAAATGCTGCAAATATGCAAAACATTTCATGACTCTGTACCTTCCTCTTAATCAACCGCTCATTGAACAAAATCAACACTTGCATCTATCATGAACAAATTAGAAATCCTTTCATACAATTGCCGTGGTCTAAACAATGGGAAAAAAAGGTTTGATTTATTTTCTCTGTTTAAAGAAAAAAGGTCAGACATAATTTGTCTCCAAGAAACACATTTCACTTCTGATATTGAAAAATCTATTTATTCCGAATGGAACGGAGACTGTTACTTCAGCCATGGAAAAACAAACGCCAGGGGTGTTTGTGTTTTAATTAAAAAGGAATCCGGTATTAAAGTGAAAAATATATGCAAAGACAACAATGGGCAACTACTTCTATTAGAAGTAAATTTTATGGATTCCACTTTTTTGCTGATAAATATATACGCCCCTAATGTTGATGACCCACGATTTTTCCAAAAAGTATTCGATATTATTGACCGAAACAATAGCTGCGACTCGTTCATTGTATGTGGAGATTTTAACTTGGTATTAAACCCTCTGATGGATTACAAAAATTACAAAAATGTTAACCACCATATTAATTCCAGGAAATATTTACAATCACAAGTATCCGAAAGAGACCTAAACGATCCATTTCGAATGATACATGGAAACACAGAAAAATTTACATGGAAAAGACTTAATCCTGTACAACAAGGCAGAATAGATTTCTATCTTATTACAAATACTTTGCTGGAATTCGTTCAAAATTGTGATATTGATATTAGCTATAGGTCAGATCACTCAATTATTGTTTTAAACCTCAATTTTTCGGAATGTAAACATGGAAAAGGGTATTGGAAATTTAATAACTCCTTATTAAAAGACATCGATTATGTTGAATGTATTAACAAGAAAATAAATGATATTATAATACAATATTCTCTACCTGTTTATAACTATGATAATATTTCAAATATTGAAAAATCTGAAATACAATTTAGTATAAATGATGAACTTTTCTTAGAAACACTTCTAATGGAAATAAGAGGCAAAACAATCTCGTACGCAACATATAAAAAACGCCAAGTAAATAACCGTGAAAATGAACTAATTTCAAAGATAATCACCATAGAGTCCAACCTAAATGAAAGAAACAAAGAAGAACTATCGATTCTCCAATCAGAACTCAATGAAATTAGACAATCCCGATTAGAGGGATCTTTCGTCAGATCTAGAGCAAAATGGATCGACGAGGGTGAAAAAATAACAAATTTCTTTTGTAATCTAGAAAAACGTCAACAGACAAATAAAACCATACCTTTCATTGAAAAAGAAGATGGGTCAAAAATATATTCTCAGAACGAAATTCTAAGTGAAACTAAACTATTTTACGAAAAGCTTTATGATGAACGCAGTAATGACAAAACTTTAGACTTAGATTATGAATTTCAAAATATAGATTATAATAAACTTAATGAACAACAGTCACAGAATTTAGAAGGTTTATTTACATATAGTGAGGTAACACAAACGCTCAGGCAAATGAAAAACGATAAAAGTCCTGGGTGTGATGGTTTTACATCAAATTTTTTCAAAATGTTCTGGTCCAAAATTGGCCACTTTGTCGTCAGATCTCTTAACCATGCTTATATAATTGAATCATTTTCAAAGAATATTAAATTAGGAAATATTATTTGCATACCAAAGGAAAACAAGCCTAGACAGTTCCTAAAAAACTGGAGACCAATCACATTACTGAATGTTCTATATAAATTAGCTTCAGGTACTATTGCTAATCGATTAAAATCCGTTTTAGATTGCATTGTGTCCAAAGATCAAACCGGTTTTGTCAAAGGCAGATATATCGGAGAAAATACTAGAATCGTGTATGACATTATGCATCATTGTGAAAAGAACAACATTCCTGGTCTCTTAATGCTGATAGATTTTGAAAAGGCATTCGACTCTTTATCTTTTGATTTTATCAAAAAAACTTTATTATTTTTCAATTTTGGAGAAATGATTATAAGATGGATCCAACTTTTCCTTTATGATACTCAAGTTTCTGTTCAACTTAACGGTTTTATTTCTGATTATTTCACAGTGAAAAGAGGTTGTAGACAAGGTGATCCAATTTCATCATACATTTTTAAACTTTGCACCCAAGTTTTAAACTTAAAAATAAAGTCATGCAAAAATATATCAGGTATAAAAATACAAAGAGAAGAATTTTTAATCTCACAGTTTGCAGATGACACAACTCTCCTTCTAGATGGGTCAGAACAGTCTCTTAATGCAGTATTAGAAATACTTAATCATTTCTCAGAAATTTCCGGTTTAAGGGTAAACTTTGATAAAACAAAATTGATATGGATCGGTTCGATGAAATATAGCACTAGGTCAATTAAGACGCGTTGGAAACTATCCTGGGGCGACACACAATTCAAGTTATTAGGCATCCACTTCGACGTTAACCTAACTAAAATGATACATCTTAACTTTGATGACAAGTTGGTAAGTATCAACAAAACCATTTCTTTTTGGAAACGACGTAAATTAACTCCAATTGGTCGTATTGCAATTGTTAAAAGCCTTCTGATACCAATGTTAAATCACTTATTCATAAGCCTTCCTACACCTTCAAACGAGTTCGTGAACCAAATCAATAACCTTTTTACAAACTTTATCTGGGATGGCAGAGCAAAAATTAAAGCTTCAATAGTTACAAAAGATTACCAAGATGGAGGTTTAAAAGCACCAGATATCACACATTTTATAAAAAGTATGAAAATAAAATGGCTAAAAAACATGATAACGAACCATAGTGGATCTTGTTATAAAATTCCAAATATGTTATTTGACATAAACAAGATCATACAAAACGGACAATTATACTGTAAAAATGTAATAAAACGTTTAGATAACCAATTTTGGGAAGATGTTTTGAAGGCATATGTATCATACATTGAAAATACAAACCTAGAAAATGGAGAACAATTACTAAACACACCTATTTTTTATAATGACTCTATTACAATTGGCTCGAAATGTATCTACAATGATAAGCTTTATAAAAGAGGAGTAACGTTGATCAAAGACCTTTTCCAAGAAAATGGAAATTTTAAGACATTCGATTTTTTCAAAAACCTAACCAATGGGGAACTA